>JAWNGG020000103.1:0-600000 GCA_036937485.2 Tetragonisca angustula | reverse complement strand
TATCATTACGTACATGAATAATATATGAAAAAGATTATCGACATATTTCGTCGATGCAGATTTCGCGGGAGATGACACGGATCGAAAATCATGCACGCGATTCAGTTTTCTGTTAGGCAATGGGTCCATCTTTTGGGAGAGCAGAAAACAATTTAATATTGCTCGCTCCACAAGCAGAATATATTGCCACGGCATATAAAGAGGCAAAATCACTAAAAAGTTTGTTACGCGAAATAATAGGTCAAAAAATCTGCATCGAGATCTTTAACTCTCGACCGACCGACCTTGGATCACATTTAATCTCTAAAGTATGTAAACAATGTTATGCTCATTGAATACAGTTCCTATCAGCATAGAGGCGAATAGTGAGGTGTTGTGTAAAATTCCGCTTGTAGTAATATAATATATTACGATGTCAAAAGAAAATTCTGTCTTTAGACAATTAGAAGATAATTCTTCGGATGATAGTCATAGTTTTCAAAGTGATATTGAATTTAAAATGCAAGTTCAATATCGCTATTTTTTTTTTTTTTTTTTTGCAACTGAATCAGATGAAGATACTGATCCCAGAAATGAAATTGTTTCTGACCAAACATGGAAATACATTGCCCCTGCAAATAATATAATATCATATAATATTCAAGTTCAATCATTGACCACGAAAAGTGAAAATGTTGAGACTATAAGACAATGTTTTCACTTATTTATTGATGACGAAATTATTGATACAATAGTTATGTATACCAATCAAAAAGCGAAGCAGTTTTATAAAGATGAGAGTTGGAAATCAGTAGATTGAATTGAAATAAATGCTTTCATGGGTCTGTTACTTATTATTGATCGTTTTAGAGAATTATGGGAATACAAAAATCATTTATGGCGAAAAAATAAAGCCTTATCAAGACCAATTTATACAGCCATTATGTCTCGTAACAGGTTCAAAGATATCTTTAGATTTATCCGTTTCGACGACACGAAGAAACACAAGAAGAAAGAAAATCTTGTGATAAGCTAACAGCAATTCGAAGTGTAACAGATACTTTTGCAAGAAATTGTCGTGAGTCTTACAATTCTCCAAATAAAACGATTGACGAACAATTGATGACATTTCGAGAACGCTATCTTTTCAAGGTATATATTTCTAGTAAACCCGGAAAGTACGGAGTGAAAATATGGTCACTATGTGATGTAAGAACATCTTATTGTTATAACTTTGATGTATACTTGGGGAAAACAGGACATACCGTGGAAAAAATCAGGGACCACTCACGGTTACACAACTAACCATTTTCTAGAAACAAACTGGTCATATAATAACGTCCGATAATTTTTTTGCGGACATCAGTTTAGCAGAAAAACTACAGTGCGAGACAAAATGATAGCTTACCTAACATTTTTGTGTGTAGATATACACGCAGGAATGTATATATTTCGTGCACCCTATATATCGTACGTTCTATTTTATGTAAATACACTGAAAATTGCTTACCTGGAACATGCTTTGTGAAAGCTACAGAAAAAAATATAAGCAAAAGCAAAAATAGACGGGACAAAATAATAGCCTACTTGAGATGTTTACATATTTTAAATTTCATAGTACTTACTATTAAGCTGTTAACGAAAGCAGGAATATTTTATACCTTCTCAAGAAGTGCTAAACTGTACGGCTTTACAAATTATTTTTAAAATAAGAAGAGCAAAAGCTTTAGATAGGAGTGAAATCGATAGGATTTTAATATTAAGTTCAGAAAAGTATTCCGTTACAAAAATCGCAAAATTAGTAAACAGAAGTCGAAAAGTAGTGAGAAATTTATTAAAAGATCCTAAAAATTATGGAAAAAAGAAGAGTACTGGACAACCTCGAGCAATAACAGAACGTGAGAGAAGAGCCATTATACGCGAAGCTTCAAATTCTACGAAAACAGCTAGAGAAATCGCAGCAGCAGCAACTGTTACAACAAGGAAAAAGAATGTACTACACATCTTACAACAGTGCAAACATTTAAAACACAAAAAACTAAAGCATCGCCCTCCATTAACGTTACGACACAAGGAGAAGCGTTTGGAATTTGTGAAAATGGATATATATTGGAAGAAACAATGGAAACAAGTAATATTCAGCGATGAAAAGAAGATCAATCTAGACGGCTCAGATAGTTGGCATTCATATTTTCACGATTTAAAGAAAGAGGTCATCTTAAACCGTCGCCAAATGGGAGGCAGAAGAGTCATGATATGGGCCGAAAAAGGACGGCACGACCGATGTAAACTTCATAACAGGTCGTATGAATAGCAAAAAAATATATAGAATTGATAGATGAACAATTGGAGCAACATTCCACTAGGATTGCTAAGAAAAACTGGATTTTTCAACATGATAATGCGTCGATCCACGCCACTCATTGTGTGATAAACTATTTTTCTTTAAAAAATAAAAAGGTTTGGGTTAGGTTTGGATTGGCCTGCACGGTTACCTGATTTTAACATCATTGAAAATGTGTGAGCCTATTTATCTAATGAAGTATATAAGAACGAGAAGCAATTTCAAACAATTGAAGAACTGAAATCAAAAATTGTCGAAAAATGGAACAAATTATGGCAAAAGAAGATTTAAAAACTCTATAAATCAATACCAAAACGTTTAGTCGAAGTTATAGAGAAGAGAGGTGGGATTACAAAATATTCATAAATTATTTTTCATACAGTGCGTTATCATTTTGTCCCACCCATACTAGCTACTTTTTATGCTTTCTTTAACAATATATATATAAAGTACTTTCCACAAAGGCAATTTCTAGTGTACTTACACAAAATGAGACGTACATATCGGATGTATGAAATATATATATTTACACACAAAAATGTTAGGTCAGCTATCATTTTATCCGGCACTGTATTAGAAGATAAATTATTTCTTCTGGGAACCATGAGGAAAAATAGAAAAGATTTGCCCAAATCAATGAGGCAAACTTAGAAGGGAACAATATTCTTCCAAAAGTTTATTAACTAATAATCTTGCGCTCATATTTTACGTGCCATAACCAAATATTACTACTAAAGATATCTTTATTTTATGCTCATAAGTGTTTTATTTAGCTCGTTTTGTTTTGTCTTGTTACATTTCTAATTACAATGTAAAGTAATGTAATGTAAAGATAGATATAGTCAGCAGATTCTAGTTATTTCATTCACTAAAAATTAGTTATATTTGCTATATACGTATATAGGCATATTATATTAGTATAACACCTGGAATTGGTTAGAGGGCGTGTGTGGTAAAGAGCTGTATGAGACATGAAAAATAGAGAGTTAAGGTAAATAAAAGGGAATAAATTCCAAAAACGAAGGCAATAGAGGGTAGAATATGTACCGTAGTGGAGAGATAAATAGGTAAATAGAGTTGGAAGTAGAAGGTAAGCGTGTAATAAAGGAAATAGAAAAAGGGAGGTTAGGTTAGAAAGCGTGGAATACCTAGTCTTATTAAAAGCGGAAATAGAAAAAGACAGTACAGTAAAGAAACAGAAATAGTCACTAAATTTAAGGTTGAAAATAGAAACATATCAGATAAGAAAAGAATGGTTGACTTAGAAAATAAGGAAACAAAAGTCAGAGAAGAGGAGGAGGTCCCAGGCACTCCAAACACCGAGAAGAAAAAGAGAAAAAGACATTCGAAAGAAGAAAAGCAGAGAGTGTTCAAATAATAGGAAAATGATGGAACAATGGAGTGGACTCTCTGAGAAGGAAGGAAATGCAGGAGAGAATGAAAAAGAGGAAGCAACACCAAAAAGAGCTGATATGAAGAAAACCTCACAAAGAAATGAAAAATAAAGGAAAGGAAGAAAAGGAACCACCAAAAAGTGTGTTAGATATAATAATAAGCATAGAAGGCATACGATCAGAAATAGTACAAGGAAGGGGGGGGGGGTTAGAAAAGGAGATAAAGAAAGAAATAAACGGACTAGCCCAAAAAATAGAATGCATGGAAGAAAGATGGAAAAGAAAGGAAGAAGAGTTAAGTAAGAAAATAGAGGAGGCACTATAAAAAATGAGGGAAAGCGAGGTAAGAGAAAAGGAAAGAAAACTTGAAGAAAAAACAGAAATAATATGTAGCGGCCTATAGCGCCTCGAGTACGAGTCTCGAACACCGACTCGTACAAGCCGCAAGTGGCTGTGCGCCTAGCGTCGAAGTCTAGCGATATTCGACGTTAAGCAAGCAGAGTGCGGAACACTGCTAGGATGGGGGGTGACCGCCCAGCCTAGCGAGTAGTTATGAAAACAAGCGTCTGGGGTAAGAGGTCGCTGCCATCAGCCCCACTGATGAGTCTAGGCAGCGACTCTGAGACGAAACGCATAACCTTTCCTCACCTTACCCAAATCCTACATCCTTCCAGCATCATCCTCACACAATACAAATAAATAAAAATGTTTAGGTACAATATAGATACTCCAACAGAACCCTTCAAATAGGAGTAGTCCTAGAGAGGGTAGAAGAGAAACTGAAGGTAAATGGGAGAAGAGAAGAGGAAACAAGGCAAGAATAGGAGAGGAAGGAGATGTGGGGGGAAATGAGGAGGATTAAAAGGAGAATGGAAGAACAAGATAGGAAAGAGAGAAAAAATAAAATAGTCATTAGGGGCCTAAAGATGAAAAACAGTAAGGCAAAGAAGAATGTGGAAGAATTCACAGAGGAAGAATTTAATATAAAAGAGGGAATAAGTGGGATAGAGACAAGAGGAAGGAGGGAAGAGTGTAATATAGCAATAGTAGAGATGAAAGACTGGGAAACAAAGCAAACTGTAATGGAAAAGAAGAAGAGACTGGCAGGAAAAAGAATGTACATAGATCACGACTTGACAGGAGAAGAGAGGACAATTCAGAGGGAATTGAGAGAAAGAGCAAGGAGAGAGAGGCTAGAAGGTAGAAGAAGCAAAAGTTAGGTACGGGAAAATATATATAGAAGGTAAATGGTATAGATGGAACAAAGAGGATGACGAGATAGAGAAGAAGGAATTTTTTCGGGAGAGGACCCATAACCAAGAAGGAAGGAGGCAGGAAATAAAAAGAAGCAACAGGAGGGAATAGGAGGCACACCACAAGAAGTGAAAGAGAAGAGAGAACAGAGCTAGAAAGGAAGAGAACAGCAAAAGGGGAAGACTACTATTCTGGAACGTGGCGGACTTGGAAAGGAAAGAAAGAGACTTCTGGAAATATGTAGAAAAATTCGACTTTGTGAGAATGACAGAGACTTGGGTAGACCAAAAAGGATGGGAAAGATTAAGAGGGAAACTCCCAAAGGGTTTTAACTGGAACTGTCAAGCAGCAAAGCGAGAGAAGAAAAGAGGAAAAGCCCGAGGGGGGATTATTACAGGGATTAAAGAGGGATGGGAAGGGATAGAGGAAACTAAAGAAATAGATGTTATAGTAGGCAGGAAACTAAAAATAGGAAAGGAAAAATGGAATATTTACACAGTCCACTTCAATAAAGAGCTAGGGAGATTGGCAACCGAGCTAGGGGATAAACTGGAGCAAACGAAGGAAGAGATGGTAATGATAGGAGCCGATTTCAACGCCAGAATAGGAAGAGAAGGAATGTTATATAACGGAGATAGAGAAGAAAAACAGGAAATAAAAAACTCAAAAGATAAGGTGAAAAACGGGGAGGGGGTAAAGATGCTGAAAATGGTGGCAGAGCAGGGTTGGCACATCCTAAACTGCAATATAGAGAGAGACGAGAATGGAGAATATACCTACATAGAAAAAAGAAGAGAGTCAGTCATCGACTACGTGGTGACAAATACAGTAGGCATAGACAAGTTATTAAATTTCAAGGTGGGAGATAGGGTTGAATCTGATCACCAACCGCTAAATGTGACAGTGATGACGAGAGACGGAAGCTACCCAGAGGAAAGGGAAGGAACGAATAAAGGAAGTAATATGTTGGAAACCAGAAAGCGTGCGGAAGTACGAGGAGACAACAGAATCCAAAATATTTGAGGAGGAGGAGGATACAAACAAGGATTGGGAAAGGCTAAAAGGAACAGTAAAAGAAGCCATGGAGTCAAAACGCGTAGTGGAAAAGAGGTGGAAGATAGGGCAGAAATATTGGTGGAACAGAGAGTGCACTAGGGAGAAGAGAAAAGTGAACCGATGGTATAAGAAATATAGACAAGGAAAAATAGAAAAGGAGGAATACCTAAAAAAGAAAAAAGATTTTAGGATCTTGTGCGAGAACAAAGAAAAGTGTAAAAAGCAAGAAGAACAAGCTGAAACAGGAAAGGCGAAAATTGAGAAGGAAATTTGGGATTACATAAATAAGGAAAGAAAGGAAAAGAAAAGCAACGAAAACAGAAACATGGAGAGACCATTTTAAGAATTTACTGAAGGGGGCGGACGTAAGGATAGTTGGAGAAAGACTGGAACAAATAACAACGGAAGAAGACATACCGGACTTATCAGACGAAAAAATAGCAAATAAGAAGATTGAAGAAAAGGAAAGCCACAGGAGGAGACAAAGTCCCGAACGAAGCATGGTTATTCAGCAAAGGAAACACAAGAAAAAAATTAAAAGAAGTGATAAGGAAAGTGTGGGCAGGGAAAAGGTTCCCAGAAGACTGGAGAAAAGTTGTAATAACCGCGCTACACAAGAAAGGGAACACAGAGAACCCAGAAAATTACAGACCGATAAGCCTCCTGAGCACGACGTATAACATATTCGCGATTTTGAACGAAAAACTAAGAAAGGAAACGGAAATAAAAAAAATACTACCGGAATCACAGGCAGGCTTCAGACAGCACAGAGGAACCATAGACAACGGGTACATACTGCAACACATCGTGGAAAGGGAAACACAGAAAAAGAAAGGGAAAGTGTATGCCATGTTCGTTGACTTGAAGGCGGTGTTCGATACGGTGCAAAGAGGAAAATTATGGAAGGATATGGAAAAGAGCGATAAAGGGCGATATAGAAAAAGGTCTAATAGAGAGAGTAAAATAAATATACGAGAAATGTAAGGGTAAATGAAGAAGAATTAGGGGAGATCGGGGAGAACGGGAGTCGGGTTGAGGGGTGTCCTCTAAGTCCGACGCTATTCATAATATACATAGCAGAGATGGAAAAGGAACTAGGCAAGGTAGGAAAAGAACTCCTTAGCATACAACGTGGTCTTACTCGCAGCCAAGAAGGAGGACCTAAAAAATACGATGAAGAGGTTAAGGAAGTATTTAGACAGGAAAGGCTTGACGCTCAACGTAGACAAGTCCAAGATAATGACATTTGGAAAGGAAAGGCTGAAAACGAAGAATCAGGAATGGAAATGGAAAGGGCAAGAATTAGAAATAGTCAAAAAGTGTAATTATTTGGGAATAGTCCTACAAAGGAATGAAAACATGATTAGGCACATAGAGAAGAGAGTCAGGAGAGCGAGGATAGTGTCACCGGACTATCACCACGGTGACTTTAAGAATGTTAATACTTTAGAATTAAACTCTAATATTTTAAATATAATACCGACGCGTACAATCACGTATGATTATAACGACGAAGGGGCACGAACGAAAGAAGTAAATTTGGTGAGAAGGCGAACAAGAATGCTTTATTAATGGTTTGGCTTGGGGTACATATAGGACTTTACATCTGTTGATTGTTTGAGTGGCCCTTGACTGAACTTGGGCGATATGCGATATGGGCGATTGCTGACTCTTGGGCTTCTGAATCAGTAGTGGACCTTGGCTGGATTTAGATGATAGGAACATTTGCTAATTCCTTGAGTTTGTTCCTGAGTCAGTGATGGATCTTGACTGAATTGGGGTGATAAGGCCGTCTTCACGATAGTACTGAAATTTAAACGCAAATTTAAACAAGATTTAAGTTTTGTATAAGTGGGAAATTTGTATATGTGGGACAGCCTGATAGCCGGAATACTACTGTACGAAGTAGAACTGTGGGGATTCCAAAAAAGGGCAGAAGTTGAGAGGCAAAGTACATAAAATGGATACTAGGCCTGGACATATGAATCCCAGAGTACATAATCCTAGAAGAGATGAAAAGGGAGAAAATAAGGGTAAGGGCAGGGCAAAGGGCCCTAAGCTTTGAAGAGGGGATAAGGAAAAGTATAGGCCGGACCCTAATAAATAAATGCCTAAAAGGAGGATGAAAAACAAAAGACAAAGAGCATGGAAGAAAGGGAAGAATATCTAATAAGAAATGGGCGATGAGTAAACTTGGATTGGAACAAGAAAGAAAGAATGAAAGAAGCAGCAAAAAAATAATAGAGAACCTAAGAAAGAGAGATATGGAAGACAGGGCCAAGTGCAGCACAACAAAATACAAAAATCAAGGCACAATGAAAGATACAAACACATCCAGACAATATGACTACCAGAATATCTAAAGAAACCAGAAAACGGAGAAAGTCAGCAGCTAATGGCTCAAGCTAGATGCGGATGCATAGAAAGATGGAACCGATATTGGGAGAACGAAGACAAAAAAAAAGTGCGAGCTGTGTGAAGACGCCTCAAGAGCACTGCAGCAGCTGGTGAGAGACTGTAGGGTGACAAGCAGAAAGGTAAATCTAGAGGACATCATGACAGACAAAATGAAAAAACGGAAAGATGGCTAGAAGAAATCAAATGGGGAAAAGGAGCAAGGTCAAGGAGGCCAGAAGGAGGAGAACTAAAAAATAGAAAGTGAGAAGACAACCAAAAGCGAGTAAAGGCAATACGCGGTACATTCGTACAGTAAACAATTAGAGCAATAAGGTAGAAAATAAAAGGGCAATCTAGGTTAAGCGAAAGAGGAGTTAGGTAATATAATCGAGGTTAAATTATTAAGTATGGCACAAAAGTATAGGATAGGCAGAGTATATAACAGATATGAAGAGTGAAGAGCGAGAATGAGAGAAACAGAGAGAATGAAAAAAAGAGAAATGTAAACCAAGTCCACTTTCATGGCTGTGAAGCCGAAAAATAAAATTATCTATCTATCTATTAGTATAATACCTTTTGGGATAGATACATGTAAATAGTAAAAGAGGAAATTGTAATTTCATGACAATATTATAACCCTGTACAAGGAACCGGAAGCCAGAAGCTATTCGAAGCCGAAAGGCAAGGATCAGAAATAATTAAAAAAAATTAAAAAAAAAAATAGACGTATAAGCAATATATATTCTGCTCAATATGATGAACAAATATCATAATAATGTCGTCGGTTGATATCGTCGTCGGCTAAAATTGTTGCCGGGCAAATTTGGAGTCGATGAAATACTGTCGGGGAAAACAGTGTCGGAGAAATCCGTGTCGATGATTTTAGTGGGACCTTTGCTACGCGTATCTCGACAATCTAGTAGTCTTCCAAGACGAGACACCTGAAACAGCTGTTCGCACGGCTAGATTCATCGTGATGGGTGACGTCTCAATCTGTTGACCACCGTGCTAGTCAGTCAGAATTCTGAGCAAAGCTCAAAGAGGATTCCTGCCGCGTTAGAGAGATATTTCCTTTATGGTGCAACGAGTAATTGAAGATGCCTGTAATTATAAAAAGGGAGTGGTGGTCGATCTGGCCAATGCATTCGGTTCAATTCCACTGTAAGAGTTATCAACACTATGTTGAATCTTTATTAACACTTCACGGTATGGATGAAGAATTCTGAAGGATACACAGATCTCATTCCTATATAGTTGAAAGTGTTGCCCCTTGAACCCTGTTTAATACTGTTCAACCTCGTGATCGATTCATTGGTTCGTGAAGAATCACAGAATCGGATACAGGGGAGGAAAATATTTTATATTTTACCTGTCTAACCACCTATCAAGAGCAATTTTAGCGAACTCGAGATACTAAAGTGTTTCATTATCCGCCCGACTTGATTCGTCCGAACTTGTTTGTTTTGATTTTTCAATTTCAATGACTCGCTTTTGGTCGCCATCTTCTCGCCAGATACGTGCAACTCAGAACACCTCATTCTAAACGCAACTGGCCAGGAAACTGCATCTGTAGATGCACATGTAGAGCCACAGGAGTAGGAGATGCCGAGAACGTAATTATAACAAGAAAGGGTCGTTTTCATACGGAGACGTTAGAAGAAACGGAGGCACCCGATGCCACGGATGCAAAATACAATGTGTCCTGTCCGTAGGGATGGATTCGAAAGATGATCTTTTTGAGTAACCCCTCCACAGTCCACGAACAGCGACGTAATAAGAGCAACGCGACTTTACGTAATAATGGGTGCAACGGGACGCGCGATTTTCCGACATAAATGGAAATGATGGCTGGAGCGGAAATTGAAAGACAGCGTTCAGAAACGGCAGCTGCGACGCCTAGGGCGCGTCTTGAGGAGATAAGAGAAAAATTGCAAGCAATGATCACAAAAGTTCAGTTCTTTCTCTCGAGAAAAACAATATGCACAAATGCGGAAGCCGGCGGAATAGCCAGTCGGTAATGTATGGCAGACAGAAGATCTTGCGCAGGAGCGAGGCTCCAATTCGAGGAAAACTGAGGCTCAGCTCATCCAAAATAAAAAGACGGGGGAGGCTATGCAGATTCAAAAACTGAGCCGGGCTGATTGGAAAGTCCTGAATAAGACTTTCTCTGTTTACCTTCTCTGAATGCTGAGGGACATTATCTAGTGGCAGTTTGCAACGGTTTTCACGCACAAGAAAAGTCTTGGTGTCTTCCCTCTGCTCCATTACAATGTGGAACTCGTTCATCAGTTCTAAGGTCCTGGTCGTTCCTCTGACAAAATCGGAGGTGTTGTGTCGACTCAGAAAAATGAGGAAACTCATCCCCTGGACCCGACGGAATCATTCACGGTGATTGAAGAGAAGTGATCCGAAAATTGCGGTATTAACATCGATTTATATAGAAAGATCCTCGATTTACATAAGAAAGATCCTCGAGACCTAAATTGCAAGCAATGATCACAAAACTTCAGTTCTTCATTGAAGATCTCTCGCGATGGATGAGGTCATTTAAAAACTGTTTGATGCCAATTTATTAGCTGATTGTTTGACACGCTAGACTGTCTCGAATAATCGTTTGAGTCTGATCCAGGTTCTGCTATATGCTTCGAGCAGTTTTTCACGTTCCAGAGTAATAGAGAACGCCTACTATTTTAAGAATGTGGCGACAGCGCCAGCCTTCCTTACCGACAAATGCGAGCGCTACTCTTCTTTACCGACCGGGGCGATCTGAATTCTATCCCGATCTCCCGGTTTGAATAGTTCGTTATATCAGAAAATTCGGAGTGTCAGAAAGTGCTTCGCATGCAGAGAGAAAATATAGACTGTAGGTATATATCGCGTAATAAAGATTTTCTAAAAACAGAAACGTTGTTTTCGACCCTTTTCGTCGGCCTATTGCCATCAGCAAGCAAAAAGGTCACATAATTGGTGACTCCGATTAAAAGAGATACCGAATCACTCTCGAGTACGAGCACGTGGAACGCACGAGCACAAAACTTTGAATATGTATCATTCGACAAGGGGAATTTAAAGAGTTCCCTGACTACGAGGAAGAGAAAAATACACACGACATCAAAACTGTAAGTAACAGAAAATTTCAGGACAGATTATCTAACACGGTTGCGGCAGTGAGTGATATCAAACTACCACCTTTCTGGAATGGACAACCACATTTATGATTCCTGCAAGCAGAGGCTAAATTCTGAAGAAAAGGAATCAAGAGTGACCATACAAAATATGACACTGTTATTGGTAATTTAGATGCTGAGACGCATTTCGGATGCTACAGTGCATTTCGGACATAGTTCAGTCACCACCAGAGTCAGATAAGTATGACTGTATAAAGAAAAATCTCATCAACCGATTCTCCGATTCCAGAGTAAAACAGCTCCAACGAACTCCAGCTAGAAGACAAAAAACCCACACAAGAGAGATGAGAGAGTTTGCAACGGATACCTTTGGAGACGAAGATCTACGCACTTTATGGCTGAACAGGTTACTCAGTACAATAAGGGGAATTTTATTTGTTTCAGTAAAATCAGATTTGAACATCTTAGCAGAGATCGCCGATAATATAATGGAAAACTTAGCAAATGATTACGTAATGGTGGTCGAGACACAAAATGGCGCGATTGAAGGACTAGGAAGAAAGGTAGAGAATCATAAGACAAACCTGGCGATGTTTGTTCAAGAATTTAAATCAACATTAGAGGAAATACGAACAAGCATAAAATGAAAACACCATCCAAGATCTCGTTCCAACACACCCACTCGACCACAAATTTGCTATTTTGACAAAAAATTTGTTGCAGAAGCGTATCGATGTACAACACCGTGTGCTTTTGCGCAAAAAAAGCAGGAAAACTGAAACAGTTATCAGCTACGGAGGCAGCGGTCGACAGCAAGAATAACACAAGAAGTACGATTATATATCTACGATAAAAAAACAAATATAAAGTTTTTAGTCGACTCAGGATCAATATCGGTACTTCTAAAAGGAACAAAAAAGACGAAACCTGGTGATCTTAAATTGTATGCTGCGAACAATTCAGTCATCAATACATTCGGCAATCGAATAATGCAGTTAGATTTGGGACTACGACATGCTTTCAGATGGTCATTCCTGGTCGCAGACGTTTCTTCACCGATCATAGGTGCGAATTCGTGGTGCATTTCGAACTTATGATAGATTTAAAAAACGAAAGATTACGAGATCCGGTTACCTCAATTGTCACTCTTGGCGAACTTCAGTCAGCAACTATGGTATCCACTGTGGACACCCAAACAGACTACCACAAAATACTGAGTGAGTATGTGGAAATAACTCAACCGAGCATTAACTCACGAAGCGGCGGACTGCCCGGTAGCACATTACATATTTACTACTGGACAGCCAGTCGCGAACCGACCCGAAAATTATCAGGAGAAAAGTTACGTGCAGCAAAGACCGAAATAGACTTTTTACTGGAACAAGGAATCATATGACCATCTAGCAATCCATGGGCTAGCCCAATACACCTGGTGAAAAAGAAATATGGTGGATGGAGAACATGCAGCGATTTCAGAAAACTAAACGATTCCGAACAGATATCCACCACGTTTCGTACACGAAATGTTCGAAAGGCTTCACGAAAAGAAGATTTTTTCGAAGCTGGACCTGGCCTAGGCATACGTCCAGATACCGATAAACCCCGAAGACATAAAGAAGACTGCAATCACCACAACCTTCGGACTATATGAGCATGTCACAATACCTTTCGGACTCCGAAACGCAGCGTAAACATGCCAGCGCTACGTAGACTCCATTTTCAGAGATCTTGAGTATGTATTCTGTTGTGTCGATATTTTCATAATGTCTGAAAATGTAGAGCAGCATCAAGCACATCTAAGAGAATTATTTTGCAGACTCAGAGACAACAAACTCGTCATTCAATTAAGAAAGTGCAACTTCGGTAAAACAGAAATCGATTTTCTTGAGTACCACATAACTGAAGGAGGATATCGACTTCCTAAGAAACGCGTCGGTGCAATCAACAACTTCCCAAAACCGGAAACCATTGCAGAACTCCGACGTTTTCTGGGAACGATAAATTACTACAGATATTAGCAGCCCACATCTGGCGAAGATACAAATTCCACTCAAGTACCTACAAAAATCAATGAAAAAACGACAAAACAAAAATAGCGTGGACGGAAGAAGCAACACAGGCATTTGCAGACTGCAAGACGTGTATCGCAACCACGATCCTCACGGCTTACATATCTTCATCGGCACCACTAACACTATCAACACGCTAGAACAACTAGAAGACAACCAGTGGAGGCCCATCAAATTTTTCTCAAGAAAACTAAACACAACGGAAAGGAATTATAGTTCCCATGATAGGGAATTACTTACTGTTTTCGTTTCCATAAAATATTTCAAACACATTTTAGAGAGTCGCTAGTTCGTCATCAACACAGACCACAAACTCCTGATGTTCGCGTTCGCACAACGAACAGACAAAGCGTCACCACGACAATTAACCCTTCCGCAACGATGGCCATTTAAACCATTCTCCTCCAGCCGATATTGTATTTCTTTTGAGCTTGTGATCGTCGAAGCCAGAGTTGTGAGTAGATGCTCTATAGCCAAAGAATAAATTAATCAACAAAATTTAAATGCTCCAAACCCCAATTTATAGTAACTTACTAAATTAATAGTAATTCTTACAAATTTTATTGTATTTTCATGATTTTTTTACCAGAAAACGCAGAATGAAACAAAGAATAATATTATATAAATATCAAGTCTCTATAAATTAATAAAATATGTATTTTTTTATTTATCTTAGTAATTGAGTTTAGTGTGATAGGCCTCGAAACAATCTTTTAAACAGAGTTCCATGTTGCAATCACGGCACCAGTATACAGTTTCTTTTTTCCTTTTGTTGCTAGTACTCACTACACAACGTCTTTGTGGCTTGGCTTTTTTTCCTGATGGGGAAATTCTGTTTATAAAATGTCTCTCGCAGAGTCTCGGGATCGTATTGTATGATGAGTGACGTCGACCTTGAACCCTACGTGATGTTTGCTCTTCATCTCCTATTGAGATTTGCGGTAAATCTCAATAGGAGACCTTCCACCAAATTTACCCTAAATGCCAAGTGATCAATGGCTCTCTGTTGATTATTATTTTTGCTGTAAATAATTATTGCATTGACCACAGTAGCATTTAGGAGGTGCCGGAAAAGTTTCATATACCATTTATGAAATTTTTTCCTCTTCACAAGGTAACTTTGTAATAACTGGTCTTTCAGATCGACGTTACCCATCCTATGGTTATAATCTATGACTACGTTTGGTTGACTTCTTTGTTATGTTTGATTTGTGTGATCATTTCCAAATTGTGGTATGTAGAAATCATTGCTAGTTTCTTGTCTTGCCACTTCATTACGCTCACAGGACCTGAATGTTGAGCTGTCATTTCACCTTTCTTCAATTTTGCATTTTTTATGATTTTTAGCACGTCTTTTCTATTTAGTCTTAGGATACCCACACAATCAGTTCTATTGGTTTTCAGTAATTTTGCAAGGTATGGAGAATTATAGTAATTATCCATCCATGGTGGAGGAGAAGCTCAAATAAATGTAAGACAACAGAAGTAGTTTTGTTTGTGTCAGCTGTAATGAGAGGTGAAACCATTTGTGTGCCATTGCCTGTGTAAACGAAAAAAGACCATAGGTATCCAGATTTTGCTTCACACAGCTCATAGATTTTTATTCCAAATTTTGAGGCTTTCAAGGGTATATACATTTTGAATGACAGACGCCCTTTCCATAGAGTTAGGGATTCGTTTATAGAAATGTCCTGATCTGGATAGAAAAAAGATTGAAATCTATTGTTGAGATGTTGAATGCCAGGAAAAATTTTGAATAATTTAGCAGGGCCATTATATTGTCTCTTCATATTTTTATCATTAAAATGAAGAAATTTGCAAATGAATTGGAAGCGGTCCCGGGAAATGATATCAGAAAATGCTGAAGTCGATAGGATCCTTCTTGTTGAGAAGTATGAATATAGGGTTGGTTTATTTATAATTCCCATCAGTAAAAACAAAGCCAAGACCACATACATTTCGTTCAATGTAACTGGTACCTATAGCCTAGCAGATGACCTCGGAGAGAAAATTTTACCGCATATGAATTGCTAAGCATATGTGTTAGCTTCTTCAACAATAATTTTTACAAAATCCTCAGTAAAAAATAGCAAAAATATATCCACAATGTTTAGAATATTCATTATCCCATTTCGAGGCCCGTAATTTTCGGCAAAAATTTCACGAACGCCATTGTAATTTTCCATATTTTCCCAAATAAAATGTTCGATTACAGGTTGTCCCGGCACGACTGTAGGAAGATCCGCCACTGATTCTTCTTCGTCATCCTCACCTTGTTGAATCGCATCAACAACAGCTTCATCATCAATTTCATTGTCACTACTATCACTGTCCGAAAAATCACTGTATTCACTATCATGCTCAAGTAACTCGATAGTTTCGTATTCCTTCAAGAGTTTGTTCCTACTTGTTGAGGCCATGGTGAAGACTAAAGAAATCTGAGTTTTATAAAAAGAAATGGCAAGAGAGAAAATCCTTTATTTCAAAAACGAAAGGAATGTGTCTATCGTCACTTTTCATTCATAAGAAAGCAATCATAGTAGAAGGAAGGAAATACGAACTGTGTTTGCATCAGCAGCATGTCACTATGTGCTGTTTGATGGACAAGAAAAAGAAAATATATTTTTTGTCTTCTCGTCAGCACTTGACACCGATGATGTTATATATGGACGTGCAGCTACGTTCCTACACTTTACAGCTGTGAAAACAGAACTCATATAGCTTTGCCGGTTCTCGTTCTATACGTTTGGAAAAAAGTGATGTGTGGGTCAGTGTAGCGCACCGATGTCGGTGCGTGTTTAAAAAGTAAAGGCAATGGAAGAGCCAACTTTCGTTCTCACGCTTCCACGTTTCCTTTTCCGTGACGAGCGGATATCTCAAGTGGAGTTCTCAGAACTCCAGCTGCTGAGACCTCGAACGAACAACAGAGTCTATCTTCAAAAGGGACTTATTTTAAACATTTGGTGTTTACCCAGAGTATCGTCTAGGCACTCCTTGATAGAAACGTATTCCTCGACACTCGGAGTGTCGTAAATTCACGCAGGACCACCCAAACCTTCTTGGTCTCTGGAATTCGTCGACCGAGACGAATTGCAAACATCGACGTAAAGCACGATGTGCGTGAACGCTACGTGGCGCCAGACTGTCGCCTTGAGTCCCAAGTTCGGGAGAAGGGGCACAACCGCGAGCCTCGTTCAGTTCGATTCGAACAACCCTCAAAGTCACTTCGGCAACTTGGTGTGATCAGTGCAAGCAAAGTGCAAGTGATCTGTCTTGGGTATCCACGGTCAAAACCGAGCAAATCGCAGCACCTAACGCTCTGTTTCAGTTTTAGGCAAGAACTTGCATCAGCCACGGACGAGGAATTCTCTGCCGAGAATTCATTCCACCCACGTGCTACGTGCTCCAGAGATCCTCTCCAGCAAGCGAGACGATCAGCAGTAGCAAGGACAAGGAACAGCGAAGTCCGTAATCGAGCCTTGCCGCTCTTACGTCATCTATTGGTGAAGTCCGTATTCGAGCCTTGCCGCTCATACGGGACTTCTGAGTAAAGTTCGTATTCGAGCCTTGCCGCTCTTACGAAACATCTTAGCGGAGTCAAGATTCGAGCCTTGCTGCTGCTACAGGAACCATAACGGTTCACTGCGAGTACATTTCCTTACAGCGATTGTTCCTGTGTGAGCTGTGTGAGCTGCTGTCTTCCCATCGACGTTATCCGCTGTGTGAGCTGTGTGAGCCGCTGTCTTCCCATCGACGTTATCAGCTGTGTGAGCTGTGTGAGCCGCTGTTTTCCCATCGACGTTATCAGCTGTGTGAGGTATGTGAGCTGCTGTCTCCCCATCGACGATATCAGCTGTGTGAACTGTATGAGCTGTGTGAGCTGCTGTCTTCCCATCGACGTTATCAGCTGTGTGAGCTGTGTGAGCTACTGTCTTCCCATCGACGACATCAACAACGTGAGCAGTGGGATCTGCTGTCTCTACAACGACGACACCAGCAGCGGAATCAGTGTGAGCTGCTGTCTTCGCAGCGACGACATAAGCAACGTGAAGAGTGTGAGCTGTCAACCCTTGCCGACGACGAGGACCTTCATCAACCTTTCCAGCCTTCGCTATCAAGTGGCGCTCAACGTACTGACGGCCTAGAGCGACGAGCATCATCGCGAATACGTTAGTCTTGCAGAGCGTGGTCAAGAAATATACTCATTTTTATCATCTATTCGTTTGTGTCGATCCCTCTGTTTCTTAACGTCTATACATTTTAAATAGTGCGGAAGGGTTAAATCGACTTTCTGATTGGTCCAAATTTCGTATGATGTTTTACTTTTTACTGCTTTTGAAGGCGAGCGATTTTTTAAATACATAGCTATCCTCACTGCTTCTTCCCAGAACCTTTTATTCAAACCCAATTCTTGCAGCATACATGTAGCTTTCTCTATTATAGTTCTATTAGCATGTTCAGCTACTCCATTCTGCTGAGTGTGCAGAATGGTGGTTTAATGACGGATGCCACTGACTTTAAAAAAATCTTCCATCTGCTTATTTGTAAACTCGGTTCCATTATCTGTTCGTAAATATTTCAATGTTTTTACTTTTCTCCCCAAGCGTTGAATTCCTTAACCGACTACTGAAGCAGGTAGTCCTGTACCGGAGTCATTTCTGACCCACACGGACATTCCACTAATGGCTTGAGCTTGAGTCGGTCGTGGATATACTGCTACTACTTGCGTAGATCTTGACAACACTGGAATTCTGATGTATATATACGAAATAAATATGACTTCGTGAATTACAAGGACATGATATTTATTATACATTTGCATTATTGCATGCGTTACATGTAATTATATGGGTTTGTATGGAATGATTATTACATTAATGTCTTTGGCACTGATTACAAACAATTGAGTATCTATTATCACTTCCTACACAAAAACAATATCTTGCACGTTTTTGTCCTGCTAATTTCGACTATTTTGTAATTTTCCTCCTCGTCGCTTCTATCGCTCTGATAACATTCTTGTGCAGACTTGTTTGATTTTGAAATTGCATTGCTCGTCTGTCTATATTTTTAGCTACAAATTGTTTTGATAACTCCTCCAAAACTATCTTCCTCCTGTTTGGAAATGTATGTCTGTTTTCCCATGTGGGGTATTTTATGTTTCAGATCATTATATGCAGCAAGATCTATATAATGCATAAATAAAGAAAGGGATCAATGACGAGTAGACCGTCTGCAAAAATATTTTGTCCAAAACATCTACCCCACTCTTTGTTGTATTGCATTGTTATATAATGTTTTATTATATTCGGCTTGAATTGTTTTAATGCTGTGGATATGTTGTGTTCATGATGCAGTGTAGTTAGCAAGATGACGGATTTTCGCGGTTTTGTCATGTAAGACACTAATGTCAGTTTTTCAGTAAATAAAAACTGAGAAGAATGTTCACAACGGTTTCGGGTATCTGTCAGTACTTTCGGTAGATCTCGTTTTTTTCTGTCTTACATTCCAACTAAAAATATTTTATCGTCTAATAATTCTTCTGCCAAGTTTATGTCTGTAAAAAAATTGTCTGTTGTAACACAACGTCCAAAATTTTTTCAATAATTTGTCAATTGCTCAGTGTTTTTAAACTTTCCCACATATATGTCTATATTATAACAGTAAAAGGTTTTAGCATCAGTCTATGTCCATATTTTTGTACCACACTTTTTCGGCATACTTGGCATGTACACTTTGAATGAACAACGGTCACGAAACGATACCATTTGTTCATCCGCATCCAATATGTGTTGCATTGTAGGGATCTTGACAATTCTGCACAAAAATGCTTGTAATTTCCCGCAGTGGTGCTAACTTATCGGTCGTTTCTCTTTCTTCACGGGTGGTGGGATCGTCAAATCGAAGATATCTCAGAATATCAACGAAACGGTTACGTGACATTACTGCCACATAATATCTGCGTGAAAGAGCTTCGTTTTCTTTCTATAGATCATGTTTAGATTCCCGTGACTCCCTGAATCTCCTAATAAACAATAAAAATCCAAAAAAGGTATGCATTTCTGTTCGACCTGGCTTACTGGCTTCCGCTTTTTGTTTAGTGTTACACTCATTTCTGCCTTCTTATACTAATATATTTATAATTTATAATTTCTTCATTTATAAGCAAATGAAAGCATTCGTCTATTGTTTCTATATGTTGACTTGCTGTTGTTACCGAACATGTACAGAGAACATTGTCAAATGCGATATTATCTTTAGTAAGACCATTTTAGTACTGCCATTTTTGTCCCGTCACAACTTCTTCTGGAATCATACTTGCTGGGTTCTCAAATTCCTCATCGTCTGATTCAGAATCTCAAAATTCTGGTTCCGCATCGCTGTTCGATACATTTCCATCATCCGACGACTGTTCGCAATTATGGATATTCCGCAAATTCTGCAAAAGAAGATAGTTCATTTACTGACACACGACATTGTGTTCAGAAATGAAATAAAGAAAATAATGAAATAACCACAAGAAACAAGAACAACAATAAACAATGAAACATCAATAACAATAAACGATAAAACAACAATGATGATTAACAATGAAACAACAATAACAGTAAACAATGAAACAATGGAGCAATCAAAGATAAACTTCCTAATAATGTTATTTTTCCGACTGATCGTCGCATGTGTTTTTCCTCAAAATGCCTCTGACAAACTAAACTGGTGCAGTCGTGTTACACACAAACATCGCACAGTGCTGTCGCGATCGTGTCACGCACACATCGTCCGGTGCCATTGTCACGGGACTATTACCACGATAACTTTAAGGAAAGTTAATACTCTCGAGTTAAACCCTAATGTTCTAAGTATAACACTTTTTAATATCAAAACGCGTATTATCACGTATGATTACAACAACGAAGGAGCACGAACTAGAGAAGTGGACTTGGCGAGAAGGCGAACAATAATGCTTTTATTCATAGTTTAACTTAGGTATATATAGGACTTTATGAAGTAGAAAAGGGGTATCATGTATTTGGAAAACATCTGTGCTCGAGTTGGCTTCTGTATCAATAGTGGACCCTGATTGAATTTGGGTGATAATGCTGATTCTTAGGCTTCTGAGTCGGTAGTTGACCTTGGCTGAATTTGGATGATAAGACTGTTTAGTGAACATCTGCCGATTTCTTGGGTTGATTTCTGAGTCAGTAGTGGACCTTGACTGAACTTAGGTGATACGGGCGTCTTCACATCATCACGGTGTTACAATGTGTGCAGTATCAGTTTCAAGCGATTCTGGACGCGGGTCAGACTCCGGCATAGTATGCGGAGGGTTTGTGTTTAGTGCCATCACTTTTCAACTAATACAAGCTCCAATCACTGTGTGCGTTGTTGCATTCGAGTAGCTCTCAACGCAGGTCAAAAATAATCCTTCGGCACAGTAGGCGAAGGGTTAAATACCGTCGTAACATCGCTCTTCTGCTTAAGAAAGCAAAAACTCATGCACTAGAAATCGTCTATCAGATGAAATACATGTCGTGTACTTAACCAGCTTAATGTCAGAAAAGGACCGCAAATGTCGGCGTGTAAAATTTCCAGAAAGTTCTCTGCTCTTTTTTGACCTTCAGCATGTAATGGTAGTTTAGTCTGTTTACCGTTTATGCAAGCTACACAGGATTTCTTACTGAACTCATCATGTTCAATCCCGGTCGCCATACCTTTTCTTAATAAGATCATACTTCGATCGTTCAAGTGATCAAGCCATTTATGCCAAAGTTCTTGAGTCTGTTTGCAGCTTATGACACTGTATGCGTTACATGGTAACGATTCGGTATCTAATTTATATCGTTTCTATTGGATCGTTTCTTACCAACATTTCGCCCTTTAATTGGAAGTCAGATTTTTTATATAATTTACAGCCGTATGCGTTGAAAACCAGTATAAAATCCTTGCTGGTTAGTTTATTTACTCATAGCCAACTTTGGTAATTATTTTGCTTTTACACTTTTAATATTTACAACCACGTTTCCACTGCCTGTTGAAAAAAGAATTTTATTGTCCGCAACCGTTACAGATTGATTCTCTCCTGCAGTATAATTCTCCATCTATCTTTATTAGAAGACATATGCTTGGTAGCACCTGAGTCAATGTTTCCTGAGTCAAGCAACTATTTCAGTGGAACAACTAAACCGGCCTTCATCGCGAAATAGGATCCGGTGGAAAATTCAGCTAATCCAGAAACAAGTTGCAACAAACCACCAAGGGAAGCAAAACCGCTAAAAACTTACGCAAGAAAAAGGACAGTAACTTTCAATATAAAATAGCATTAACATTTTAAATTTAGGGAGGAAGTAGCTGTGGCGACAGCGCCAGCCTTCCTTACCGACAAATGCGAGCGCTACCCTTCTTCACCGACCGGGGCGATCCGAATTCTATCCCGATCTTCCGGTTTGAACAATTCGTTATATGGAGTATCAGAGAGTGCCTCGCATGCAGAGAGAAAATATGGAATGTAGTTATATATCGCGTATTTTCTAACGTTGTTTTCGATCCTTTTTATCGGCCTGTTGCCAGCAAGCAAAAAGGCCACAAGAAGGTGTCAGAGTGTGGTGACATCGAGACTCTTCTTTACCGATCGGACCGAGCGGAGTTTACTCTTGTTTTTTCCTTAGTAGTATTATAGAATATATCGTATAGAGAAGACAAACCAAGAATATCATTTTATATATTTTATAATAAAGGTTTTCAAAAAACGAAAACGTTAGTGTCCACCTTTAATGTTACGTTGCTATTGAAAATTTATTGAAAAAATTAAAACCATAGGCTATACATTTTTAGCCCATAGGTTTGGTTGTTACATATTTAGAATGTTAGTGTGTTGCGTCGGATTGGGTCTATTTTGTGTTAGTTTGTGTGAGAGTTTCTGATCACGTATGCGTGCATGTGATTTAGGAGGGGTTGTTTTGAGTAAGTTGCATGTGTGTTTTTGTGGTGTATTTTGTGTTCGAGTATCCGTTGTATAAATATGTTATGTTGGCGAAAAAATGCGCTGATTGTAAAGATGTCTCTGGGTTTTGGATTGGCGATGATACAGTCTATTGTTAGAGAGAGCTGCTATCCATTTTGTTGAAGGTGTCAAGGGCTTATCTGAAACCATTTCCGGTCAGCAACGAGCCAGGATGATCCATCGTTCTGGAACGTGCAGACTCAATCAGTTCCCCCACCACTCTGGAAAATCAAATGTATAAGAAACCTCGGAACCTCAATAAAGACAGATCAGAGTTGAACGTCATACGTTTCGTGTTATTTCTCCATTACGTTAGATAACTACGGTTCTAACATTTCGAGAAAATTACCGAAATTAATATATTTCAATTTCAAACAAACATTTATAGTGAAACGTCGCGCTCCATCACTTTACGTTTACCGTTGTAACATTCTCCGCGTGACAACTTCGTCAAAATTGAAATCAGCGCCATCTACGACGAAGCAATCGTTCTGCGTAAACTGTAAACTGACATCGCCAACTGTATATAAACACTCTTAACATAAGAACATTTGTAAATTGTTATTTTATTTTATTATTACTATGGAAATGTTATTATTACTATGTTTATTTATTTATAGAAAAGTATATATAGACCCTATTTTATAATTAGTTGTTCTTTCTTTCCTTAATTAACATTCAGAGAAAGTAGTTATCCATTTGTATTATAAAAATATAATTTATTATAATTTATTAAAAGTTACTGAAGTTAAAAAGTTCTTTTTATTTATTTATAGTTTTATAATATTATCATTATAATCACTACAGACTAAAAGAGTGTAACGACCTCTTCCTTCGAAGAATTTAGATCAATACCATCTATGTTCATTTAATCGTTCCGCCGAGGTACGTATTTCCGATACCCAATAGAATATTTAAAAATTGTTAGTAATTTAATTATTACCTTGGAAATGTTTACAAATACCTATATATATTGTAACCATCGTAGAAATTCACTCATTCGTTATTTGATATTTGTTATTTATCATTCATCGTTAGTAATTATATATTTTGTTACAATTATAATATTTTTATATAAATTAAATACGTAGTTATTATTTAAATTTGTAGTACTATGATCGAGAATAATTATCATCATAGTCACTACAAGAGTGTAGCGACTGCTACCTCCGCGCAAGCAAAACCAGCGTCACCTACGTCCGCTCAAACTTTCCGTCGCAAGATGAGTTTTCAATAAAACATGCAGCGACACCTTTTCATAAAAAAAATAAAAAAATCCGGGAAAAGGAATTTTCCTCCTCTTCGCAAACCAAGGGTATAAAACCTGGTTGCGAAGAGGAAAAAGTCCTACGAACATATAGCAGTTAGCATCAGATTGAAAATTCATTCAGATTCATTCGAGTTGATAGAAATATCCAGTCGATAAGAGTTCAGTACATAAAATAAAGACGTATCATTCTGTGTCATTTATTAAATGCAATATCTTCATTATACTTTCATTGTGTGTTTTCGAAATTATTTGTTTAATAAATCGCGACGTGAAAATACAGTTAACTTAAATAACTGGATCCATCTACTAGAGGAACCCACCCTGTCCAGGGTAACCTGAATAAACAGGCACCCAAAAACTAGGCTAGCGAAATCGCAGGAAAAACAAATACATGGATAGGAAAACGGAAACTGAAAGAAGAGCAAATAAAAATCATATCCACACGTAGAAGATCCACTTCACTCTAAGACTCCACTCCAGTGACCAAAATCAACAGAGTAGAAGATGTGGACATCATAAATCCTGATATTCACAGCTTAGTAACAGATTTAGAAAACGATAAAATTCACGCTAAACCACAAACAGAAAACACCTCAGATTACGAAAACATTACATCAAACACAAACGCCAACAAACGCCAAACGCACCAACTTGAAACCACCACCAATATACATACATGGAAATATAAATCTAATCACATTAAACTATTGGACGCACTGAAAAATAAATAAATATAAACTCATTCCAAATAAAATTTATGTGCAACAAACTAAAAATAATGTTCAGTAACGTAATTGACTTCAATGAATTTAAGGAAATATGTAAAACAGACAACATAGAATACTATACATACATAATCAGCTCAGACAAAACAACCACTGTAGTTTTAAAAGGATTAATTCGGCTCCCAATTGATAGAATATGCGAAAGCATAGAAAGCCAGGGCCTAAAGACAGTCTCATGTAGAGAAATGTCAACCCACACCAAAGACCCAATTTATCGAATCACATTTGTGCCACGGACAACCCTAGCACAAATAAATCACATAAGATACATCAAACATATTAAAATCTAGTGGGAAAAATATAAAATCAACAAACCAATAGTCCAATGTTTCCTCTGTCAAACACACGGCTATACGTCAGCTAATTGCAACAAAAAACCAGTGTGCGTGAAATGTGCTGGTGCTCATAATACAAGAAACTGTATAAAAAACCAGGGACACGCCCGCGACGTGTACAAACTGCAAAGGAGATCATCCCGCCAACTTTTCCAAGTTTCCTGCCCTGTTAGCCTTCCTTAACAAAAAATACACGATCACAAATAAACTACAGATTCAGCAAAACCAACCAATATCCACCATATATCCATACTCAACAACACCAATTCTCAAACCTACTCTCCACCAGTTCATCATACTATTTCCCAACCCAAAAGTCAACACAAAAAACCAAACTCGGTCTAACATATGCCAAGGCATTAGCTCTGCAAATTCCCTCGCAAAGCAGCCAAACTAACGAACAAAAACAAAACAACGACCTAGCAGAAAGTATAGAATTAAAGTCATCAGATTTAGACCTGTTTCTAAGAATTATACATCTCATTCAAAAAAATTACACCAAATGCACAAATAACCTAGACAGAGTTAAAGCCACTATATTAATAGTCAAAGAACTAGAGTATGGCTCATAATAAGTCTCTAAACATTATTTTATGGAACGCCATCAGCGTGAAAAACAAAATCACAGACTTACAAAATTTTCTAGACATCCAAAACACCGACATAGCAATACTAACCGAAACATGGCTCGCACCGTCAGATAAAATCAGACTCAGAAATTACAACATATACAGAAAAGATGGAACCCCCACGACCCAAAACAAACCAAGAGGAGGCATTTTAATAGCAACTCATAAAAACATCCCCGTCGAAGATACTTCGCACCAAACATAGATACCATCAAAATAAAACTTAAACTCACAGCCCCACTAACGATAGGTGTCGCATACGCTCCTCCCAAAACTAGTATAACTAAAACAGATCTAGACCACATCATCCCTCCACATCAAGTAGGCCATTTTATCATTGGTGGTGATTTCAATGCCAAACACCCCATATGGAACAATCTAACCGGGATGCAAACGGATCCAAAATTAAAAACCACGCATGCTTAAGAAACTACCAAATCATACATAGCCCATCCTATACACACAAAAAACCAAAATGTACTCCATCAAACATAGACATTTTCCTCGCCGATATACCATACTCCTACAATTGCCAAACTATTGACGATCTTCCCTCCAACCACCTACCAATAAAATTAACAATTAAACCGTAACTAACTACAAAATCTCAATTGATAAAAAACATACACTGGAAGAAGTTCAATAAACTCTGCAACAACACTACCATAAACACCTAAAAAGACCAAACGCAAATAGACACAGAAATCAAAGCTTTGACACAACGCATACAAAATGCATAAAAAAACGCAACTCAAACAACTCCGACATCAAACAGAACCCCCAACACCGATCCACTCCTTCTAGAAACAATTAAAGACAGAAATAAAATGAGAAGGAAGTACCAAAAAACAGGAAACCCCACTTACAAATTTTTCAGAAACATTCTTGCCACTAAGATTCAAAGAATAATAAATACAAAAAACAAATCATGGCAGGACAAATTAGCCAACATTCAACGAAAACACTCTATGGACCACCTAAAAAATCACCTGAGGCTCCAAAACCAAAATCCCTATTCTACGAAACAGCACACACAACCAACAGCTATACACAGACGAGGAAAAAGCAGGAAGATTAGCACAAAACTTCCACGACATTCACATGATAACTTAGAAACAGTACTCTCCATTAGAAAAACTCATAGACCATAAAACAACCCTCACAAATCAAACCCAAACACTGCCATCTACTCAAGTACACTGCTCTCCTAGCACAATTCGCAAAATTATTAAACACCTCCCCAATAATAAAGTACCAGGACCTGACAATATAACAACTGATAAACTCAAAAACATCCCGAGAAAACCAATAGTCCAGCTTTTCTATAGTTACAAAGCCTGCCTGCAAATTACATACTTTCCCACATCCTGGAAAATCGCTAAAATTATACCCATACCTAAACCCAGCAAACCTGAAACCAATATAACAAGTTATAGGCCCATTAGTTTACTAGACACATTCGGCAAAATTCTTGAAATTGTCATACAACATCAAATACAAAAACATATCCAATCAAACCTAATCATCCCGCAGCAATTCTGATTTCGCACTAATCACTCCGCTATCCAGCAGTTTCAGCGTGTCACCGAGCACATTATAATCGAAAAGAACAAAAACCGCACCACACAACTCATACTCTTGTACCTAACTAAAGCCTTCGATTCCGTATGGCATAAAGCCTTATTAATAAAATTACAAGACATTAAACTTCCCTCAAATCTGACAAACATGATCGAAAATTACCTAACCAACCGGAAATTTTATGTCTCTATAAATGAAACCAAATCCACCCACAAATAAATCGTAGCGGGTGTACCACAAGAATCGATCTTAGGGCCACTACTCTTCACGATATCACTATATAAACGATCTTCCATAGACAAACAAAACCCACATAGCCTTTTTTGGCAGATGATACCGCAATATACGCATCATCCTGGAGTTCCTCACTAGCTACAACATACATACAGAACCACATAGATCAACTATAAAAATATTTCACAAACTGGAAACTAAAAATAAACTCCACCAAAACACAAGCGATCGCATTCTCAAACAAAAGAAACAAAATTCTCAAAACTATCAAAATCGCAGATCAAAACATCCTATGGACACACACCATAAAATACGGAATCATCCTCGATTCTAGGATCGCGTGGGCAGCTGCCATAACAAAAAGAGCAAACCTAGCTTACCCCGCACTCCACAGGCTGATACCCCTAATATCCAGAAACAGTAAATTAAACACCAACATAAAACTAAATTTATACAAAACCTGTGTCAGACCTATTATAATATATGGACATCAAGTATGGGCAGCTGCAGCAAATACACATAAAAATAAAATACAAAAAATACAAAACAAGTCCCTATGAATCATCTTAGACAAATTATACGATACCCACATCACAACAATACATGCAATAGCAAACATCCCTACCATCAACGAATATATTAAGAAATCACTCATCAACTCATATAACACAAATCCACTCATCAGAAACACTGGAAACTATGAAACTGCAAATATACCACTCAAGATAAAAAAAGACAAGATTACCAAAGCACGCACTAGAGTAATAAGACAACACACAACAACACTCCACACCTTGAAAATTTTCTCCTGCAACCCCACACACACAGTAATTATACTAAAACAAACCCTACCAGGAAAAAACTAACACCCAAACTTTTCAATTTAAATGCAGGTTGTAGAGTTACAGAAAAACCCCAAGGACTGCACCACTAAAACAACCAGCCAATTAAAAAAAAAAGTCCTACTTCGTCTATTACTAGTCCTACTATCTTGTCGCCTATGCATCAACACTTTTGGTAAGAAATAGAAAAAACGCTACGTATTAGAATTTGTAAGCGCGTACTTCTAATCTTCGGTCAAAGAAAGACTAAAACCAAAAGACTATATATATATTTTTGTATGAGAACCTTGGACAGAATTCTACTTTACTTACTCCGGTTCTTACAAGAGTGTAGCGACCTCTGGTTCGAAGAATTTAGATTAACGACATCTATATTCATTAAATCGTTCCGTGGAGATGTGTATTTAATACAAACAATAGAATATTTAAAAATTGTTAGTAATTTTATTATCACCATATAAATTTACAAAAACTTATATATTGCAATCATCATGTTAATTATTCATTCGTTATTTAACTTTCATTATTTAATCTTCGTTATTTGATATTTATCATTAGTAATTATATATTTTGTTAAATTGATAATATTTTTATATAAACTACTAAAATTAATTACGGAATTATTATTCATTATTATTCATTTGTAGTACTGTGATATTAATTTATTTATCATCATAATTGCTACAAAATTGGTGACCCCGACGTGATGAAAAAGATAATACGTAACTTCGACGTTTGAAAAAAAGAAAATTATGGCTACAATTATAAAATTGGTAACCTCTGATGTGTGAAAAAGAAAATTATCACTATAAAATTGATGACCTCCGAACGTTTGAAAAAGAAGATATAACTACAAAATTAGTGACATCGAAGTTTTAAAAAGAAAATATGAATACATTTACAAAATTGATTACTTCGACATTTAAAAAATATGGCTATATCTACGGGATCATGAATATGTGACCAGAATTCAACGACAAGGTAAAGACGACAATCAGAAATCAATATCAGGAAAGAAAGATGCAACAACAAAGACGCAACAACGGGGATGCAACAATGAAGACGGATGCCTAAAGTTGATAACTGGACAACCATGACCCGCTGATGGCTCATGAGGATGTACATAAGCTGTTGGAAACGACGACGACCTCCTGATGACCAATTAGTCGAGCACACGTCATTGCAGTCGCACCTCAGCCTTAAGCAGAAACTGGGAACCTCCATCACGAAAGTCAGTCTGTTGAGTACCAGACATTGATAAGGAAACCAGAACCGAGTTAAACGTGAACCATTTCAGCATCATTTCTTCATTTACTGCATCTCTTTTTAGTATTATTATCATTTATAATTCAAATAGTTTGATACGTTTAAAAGTCGTTTAAAAATCCTTGTTCATAAAAATACATATTATTTCTAATTAATACCGGAACTGACATCTCCGTACTGTCGCTCAGCTTGATAAAAGAAAATGACATCCTTTTTGATTTTAAAGTCCGTATCATTTATATCATGTATTGAAACATATATATATATTAAATAACTTATTTACAATTTATTTCAAGAACAAAGAAATCACCATCTCGACAGAACCATTAAAATTAGCATATTTAAAATTCCATGAAGAACAATATCGAACATATACCAAGGCATTTATATCTTCTACGGATCGAGTGACTCGGAGGGGGGTAATGTAGCGACTTCGAAGAATTTAGATTAAAGGAGACGGTGTCCTGCTGGCAACTTGTGGCGCACAGCCGTACCGCAGCCACATGTATATCGTTCCCTCAAATTCACTCAAAATTTATTGTCGAGAGCCAAAGTGAGGTTCCTGCTGATCGCTTTTGACCTTTTTTGATACATTTTTAGGCTTTCTGAACTTAGTTTTTGGTCAACGAGTAAAACAGACGCGTTTCCAAACATTAATATCTAGAGTTTGAGTATTCATTTTATATTAAAATGGATAGAAAAGGATTAAAAGAATATCTTTCTCAAACAAGCCGTCCCAAACGAAGATTTCACGGGAATCAATACACTGTCGAGAAAGACGTTGATATTCCGAGTATATCGGGCGAGAAGTTACAACGCAAGGAAAATCTCGACATTATTATTTCGAGTATGCACGACTATTGCATCTTAAGTTTTTTTGCAGGTTTTTCTACAATTGCATCTTTGGTGACCTACAAAAATTATAAAGGTGAGATTGTGTTTTCATAAGCGGCAAAACGTGGACTTTAAAATTGCAATACAGTGCAAGTGAGGAGTACAGCTTGTCAACTCGTGTCTGATTATCGAAAAAATACATGCATTCGGGATTGAAAACTATTGAAATCGCCACATTTTTGGCAGTGAATTAGGGATGTGCGGATACCTGAAATCACGAGTACCCGACTAGTCGGGTCGGGCTTTAGAAGTTCGGGCAGACTGGGGCGGGTTCCTAATCCACATGAACTTTCGGGCTACTCGACAGTTTCGAATAGTCCGGTATTTTCGAGTAGCTCGATTTTATCGGAATTCCAGCCCGATAATTTCGGGTTACATGGAAGAAGTATGAATAGTGAGCGGTTCGCGACATTCTTATTATTATGTTATGATTTCAAAGTCGGTATTATACCTATATAATATGATAGGCGAAGTACAAATTGTAAATGTTTCTGAACATATTAAAATAAACTTATCTTAAATTGATATTCAACATAATTCTTCTTCTTGTTGTCGGCAATAATTTCCCTCAGGGTCTATAGGCAGGATGTTCCTTCTACAGTACGTGATTAGCGGCCCCGAGGTGTCCGAGCTTTCATCATACCGTAGGCCTGTGGTCATATCTCGCAGGAGCGGGGGTCTTGCCTTAATCGGCTGGTCCGTGAGGGTGATAACCTCTATAAAAAGTCCGAAAGCTGGGGACCGCGGCAAGTAGGCACTTCTCAGTCAATGGTACTGGGAAGTGGGCTGGTGGATGTATCAGCCCTTAGTGGCCACCCTCCGGATACCTGGCAAACTCAGGGTGTATTCAGTTTTACCCGAATAATAGGGGCTCTGCCGGGGTCGACCTTTACTTTCCGCCATACTCGTGGGACCAGATATGATCCAGCACAATCAAAAACACTAAAAAACAAAGTAAAAGGCAAAACAAAAAGGCAAAAAAGAGTGAGGGAGAGGAGATGGAATTAGAGGTAGTGAATGTTGAGTGAAGAGCATAACAGAACCAGCTCGTTCTCTTCGTCAACAAGGGACGAAGAGGTAATACCCAAAACATCTGGAAAGACCAAAAACAAAAATCGCATCGTAGATGATGAAGCAGAAAACGGTAGTGCCTCTAGCGTTGCTTGCCTGGAAGCAGGAGAAAGAAAGGAACTAGAAAAGTTCCTTTTCGAAGAGTCGAACAAAATAAATATACCTGCCATAAGGTTTATATTCGAGAAATGGGCAGCTATAGAGTCCCGGCTCTAAAGCGTTCTAGTAGAAAACGAGCTCTTAAAAGAAAAATGCGGATAAACCGCGAAATGAGGTTTGCACCTACGCACAAGCCGCGGCCATGCGGAGGCCTGAATCGTGTTCCACTGGTTCTTCAGAACCGGGTAAGAAAGTACCTCTTAAGGAGAAATACGAGGTGGCACTAATAAAACCGGACAAGGGAGATAAAAGAAACAACGACCCATAAAGGCCGATGTTCTGAAAAAGCTGGACAGTGTCCGAAGGACACCAAAAGTACGAAGCGTAAGGCAAATGCCAAAGCAAGACTGGTGGTAGAGGTTCAAAACTAAAAGGACGTCGAAACTATCCAGAGCTGATGAATGAAATAAAATAGGCCTAGTAGTGGAGAGGCCTAAGAAGGTAAATCTTTCATCTACGATATAGAGAGGGAATATAAGAAAAATGAATTAAAGGAAGATCTGATCAGAACTTTGGTAACGCGTCTGAAGAGATCGAAGAATTAAAAAGCGCAACTGGATTTGTGCACTGCTTCAAAAGCAAAGATGAAAAGCAGATGAACTGGATTGTACAGTTACCTGCAAAGCTCTTCACGAAAATGATCAACTCTGGAAAAACATTTTTAATGTGGAGGAGTTGCAAAGTGAATATATTGTAGCGGCTAGCAGATGTCGGAGAGAAGACGTTTTCTCAGATGAGAAGTTAGGAGAATTTACGACTCACGTGGCGCTTGTGCTATTGAATTGCGAAGGCCAAGTTTAGTTTTCACAGTGCGTAAGACCAAACGTCTGCACTTATAGTTTATAGAATTTCGGCCTACAATAGCATCTCTGCGAAGCGTCGTAAACTCTAGGTCCTAAGGGCCACCCAGATCGTTATCTGGAAAACATTTGAAGAAAGCGAGGCCCAGAGGAGACCCTGCTACATCGCCACAATTCCGGGAAATCGGCCTCGGCGAAATTGCAGCACCACTCCCAAGATAGGCGCGTCATGAACGCAAGGAGTAGGCGGCGCAATTTCGTGACAACCTAATTGGCTAAAGCAAAAATCGAGTCGGCCAATTAGGGATGTCCGAAACGGGGACCGAGTTTTCCTCGTAGCAAAAAGTGACGAGCTCGAGGAGAGAGTTCCGTACAAGTCAGGGAGTAGAGTCGAGTTCGGTGAAAAAGTAGAAAGGAAACTTCGAGAAAGAGACGCACGGATAGTCTCGCGATGTGTACATCAGCGAAGTGCTACATGTTCACCGCGTCTTCCGCGTCCTTCGCGCCGCAGTGTATGTCGCTAAGAAATAAAGTAATTCATACACCATACGCCGTTGTCAATCAGAATACATCTGCACCCTCACACCAGAACATCCCCAAAATATCAACATAACCAGATCCTATAAGTGTCATGGTTATGGACACATTGAAAAGGCATGCAACACACCTGAGCAGCTGTGTAACTGTATGTGGCAGTAATGACCATCTACTAAGGAAAAACTGCCCAAGAAAGAATGAACCTCAGTGCATCAGCTGCATCAGAGCAAAAAGAAAAGATGCAAAACATGGGGTACACAACAAGGACTGTCCTGAGTACAGACGGTTCCTTGAAATGTATAATAATCACATAAAATGGGACTAAAAGTTGGACAAATAAATGCCCAGAGGTCCGCAGCAGTTGCTGCCAATCTTGAACTGCTGATCAAAGAGAAAGAGCTTGATATACTTTGTATACAGGAGCCCTTCTGTTACAAAGGAAAAATAAGAGGATATAACTCCCCAAAGCTAGTAAAAATAGAACCTTAAAACTGCAGCTACTCATGGGTAGCTGCCGTAGTAAGCAAAGATAAAGAGGTACTTCTAAATGTCGAAGATAAGAATGAGCATATATTGTGTTTCAAGATCGTGACAGGTGATACTGAATTCATCATAATAAATCTGTATTGTCAATATTCGGTCCCTCTCAAGAGCTTCCTCGGCAAACTGCAAAGTCTGATCAACGGGTTCCAGGCAGAAAAGATACTAATTATGATGGACGCAAAATCACTGTGATATGCCAAAACAACGGATGAAAAAGGGATATTGCTTGAAGAATTTATATCCGAAAATAATCTAACCATATTAACCTTTTGCACTCGAGCGGCACCGCTACGGCGCCCGGCCAATTTGAAGCGTGCACTCGAGCGGTGCTGCTACGGCGCCCGGGAGATTTGAAGCGTCTACTCGAGCGGCGCTGCTACGGCGCCCGGAAAGTTTGATGCGTCCAGTCGAAATGCGCTGTACCGGCGCTACGGCGTTTTGGAACTCGATCTATTTATTTACGATGTGCGATAAGATATTTTACTTTCGTGGACCAGGCTCGGCTTGCATTCTTAGCCATTCTTAGCTTAGTTTAGTTACTTTCAGCATAGCATTCGGTACATGCGAATTTCACGCCCGCATTGGAATTTCAAGCCCGCATTGAAAATTTTAAACCTTACAAAGTGAAAAAAAATTGTATAAATTGTTTCAGAAGCAATGGTATGCAAAAAGAAAGTTGTATTAAACTTTATTGTAACTGAAGATTTAATTGATAGAGTTTAAAGTATTTTAGAAAATATAAATTTACTTTATTTATGTATAGTTCTCATATAAATTAATGGTGAGTTTATGCTATTGCAATGAGAAAATGAATAGATACAGACATAGACACATTTTAGCACATTGGAATAAGAGAAATCTGACAATGTTTAAATACACATGCAAACTATGTAAGGTTCTGGGCATTTATTGCTGTTATAATCAATATGGGCACAATGCCGTTGGCCAATTTGCAAAAATATTGGTTGAGGGATAACGTCAGTTATATCCCTTTCTATTCAGAAACATTTACAAGAGATAGATTCAGTCAAATATTCTGGATGCTTCATCTGACAACCATTCCAACACGCAATACGAATCCAAGAACACGCCTACAACGTTGCGAGTAAGTTGCTTTTTAGACTACATCAAATCAAAATTCTTGGATTATTTCATACCGGGCGAGCAAATATGTGTGGATGAGTCGACGGTAAAATTCAAGGGCCGAATTCATTAAGTACAATCCGAAGAAACCGACAAAATGGGCTATCAGAGTTTATACTCTAGCTGACTCAAACACTGGCTACATTTATTGCATTTTACCATATTATGGATCACTCACAACCGAGCTCTTGGTCAGACCTGATTTACCTGTTTCCTCAAGAATTCCGATGCACCTATATAAAATGTTGTTGGAGAAAATTCCAAGTGCACCATATGTATACGGATCGCTACCACACTAGTTATGTCTTAGCTCAAGAACTAGCCAAACTGAAATGCCATATTACCGGAACGATCCTAACGAACAAGAAAGAATTGCCTAGGGAAATAAAAAAGTAAAAATTTTCAAAAAAATCCACGGTAGCGTATCGACGGGGCAACACCTTACTTTTAGGGTGGAAAGATAAGAGGGTCGTCACTTGTTTGACTACGAGAGGTGACACAGGAATGAAAACTGTCAAAAGGATGACACGAGGTGGTGTGGAAATAATGATTAAGAAACGCAACATTATATTGAATTATATAAAATATATGGGTGGTGTTGATCGGGCAGATCAATATGCATCGACATATTGTTTTCTGCGAAAATCGCTGAAATGGTGGCGTAAGTTTTTTTGGAGGGGCATGGAAACTTGTCTGATTAATTCCTACATACTTTACAAACTAGAAAAAAACAAAAAAGGGAAAAAGCGACACAATCATTTGCGCTTTCTAAAAACACTTGTGGAGCAATTGAGAGAACCATATCGCCAGCATCGTGAGCAAGCGTCGACGTCGTTAACTGATGAGTCCCGACTAAATGGGAAGCTTCATATAGTACCTTCATAAAAGGGCCAAAAAGGGACTGCAAGGTTTGGGTTAGGTCTGACCGTAACAAGCCTGGCGGTAGACGAGAAGTAACATATTATTGTGATACGTATCCAGGCAAAGGATGCATCTTGGAGATTGTTTCACTAAATATCACACGAAAATTAATTACAGAGTATAATATTTAACAGATTTTGTTGTATTCAATATAATAAATAAATAATAAAAATAAATTGTAGAATTTTATTATTTGTATACGTTTGTTTGAGTATAAATGATTTTAAAGTACTTGTAAAATGCTTCCCTAATATAGCCGAAATCGTTTCGAGTTGCTGGTTCGCGCGAGCGAAAATGGCATCGAGTGCAAAGGATTAAACAGACCAAATAACCCGCCCACGTACAAGAGTTCAAGTGGACAATCAAACATTGATTTGATACTTTGTACAGAGAATTTTGCTCGTAGTATTAGGTCGTGGAAAGTCGACTATAGCTGCACTACAAGCGACCACAACTTAATCACACTTGAATTGGAAAAATGCAATAGACCTGAACAAAACTGGAATACTGACCTTGGCTACAACATAAAGCAAGCTAACTGGCCGAAATTCAGAGAGCAAATCGACCTAAACTTCAGTGATGAGTTTATGGACCAGAGAAATACCCTTCCGGCTGACAAAGCCATTAGAGCATTCAACAAAAAACTGGAAATCTGCTGTCAAAGACCCATCCCAAAAAGAAAAGTAGCAGACAGAATCGTGCCGTGGTGGAATCAAGAACTGACAGACTTAACAAAAAAAAGTGATAACAGCCAAAAAGCAGTTACTAAGAGCCAGGAAGCTACACCTTGCTGAGGTGCTGAATGACTATACGGAGACATGTATGGAACTCAGAAACCGATATGTAAACAAAGTCAGAAAATCGAAAAAAGAAACTTGGCAAGAATTCGTAAGATGTGAAGAGAACAAGGACCCCTGGGGCATTGTCTACAAAATCGTCCGTCTGGACGGCTTTAAAGTTACCCGACGGTCAAATAACGTCCAAGATCGACGAGACAATGCAGGCGCTATTTACAAAATGCGTTCCCAAGGAAGATGGTTCAGAGAGCGAGGAGTCGAAGAAAATGAAGAAAAAATTAGGTTGCTACAAAAACCTTAACCTGGGGCAACCTATAACACTAAATGAAATAAAGTCAGTCATTGAGACTTTTAAGAACAATAAGGCCCCTGGCCTCGATAATTTCAAGATCGAAATCATCAAGGAGCTATAGAAATATTACTCAACAATTTTGCTGAGCTTATACAATAGTTGTTTCATTCAAAAAGAGTTTCCAAGAGCATGGAAAGAATCCAACTTCAGAATAATATTGATGAGATAAAAGTCTCTTAAGTTCATACAGACTTATAGCTCCTATCAGTAGTCGGAAAGATCTACGAAAAGATCATAGTCCGTAGAATACAGCAAACAAGGGAAGCAAGGGCTAGAAAGCCCTAAGCAGTTCGGCTTCTGCAAAGGCAAAGGCGTCGACGATGCCTTCCTAAGCGTAAAAAAGGCAACAGAGACCAATGACAAAAAGTACACAATTGCACTTTTTGTTGACATAGAAGAAGTATTCGATAATATCTGGTGGCCAGCGGTGCTGAAATTAATATATTAAAATTATTTCCTACAATAATGTATGACAAAAGTAACGCTGATAATTTTGTAACTATATCCAGTGAAAGTTCGGATAATAGTGAAAATCTTGAGCGAAGGAGATGTCGCCCGAAAAGTTCTGTGTGGAAATATTTTGAAAAAAAGAATTCCAATACAGTACAATGCACAGTTTGTTTAATTAAAATAATTAAAAGTGAGACAAGGTAACACCACATTCCATATGCGTCATTTAAAAAGTCTACATAATATAAAAATCAATTTGAGTGAAATAATACTGCTGGGCCGAGTAGAGAAAATAATACATGCTGTAGGCAAATAACATATTTAAACAAAAACTCAGCAAGAGCTAAGCATCTAACCGATGCAATTGCTCGAATGATTGCAATGGATTTGCAATCATTTAGCATCGTCGATGATGTTGGAATCATTGTTAAATATTTCAGAGCCACGTTACAAAATCCCTTCTTTTTCACGAAAAATAATTCCTAAAATGTACAAGGATTTAAAGGAATATATAAAAAATATGATATCTAACGATATGGAAGAAGGTAAATTAGAGAGAGGTAAGAAGGTATTTACATAAACTACATTTGTATTACAGAGTTATATTATGTATACTTTTCACACATTTTTATCATAATAGGAAACAATCCACCATTAGCATTTACGACAGATGGATGGACGTCGCGTACAGTTGACAGTTATATTTCATTGACTGTTCATTATATTTCAAAGAATTTTGAATTAAAACATTACATGTTAAATTTAATATACATTGCAGAAAAACATACATATAAAAAATAATTTATTGAATTGTATGAGTGAATGGAATTTAGATATAAAGAAACCGGCATTCTTTACAACAGATAACGATCGTAATCTTGTTAAGGCCATCAACATATACAAATTGTGGACTAGAATCCTATGCTTCGCTCATTGCTTTCAATTAACTATCAAACTTGGTTTGAAAAATTTCGAAAATTACGAAAAACTTAGATAAAAATGTAGAAACATTGTCACACATTTTGCACGATCTACGACAGCAAAAGCAAAATTTATATCAATTCAAAAATCCGTAAACAACGACACAGAACCTTTACAATTGATACAAGAAGTTGACACTCGTTGGAATTCAACATTCTCAATGTTTCATCGGTTACTACAATTACGCACAGCATTAGATATAGCTTTATGTCATGATAGTATGCCAGAAAATTTCAATTTAGAAGAATGGAATTTCTTAGAGTCATTGACAAAAATACATACACCAAAGAAGCTACTGAAATTATGAGTGGAGATTTATATCCCACCATCTCTCAATGCTATCCTGTATATTTCGGAATTATTAGTAAAGATACATATAAAAGAAAGTGGAATTGTTTCGAATATTGCTAACAGTCTTTGTAACGTTTCGTTATGTGAATCACGAAAATATATGTGAATTACGAAAAAACAGCAATAATTGTATTAAATAAAATACCATATTTCTTTTTCTATTCTACAAGAGAATCATATATATATGTACTCTGATTATAGATCCGAGATATAAAGATTATCTTATACCAAAAAAAATAAAACATGATATTCGAAATTTTCAACGAAAAAATTTTATCTATACATAGTAGCATAGCAAAGAATAAGAAAAGCAATGTTGAAAATAGAGCACGTGAAAATGGTAAGACCATAATGTATGTATAATTTCCCGTAATTAATTTTCCTAATTCCTAATTAATATATAATTCGTCAGCAGGTGAAACATCGATATTAATAAATTTTTTAAACAAAGAACTTGGCATTCCAAACAAAAAGGAAGAAAATTCAGATTTTATCATAAACAAAAACAGAGAAATTTATTTATCAGACAGTGTTATACCATATAAACAAAATATTTTGCATTGATGAAAATCTAATAATGTAAGATTTCCTATATTAGCATGTGTTGTACGGAATGTTCTGGGAATACTCGCAAAACAGGTGAGAAGTGAACTTTTCCTCATTAGGAAACATAATGACAGCGACAAGACCAAAATTATTGCCAACACACGCAGAAGAATTATATTTCTTGAATACCAATTTGAAATAAATTTATTTTAGAGAGTCTCGGTTTAACCGTCGTATGGTACGGACGTCCGATACAGTCTCGCTTACGAGTTCCAATCCACATTATTATAGCGTTAGTGTTAGTGAAATCAAACGCAAATCTCGTACATCAACACAAAGGAATACCACACGAATGAATACACCGACTAACTAACACCAACTTGCGGGGGCCTCTGAGTACAGGAGTTCCCAATTTTCCAACCAAACTGAAAGTAACTATTCCATCAAATCATACTCCCACGCTGCACAACACGACACATGACCTACAAAAGACCAAGCTATCATCATCCACGCAATAGACGACACAAGCCTCCAAGACTATGCTCTTGCAATAGGGAAACTAATCGGGTCCAAATAATATATCTCCAAAGTCTCAAACAACCGAATCTGCGCATATTCTGATAAAAAAGAAACAGTACTACACCTAACAAATCTGCATAAAACAATAACGGTCAACAACAATACGCTAAACTTAAGACCAATGTTAACTCCGGCTCAAAGAATAATTCTATCAAACATCTCCTTGGTTATACCCAACTCAGAATTTGAAAAAATCTTCAAAAGAAACAACGTCAAGCTATGCTCCAGAATATCAATTCTGAAAGCAGGAATGACCGACCCGGAATAAGCCCACATCCTCAGTTTCAGAAGACAGGCATACATTGATCCCGATGACATTGGAAAAATCCCATCCACCTTCCTAATAACTTTTGAAAATACATCGTACCGTATTTTCACCTCCATAGACAGCCTTCTTTGCTTCCGATGTAAACAAGGTCACTTAGCGAAAGATTGCCCGCTAACCCAAAATTCAAACATAACCGATACGACAATCCCAAATACAAATACAACGATCCCCACACCAACTCAATCCCCCAAATTGCCGGTTAAGAAGATTCCTATCACTACCAAGACAAACATCGACAATTCCAAACAAGCAACGAATAAATTACCTACAGAGCAACCACCAATCCCTTTCAGTTCCAAAAGACCACTCTCACAATCATCAACTGACGACAAACCAGACTATGCTAACTTAAACGACACAGACTCCATGCCCCCACCAATCAATCCACATAAAAAAAAAATCGCAATAACCAAACTAAAAACACTTCCTCCACAATCTCCAGTTTTCGATTCCGCCAAACTAGAGGAAATGTTAGCCCCAGCAAAGAGAAATAATAAATAAATAAAAATCCCTCACAGTCCCAGCTAAATTATTCCCAGATCAAGAGCCTCCTCCAAGACACCTTCGGATCAGCACACCCATTGCAAATCGCAAGAAACTACACCGATAACATCCCGACACTTGTTCAAACTCTTGAAGAAATCTATCCCCATCTAAACGAAAGAAGCATAAAAAACAGAATACATCGACTCTGCAAAAAGCTCTCCAAATCGACTGACACACCTGAATCGTCATTTAGCTACTCATCTGTATCGGACATAGAATTTTCATAAGAACCGAAATCGCAGCAAAATCCAAATTCATAGCCCCACCAAATACTTTATGAAAACAATAATACAGTGGAACATAAACGGTTATTATACCCATTATGAACAACTCCAAATTCTCATAAACAATTTCAGTCCAGACATTATCTGCCTTCAAGAAACAAATTTCAAAAAAAACCACCAGCCTACACTTAAGCACTTCAACACCTTTGTCAAAAACCGGGTAAACGAAAATTACGCCAGCGGAGGAGTGGCCATTGTAATTTCGGACAAATATGATTCTACTGAAATCCAATTAAATTCAAACTTAGAAGCCGTTGCAATATCTATTTCATTTCCAAAAAAAAATCCACATTTGCAATATCTACATTCCTAATAGCTTCCCCCTTGAATTACAAGACCTTAAAGATTTAATAGCTCAACTTCCAGCTCCACTGATCCTGTCAGGAGACTTTAACAGCCATCACACTCTCTGGGGATCGACCAAAACTGACAGAAGAAGAAAGACTATCGAAAATTTGCTTACGGAGACAACTCAAAACTACCTCCAACCAAAATGGCATATAAGAAAAAAAAACTGGCCAGTATACCAAGAAAACATAACGCTTCAACTCACTGAGAAAGAAACTGAACCTGAAGTCGACCCAGCCCGGATTAACGAAACAATAAACAATTTCCAACAAATCATAACCTCAGCCGCAGACAAATCCTTTGGAATTTCTAGACTACAAAAAATCAGTAAAAGACCGGTACCGTGGTGGAACGAAGAATGTAAAATCGCCATGCAAGAGAGTCATCACGCTTTCAATAGAGCAAAAAGCATCCCACAAACGAAAACCTAACCGAGTTCAAAAGGAAACGCGCTAACTTCCGTAGAATAATTAAAGAAAATAAAAAACGACCATGGAGAAACTACATAACATCAATAAATCCACAAACACCGACATCTGCAGTATGGAAAAAAAATCAAAAGCATAAATGGACCCAAACCCTCTACGAATATCCAATTCTTGGAATCTGATAACGGTCAAATTGTAACTCAAGCCCACAACATTAGCTAAACAATTCCAAGAAAATTCAAATAACATAAACTCACCACATCCTACAATAATCTACAACAATATACACCATGATCTGATTCACAACGATAACAACTCACCACTAAACTCACCTTTGACACTCAAAGAAATAAATTCCATCCTTATATCAACAAAAAACTCCGCCCCAAGACCAGATAATATCCCCGACTTACTGCTAAAAATGCTCCCAAAAACAGGAATAAATTATCTGTTAAAAATCTTCAACTGTATATGGATCCATACAGTTTTTCCCGGAAATTGGCAAAAAGCAATTGTAGTTCCAATTCCTAAACCAAACAAATGCAAACACTAACAGCTATCGCCCAATTGCATTAACAAATACCATGTGCAAACTACTAGAAAAAAAATCGTAACCGGCTTAGATGGTACCCCGAAGTAAAAAAACTTCTTAACCCAAATCAATACGGTTTCCGACACTATCGTTCAACCATAGACGTCCTAACGAACTTGGAAACAAATATTTGTGACGCTTTCCTCAACGAAGAATACATAGCCGCCGTATGCCTCGATATCGAAAAAGCCTTCGACACAATTTCGAGAACCAAAATTATTAACGCCCTCATCGAGCTAAAAGTAAATGGCAATATGCTATCCTTCATAACCAACTTCCTATCCAATAGATCAATCCAAATCAGAGCAAATGGATCTCTGTCATATCCAGTTATAATCAAAAACGGAGTCCCACAAGGATCAGTAATGAGCACCACACTATTTTTAATTGGAATCAACAACATCACCACCAACCTCAAGCCACCAATAAAAACTCAGCTATTTGCGGACGACATAACAATCACATGTAGCGGAAAAAATATCAACTCCATCAACGAACATTTACAAACAGCTATCAATACCCTTCAAGACTGGTCAAAAACAACGCGCTTAAAATTTTCTCCCAAAAAAACCCAAGGCATCCTATTCACTAGGAAAACCAAGCTCAGCCCCCCACCTAAACTATATCTGAGCAATCTTGAAATACAGTTTACTGATACCATCAAAATACTAGGCCTTATTTTAGACAAAAAATTATCTTGGACGCCACACCTAAAAACCTTAAAAGAGTCCTCCATAAAAAGACTTAACGTTATTAAAATCCTTTCCAGTAATAACTGGGGAGCGGATAAAGACATTCTTCTAGTAACATACAGAGCATTAATCAGATCCAAACTAGACTACGGCTCTATCGTTTACAACTCAGCCAAAACCTCCATCAAACAAATAATAGATTCAATCTTCCACTCAGCTCTTAGACTAGCCACAGATGCATACCGAACATGCCCTATAAACAGCCTACTATTTGAAGCCAAAAAAATGGCACTTGAATCCAGAAGGAAGTTCCTAACTCTTAAATACGCACTAAAAGTCTCATCCACTCCAAATAATCCTTCCTACAACAACATCTTCTCCAATAGATTCAAAGCTTTCTATACCAATAAACCCAAAATTCCCTTCCTTTTCCATATCAGACAAAATCCTTCAATCCACCACTTTCAAAATCCACCCCACCATTGAACGTAAACCACCACAAATCCCCGCATGGATAATAAAAACATTCCCAACAAACACCAGTCTTGCCGAACTTCCCAAAAAAATCCCCAGTTCAACTGACCACAAGACTCGATTCCTAGAACTAAATAACAACTACGTCCAACACAGCAAGATCTACACTGATGGGTCAAAAACGAACACTGGAGCTGGATACGCCATTATCACAGAAAAAACCAAAAAAACAATAAACCTCCCTTCTTCGTCATCCATCTTCACAGCCGAAACTTATGCCATCCTGGAAGCCATCAAATATGCACACTCAAATAACGAAGCCCAGATCGTCATATACACCGAGTTACAAAATCTCTAATGAAATCATACGATCAAGAAAACCGTCTAATATCCACCATCCAAGAACAACCAACCTAACACAAACGCCACAGTCATCTGGATTCCAGCTCACCAAGGAATCGAAGGAAACGAAAAAGCCGACGCAGCAGCGAAACAAGCCACAGTCCCTCCACTTACCTACAACTGTAATCATCTTCCAACCCCCTGCGACGACCAAATAATCCATTACAAAAAGGTAACAAAAAATGAATGGAACAATACATGGAAAACAACTAAAAGCACCCAACTACACAAAAGTATCCAAGACTTTCACCAGCAAACACCGAAATTAAACAACAGGAAAGAAGGAATAATTACCACACGCCTAAGAACCGGTCATACCAGGCTAACACTTGAACACAAAATCAAAAATACATCACCCACCTGCACTCATTGCAAGAATCATCCATTAACAATAACACACATACTGCACGAATGCCACACCACAGAAACCCAAAGACAGAAATATGGAATCGACGCAAACATAAACCTGACTTCTCAAAATGACATACAAAGAGTATTATTATATCTAAAAAACATAAACTACTACTCACACATCTAATGGTGCCGTCGTCGTTAATGACCTCGCTGTCGATGCGACAATAAAATAAAAAAAAAAATTATTTTAATATGTTCAGAAACATTTGTAATTTGTACTTCGCCTGTCATATTATATAGGTATAATACCAACTTTGAAATCATAACATAATAGTAAGCATGTTGCGAACCGCTCACTATATTTTTTTCATGTAACCCGAAATTATCGGGCAGTCTAATAAAATCGAGCTCCCCGAAAGTACCGGGCTACCCGAAACTGTCGAGTAGCCTGAAACTATCGGGTAGCTCGAGGGTTCATGTGGATGAAGAAGGAGATAGAGGGAAAACTAACGGAGGTGCAATTTGGGTTGAGCGGGGAGAGGAGCCATCGATGCCACATACGTCCTAAATTATATGATTAACAATGAATGAAGTAAGAAAAGAGAAAAGTTATTTGCCTGTTTCGCAGATTTGAAAGCGGCATTCAACAAAGTCGATGTTGTGGCCAGGAGTAGCTAGGGATGCGTTCCTTTGACCTGACCCTACAGTCAAGGCCAATAAACACAAAAAATTAATGTAAAAGGGACGCATCCCTAGCCAATATCAGTATAAAAGGCCTATAAAGAAATACAAATATTGCTTTATGGGACTTACCTGCCCGACTCGGCCTCTTGGTCTTAGCATGTCACTTTCCCCATCACGTGACCCGGAAGGAAACAATGTAGCCACGAATATAAAAAAGGCCAAGACGGCGGAAACATCTTTCTATCAAGTGCAGTCGAACTCATCAGATCACGAAGTCAGTTTCAAGTGCCACCATACAGCCCGGGTATCACTCAGGTGTCGACAGTTCGACAGCAGTCAGCTTCTACACTTCCCTCGATTTCACCAGGAATCACGTGTCGTAAGCCACCAGACAATACGCACGGCAATAGATGCGGCAGTCACGCATTTCCCACAACAGTGCGTGGTCCTTTGCACCAAGTTAAATACGCAGAGGATCAGGATCGACAACAGTCGATAAAAGATCACTGATGGAAAGATTAAAGGAAATGGATGTAGAGGGGAACTTAACCCTTTGCGGTCGTATGTCTACTCTCAGCTACCACAGCAAAGAACTATACTGATCTTTTATTGCATTAAGTCCACAAGCTTCGGAGATACGTAGAATTCGAAATAATATTTTACAAATTGTGTTTAACAAGCGCGAGCATCGCCCAGTTCGATTCGAGCAACCCTCGAAGTCACTTCGGCAACGTGGTGTGATCAGTGTAAAAAGTGCAAGTGCTCTTTCTTAGGTGTCCACGGTCAAAACCGAGCAAACTGCAACACATAACGCTCTGTCTCTGAGTTGTAGGCAAGAACTTGCGTCAGCAACGGACTGGGAATTCTCTGCCGAGAATTCATTCCACCCACGTGCCACGTGCTCTGGAGATCCTCTTCAGCAAGCGAGACGATCAGCATAAGCAAGGACATCGAGCAGTGAAGTCGGACAACGAGCCTGGCCGCTCTTCCGGGACTTCTTAGTGAAGCCAGCATTCGAGCCTTGCCGCTCTTACGGGACTTCTTTGTGAAGTAAAATAGTTCTCGATTACCTTCCCACTCGGGAGCTGGAACGGTTCAGAGCAATCACACTCCCTTTCAGCGATTGTTCCGGTAATCAGTGTGAGCTGCTGTTTCCACATCGACGACATCAGCAGCGTGAGCAATGTGAGCTGTTGCCTTTACCGACGACGACGACCTTCATCAACTGTTCCAGCCTTCGCTATTACTTGGCGCTCAACGTACTGACGGTCTAGAGCGACGATTACCATCGCAAGCATTTTAGTTCTGCAGAGCGTAATCAGAAAATATATTCGTTTTTTACCATCTATTCGTCTGTGTCTATCCCTTTGTTTTTCTTACTGTCTATACATTTTAAACATTTGGTCTTTCGAGCCGGGTACACAGAGGGAGACAAAACAGACGAATCAAAAATGAGACTTGACCACGTTGTGTATCGAGCTGATCAGCAGCTGATCTTGAGTGCCTCAATCGTTTAAGAATCTCAATTCTCGAGCAATCACTCGGGAACGCGTAGAGATCAGACTGCACGACTTGAATCGTGATTGAGAGGAATTCCAATTGCAACATAAAGCTCTCACGCTCGCCGTGTTCAGATTAGACAGTAGTGACCGCCACAAGGTAAGAGAACATTCTTAATCTTATTCTTAATCTTTCTTCGAGGACATCTCTGCAGCTACAAAGGAATGCTTTCTGGAAACTGCTGCAAGAATGTCCACCCTGTTGAATGATCAACGATCTCATTCAAATCGAGCATCTCCGGAACGGTCAATCTCTCAGCCGCCAACTGTTACTTCGTTTATTAATGCGCCCCGCCTCCCCCGGATCGATCTGCCAAAATTTGATGGCATCTTCAGCGACTGGCTGTCATTCCGAGATTTGTTCACGTCCTTAGTTTTGTCGAATGGAAACATTTCCGCCGTTGAAAAGCTTCAATACTTAAAGACCAGTCTTGTCGGTTCTGCTTCACACCTTCTTAAGAATATCGCCTTGACTTCTGATAACTTCGAAAAGGCGTGGGATTTACTCATTCACGCCTTCTACGAAAATAAAAGGCTTCTCGTCGATTCCGCGCTCCACTCACTCTTCTCTCTAAAAAAATTGACCAGGGAATCCGCTTCCGAGATGGAAGCACTTTATACTTCAATCATGCAAATTCATTGCACACTAGAAACTCTAAAACGTCCGGTCCAGCACTGGAATGACATTCTCGTCTTCAATTGCGTCCAACGGTTAGATTCTGAATCCGTCAAGGCATCAGGACACCTAGGTTCGGCTAAAGAGTCGCCAACTTGGAAGCAACTTAGCGAGTTCCTCATGACGCTCCAAGCATTCGAAAAATCACAGTCCCGACCTTTTCTTCAGTCTCGAATTCACTTCGCGCGCTCCCATTCTGCCAGCATAGGATCATCAAATGCTGAGCCAGAATCCACGTGCGTCCTCTGCACGGATCAACATCATCTATCTCGTTGTCCAACGTATCAGCAAAAGACCGTGCAGAACAGAAGACAACTTGTCCAACAAAATCGGCTCTGCTTCAATTGTCTCAGACGTCCTCTAAATGTGGACGCCGGTACCACTCGACCTTACACCAGGTCTCAGGGTCAAACCCACCATAGACTTTAAATCGCGGTCCACACCGCTTCCGCTGAGTCGACTTCAACCTCTAAACCATCAACCGCCGACGGATCTTCAGTAACGATCAATCACGTTCACTCCTCGATCGATGCGACGAAAGCATTTGTTTTGCTTGCGATTGCTCAAGTCAGAGTGACCAGTCAGTAGGGAGAGCTTGCCTCCGCACGGGCTACCATGGGTCTGAGGTATCGCTCATTACTGAACATTCCCCCTCAGGGGCTGCAGACTGGAGTATTCCTTCTGCAGTACGGGAATAGCGCTACCGAGGTGCCCGAGCTCTCATCATACCGGCTCTCATCAGACCTGGGGTCATGTTTTGCAAGAGCGGGGGTCTTACCTTAACCGGCTGAACCGCGAAGGTGATAACCTTTATAAAAAGTCCTTAACCGAAAGCAGTAGTGCGCAGCGAGTAGGCACTTCTCAGTCGATGGCACTGGGAAGTGGGCTGGTGAGTGCATCAGCCCTTAGCGGCCAACCTCCGGATACCTGGCGACCTCCGGTTGTATCAGCCTTGCCCGGTAGTGGGGGCTCTGCCCGGGTCGACTTTTATTTCCCGCCGTTCTCGTGGGACCAAATATGAAATGTATATCTAAAAACTCAAAAAAGCAAAATAAGAAACAAAGCAAGAAGCAGATAAGGAGCGATGATGAGGAGGTGGAAGCTGAAGTAATGGACGTAGAACCAAGGGTAATGGTAACCCCTGTTAGGGGGCGTAGTAGATTAAGTAGCTCGTCTTCGTCAACTACAACAGACGAGGAGGACACAAGAAAGGCTGGGAAAGTTAAGTTAAAGAAACAAGCTGCTGACGATGCAGCAGAATGTGATAATTCTCCTGGTGGGGCCTGCTTGGAGGCAGTAGCTGGAGAAAGAAAAGAATTGGAGCGATTCTTGTTTGAGGAATCAAACAAAATCAACAGACCTGCAATAAGATTTATATTGGAGAAATGGGCCGCTTTGGAGCCACGGCTCCAAAGCGCGCTCGTAGAAAATAAATTATTAAAAGAAAAGTGTAAGAATGCAGATAAGCCACAGGCAATGGTGGGCTCGTATGCGCAAGCCGCTGCTATGCGGAAACACGTGCAGCGTCCCCCAAGTTCTTATAAACCAAAGGAAAAGGCGCCTCCGAAGGAGAAGTACGAGATTTTGTTAATAAAGCCTCAAAAGGAGGACAAAAGGTCTAACGAACAAATAAAAGTTGAAGTAGTTAGAAAACTGGACAGTGTTCGAAACATGTTAAAAGTAAGAAACGTAAGGCAAATGAGGAAGCAGGGCTTTGTAGTCGAGGTTCATAACCAGAAGGATGTGGATACCATCCGGAAGAGTGAGCTAAATAAATTGGGCCTCGTAGTGGAGAGGCCCAAAAAATTAAATCCCTCAGTGATATTATACGATATTGAGAGGGAGTATAAAAAGGAAGAGTTGAAGGATGATTTGATCAGGAAAAACTTCGACACCATTCCTGATTCGGAGATGGAGGAGTTAAAAGAGTCAGTGAGATTTGTACACTCCTTTAGGAGTAAAGATACGAAAAGAATAAATTGGATAGTGCAACTACCTGCAAGGCTCTTTAAATGTTTAATGAGTGCCCGTAGGGCCTTCATAATGTGGAGAACCTACAGGATTAACGAGTATGTGAACATCACAAGGTGTTATAAATGCCATGAGTATGGGCATATTGCCAAAGTGTGCAATATATCGGAGCAGTTATGCAGCAATTATAGCAGTAAAGAACACCTAAGAAACGATTGCCTAAGAAAAAATAAGCCTCAATGCATAAATTGCATTAGAGCTAAAAGGAAAAATGCTGCGCATGGGATTCATAATAGGGATTGCCCTGAATATGTGTGTTGGAAGCGTATTCAATGGGATTAAAAGTTGCCCAAATAAATGCATAAAGGTCAGCAGCATTCTCCTGAATTTATAAAAATAGAACCTCAGGTTTGTAATAAAGAAAAAGTTGAAGTACTGTTAAATGTCGGAAATCAAGACGAGCATATCCTATGCTTTAAGGTCTTGGCAGGAGACCTTGAATTTATAATGATTAATTTGTACTGCCAGCACTCGCTTCCTTTGGAAAGATTCTTGCAGGATCTGATCAGTGGCTTCCCCACGGAGAAGATACTAGTCACAATGGATTCAAATGCAAAGTCTCCACTTTGGTATTCCGACACCACAGATGAGAACGGAACCAAACTTAAGCAGTTTATACTCGAGAATAATTTATCAATATTAAATAGACCGGACAACCCACCCACCTACATGAGTGCGCGGTCAATCCAACATTGACTTGACAACGGAAAACCTTAAACAGAGTGTTAAAGCATGGATGGTTGATTGTAGTTGTACTACAAGCGACCATAATTTAATTGTTGTGGAATTGGGCAATAATAAAAGTGGTGGCCAAAGCTGGAGCACTGAGCTTGGATATAATGTCAAAAAGGCCGACCGGCAAAAGTTCAGATTGATCAGAATTTTAATGGAGAGACCATGGAACAAATCAGAACCCTTTCGGCCGATAAAGCCGTCAGGGTTTTCAGCAAAAAGCTGGAAAGTTGTCGAAAATTCATACCAAGAAGAAAAGTGACGAATAGAACTGTGCCATGGTGGAACCCAGAGTTGACAGATCTGCGTAAAAAAGTAACTTCAGCTAAGAAACAATTATTAAGAGCTCGGAAATTAGCCACCTCCACCTAGAGGAAGTGCTGGCTGATTACACGGAAACGTATAAAAGTCTTAGAAATCAGTATGTAACCAGAATCAGGAAATGCAAGAAAGAGACCTGGCAAGAATTTGTCAGGATCGAAGGAAATAAAGACCCATGGGGAATTGCATACAAGATCATTCGGGAGAAGTTTAATAGATGACGCACTTATATATATGTATATATTCATCCTTTTGGACGGCCCTGAAACTTCCCGATGGCAGAATAACGTCAAGCATTGACGAGACAATGCAAGCATTGTTAGCTAAGTGTGTACCTGAAGAAGAGAGGACTTAGACCGGGGAGTCTGAGGAACTCAAAAGAAAGTTGAGTTTGCATAAAAACCAAAACATGGAATGCATAATAACTTTTGAGGAAGTCAAATCTGTTATATTTAAATTTAAAAACAATAAAGCTCCTGGCTCCGATAATTTCAGAATTAAAATTATAAAGGAGCTGTGGAGATACAGTCTGTCAGTTTTACTAAATTTGTACAACAACTGCTTTATGCAAAAGGAATTTCTACGAGCGTGGAAGGAATCTAATTTAAAAATAATATTGAAGGACGAGAAAAGGGACAAAAGTCTCATTAATTCTTACAGACCGATAGCTTTGCTGTCGGTCATTGGCAAAATTTATGAAAAAATTATAGTTCAAAGAATTCAATTGGCGTATAATGAGCAAGGCCTGGAAAGCACCAGGTAATTTGGATTTAGAAAAGGTAAAAGTGCGGATGACGCATTTATAAGCATAAAGAGGGCGATATCTTCTAACAACAAGAAATACACAGTGGCACTATTTGTAGATATCGAAGGGGCGTTCGATCACATTTGGTGGCCAGCTATAGTCAAAAGAACGACTGATGCTAACTGTAGCTCTCATATAGTTGGTATCGTTAAAAAATATTTTAAACGCCGCAAGGTGTTCATAGAAAATAATTCAAGAAAATACATGAGAAAGATGGAGAAGAGATGCCCTCAAGGATCCATACTCGGACCATCAGCCTGCGTATGGTGTATGGACGCCCTGCTTAAAGACCTCGAAATGGATATCCCCGAAGAGCAGGTGGAGATTACAGCATATGCGGATGACCTCGCATGCGTGGTGAAGGGCGACACAAGGATTGAAATTACTAAAAATGCAACCAAAGCAATAGAAATAATTAGCAAAATTGGATGCAGATTGCATCACTTGAAAATATCAGGATCAAAAACGGTGGCTATGTTCATGAAAGGCAACCTGAATGAGAAGCATCTGCCAACCTTTAAAATAGATGGAGTAAATGTGAAATATGTGGAGAAAACAAAATATTTAGGAGTGGTAATAGACAGGAAAATGAACTTTATCGCGCATGCGAGATATCTAAGAACTAAGGTATCGCAGTATTTTTGTATTTTCCATTAGGAGAATCGCTATAGAAAAATGGGTACGGGGCGGCACTCTGGTATACAGAGATAAGTAAAGCGATGGTGAAGAGAAATTTGCTGGCTCTTCAGAGAATGATGCTCTTTGATGATGTCAAGGACTTACCGCATTACCTCAACAGTGGCCATGCAAGTCATTCTTGGCTGTAAGCCAATGGATCTAAAGATTGTCGAAGAGGCGTTGATAAAAAAGATTAAGAAAAATATAAACGTAACATGGGGCGATTATACCTATAGAGAAAAGAATCAGGAGCAATTTCAGGAGTCGCTGGGCACTGAAATTGAGAAAATAAGAACCTATATGGACAAAAAATGGCAAACACAATGGGCGAGCGAAAGACATGGCAGAAACACTTATAGCTTCATAAGTAATGTAAACTTTGCAAAAACCAATAGAAAGTGGTTCCAATTAAACCGATTTACAACTTACATACTGACAGGATATGGACCCATAAACAGTACACTGAACAAGAGAGGACTGGCAGACACGAATCCGCCGTGTAAAAGTGCGGAAGAAACAGTAGAACATATATTGTTCGACTGTGCCGCATACCACGAGATGAGAACAAACGAAATCGCATCATCTAAAAACAGAAAAACGGACTTGATAAAAAATGAATTGGCACTTAGAGAATTAAATGAATATACAAAAAATGTATTTGGAAAGAGAAATAGCATTATAATAAACGAAAGGGAAAGTAGAGGGTCCGCCTCCCTGTGGCAGGGACGGGAAACGTCTGATGTTTCAGACGGCTAAGAGACCCATCAGAATCAAGCATAATTAAGATAATGAAAAAAAAAAAAAAATAAAAAGAATAAAGGTCTAAATGAGAAAGGGTATGAGAATAAAGAATAAGAACTAGGCAGCAATGAGCTGATGCTCGAGCTGCAATGAAATGTAGACCTAATGAAAAAAAAAAAAATTACCGAACGTTCATCAACTTCGTATTCCTCGAAAGGCGTCCAATGTTCGAGTCATAGGAGTCGGAAAACAATGCGACAGCAGAACGAGAGGAGTCGTTCAACTCCTGATGAAACCTCGATTTCAGTCCTCCCTTGAATTCGAAATCACTGCTTACATTCTTCCTAAACTAACCGAAATGATCCCGAAAATCTCACCAGAACCTGCCATCTGGTCGCACTTGCAAAACTTGCTGTTAGCTGATCCACACTTCGCAAAACCGGAAGGCATCGACATTATATTAGCAGCCGAAATCTACGGGCATCTTCTCGAAGGTTTGATTATAAAAGGTCCTTCAAGCGCCCCTGTAGCTCAAACATCGAAACTTGGCTGGGTTATCTCCGGCCCAGCCCACTCTCACTTACCTGCCGTCGAGTTTCAAACTTATCATTGCTCTTTAACTCATGACTTGCATGATTTACTAGAACGGTTTTGACAGCAAGAGGAAATCAGCGGATCGAAAAAGAAAACTCTGTCCGCAACCGAACAAGACTGCGAAAATCACTTCGCCTCTACCCATTCACGGACCGCGGTCGGAAAATACGTTGTTAGGCTACCTTTTAAATTTCCACCCGCTCACTTGGGAGACTCGAAACCCTCCGCTATAAGGATGCTGCATCACTTACAACGAAAGTTCAAAAGGGATCCAACCTATTTCCAAGTCTATGCCTCATTCGTGACGGAGTATCACGATATACGACATATGACCCGGATCCCCGATAACGAACCAGATCCTCCGCGTGCTTTCTATCTTCCTCATCACGGAGTCATACGAGAAAGTACCTCCACTACAAAACTGCGAGTCGTCTTCAATGGTTCATTTCTGGTCGCCAACGGATTGCCCCTCAATGAGATCCTTCACACAGGGCCAAAGTTGCGACATCGAAAAGATGTATCGACAGATTCTAGTTGATCCCGAGGATCAGATTTACCAGAGAATTCTGTGGATAGAAGATCGCGTAGGCATTTCCTATCAACTTGCTACCGTTACTTACGGACTAGCTTGCACCCCGTATCTCGCTCTTAAAGTGATCCTGCAGCTGATCAAAGACGAAGGTCATAAATTCCCACTTGCAATTAGTACATGGAGAACGGTCGATATGTTGATGACATCTACGGAAGAGCCGATACCATCGACGAGGCAAAAGAGACAGCGCTGCAGGTGTCTCAGTTGTGCATGGCGGGCAGCTTTCCACTACGTAAATGGACTAGCAACGATCCTCGCGTCTTAACCGACATTCCGGCTCAGTACCCCATTCATGCAAGATCCATTCAGGACGATGTCGTTCACGCCCTGGGATTGCCGTGGAATCCACGATCGGACGCTCTTCACTTTCATTTCACTCGATCGGTATCTGAACAACCATCCAAAAGAGCAGTCCTATCTTGCATCGCTCAATTCTTCGACCCTCTCGTCTTGCAAGAACTCTGGGCAATAAAGCTGTCTTGGGACGAACAATTGCCTGACTCTCAGAGGCAGACCTGGCATGGAATCCTGCAGCTAATAGTTGGATTGGAAACAATTGAGATTCCGAGATGGCTTGGAACGACCTCCGAGATGAGTCTTGACCTTCATGGCTTCTGCGACGCCTCGCAATCGGCAGCAGTTCTCTATGCGCACGTTTTCCGACCTCTTTGCGAAGCTCATACTGCACTTCTTTGTTCAAAGACAAAGGTTGCCCCACTGAAACGTATGACCATTCCGCGATTAGAATTGTCAGCAGCTGTAATGCTCACAAAGCTGGTCTCCAACGTGCAACGAGTCCTCAATGTTCCGATACATGGTGTTCATTTCTGGACAGATTCATCCATTGTCCTCACGTGGTTGAATCACCACCCCTCTCGTTGGAAGGAGTTTGTCCAGAATCGGGTCTGTTTTATCCAAGAAGCGCTGCCTCAAGCCCGCTGGAGGCATATCTCCGGCAAGACCAACCCCGCAGACTGCGCAACCAGGGGTCTCTCAGCTTCACAGTTAAGTAATCATCAGCTCTGGTGGTCTAGGCCATCATGGTTGATGATTCTACGCAGTGGCCAAATTGTTCTCCATCACCAATTCCAGACCAATCTCCTGCCATGGAAGAACGAAAGTCTTTGACCGTCCAAAGTCTGCACGCTTCAACTGACAAGTACACTTGGGATCTTGTTTATCGGTTTTCGTCCCTCGAACGGCTACTTCGCATCACCGCGATCTGTAAACGAGTCCTGTTGCGAGCCAGACGGATTCCCATGTCGCTGAATCACGTCCTTACCCCTGAGGAGCTAGATGAAGCCCAACGATTCTGGATCATAGCTATCCAACACAATCATTTTTCAACTGAGATTAAACTGCTTTCGACAGCCATGGAATTGCCAAAATCGAGACCTCTTACGAAACCCTGTCATTTTCTCGACCATCATAACCTGTTACGGGTACGCGGCCGACTTGAGCATTCATCGCTCAATCCAGTCGCTAAGTATTCATACATCCTTCCAAGGCACTCAAGATTGATAACCTTAATTATTCGAGACACGCATGAAAGAACGCTCCACGGCTTAACGCAAGACACCCTCTCTTACATACGAAATAAGTACTAGATTCTTGGTGGACGAGCTCCTGTTCGCTCATTTATCCTTAAATGCATTAAATGCGCACGATTCCGTCGAGTTCAAGCTCAACAAATCATGGGTCATTTGCCCTCATCACGAGTCAATCCTTCTCGAGCCTTTTTACATTCCGGTGTTGATTACGCAGGTTCCTTTTCCCTAAAAGCATGGAAGGGTAGATCAACACGAACATACAAGTGTTGGGTCTCTCTCTTCGTCTGTCTGTCAACCTCTGCGATTCATTTGGAACTAGTGACCGATTATTCGACTGAAACATTTATCGCCGCTTACCACTGATTCACCGCTCGACGCGGAATTCCAGTTACCTTGACTAGCGATTGCGGTACGAATTTCAAGGGGGCGGATCAACAACTGAAATTGCTCTTCTCAGAAGCCTCTAGGGAACAAAAGAAGTTCGCGTCGCTAATAGCTAATGACGGCACCAAGTGAAGTTTCATCCCCCCCCCGCGCGGCCCCCCACTTCGGCGGAAAGTGGTAAGCTGGTGTAAAATCAATGAAGCACCACTTGAGACGCGTAGTTGGGACAACTTTCTTTACGTATGAGGAAATGAACACTCTTCTTACGAGAATCGAGGCGAGATTCTCAACTTTCGACCGTTATGCCCCTTGACCGATGACCCAGATGACCTCAACGCTCTGACACCAGGTCACTTCCTTGTCGGGCATTCCTTAACTCTCATTCCCGAGCCGAACCTGACCCACCTTAAGCCAGCCAGACTATCTCGCTGGCAACAGATATGTCAGATGGTGCAAAGCTTTTGGACAAAGTGGTCAAAAGAGTATCTTCAAGGATTTCACGTGATGTACAATTGGACTAAGCCGTCCCCTTCAATTTCGATCGGAGCATTAGTTCTTCTCATTGACGAAAGGTATCCTCCAAGCAAATGGCTGTTGGGTCGCGTAGTCCAGACTCATCCTGGAGCTGACTTGGTCCAAGTTGTTTCGATCAAAACAGGTTCATCTATCTTGCAGCGTCCGATCACGAAAGTTTGTCCATTGCCCATCGATACACCTTTTGAAGAACGTTCGTCGCCGGAATCAACGAAGGCGGGTGGGAATGTTTAAAAGTAAAGGAATGGAAGAACCAACTTTCGCTCTCACGCTTTCACGTTTCGTTTTCTGTGACCAGCGGATGTCTTAAGTGGAGTTCTCAGAACTCCAGTCGCTTGGCCTTCGAAAGAACAACAAAGTCTATCTTTAAAAAGGGCTGATTCTAAACGTTTGTCGATACCCAGAGTATCACCAAGGCACTCTTTGATAGCAGCGGATTCTCGGTATTCCTCGACATTCGGAGTGTCGTATATTCACGCATCACGCAGGACCACCCAAACCTTCTTAGTCTCTGGAATTCGTCGACCGAGACGAATTGCAAACACCGAAGTAAGGCACGACTTTGGCAGGCATGTGCGTGAACGCAACGTGGCGCCAGACTGTCGCCTTGAGTCCCAAGTTCGGGAGAAGGGGCACAAGCGTGAGCATCGCCCAGTTCGATTCGAACAACCCTCGAAGTCACTTCGGCAACGTGGTGTGATCAGTGTAAAAAGTGCAAGTGCTCTTTTTTGGGTGTCCACGGTCAAAACCGAGAAAACTGCAACACATAACGCTCTGTCTCTGAGTTGTAGGCAAGAACTTGCGTCGCAACGGACTGGGAATTCTCTGCCGAGAATTCATTTCACCCACGTGCCACGTGCTCTGGAGATCTTCTTCAGCAAGCGAGACGATCAGCATAAGCAAGGACATCGAGCAGTGAAGTCGGACAACGAGCCTGGCCGCTCTTCCGGAACTTCTTAGTGAAGTCAGCATTCGAGCCTTGCCGCTCTTACGGGACTTCTTTGTGAAGTAAAATAGTTCTCGATCGCCCTCCCACTCGGGAGCTGGAACGGTTCAGAGCGATCACACTCCCTTTCAGCGATTGTTCCAGTAATCAGTGTGAGCTGCTGTCTCCACATCGACGACATCAGCAGCGTGAGCAGTGTGAGTTGCTGTTTCCACATTGACGACATTTGCAGCGTGAGCAGTGTGAGCTGTTGCCTTTGCCGACGACGACGACCTTCATCAACTGTTCCAGCCTTCGCTATTACTTGGCGCTCAACGTACTGACGGCCTAGAGCGACGATTACCATTGCGAGCATTTTGGTTCTGCAGAGCGTGATCAGAAAATATACTCGTTTTTTACCATCTATTCGTCTGTGTCTATCCCTCTGTTTTTCTTACCGTCTATACATTTTAAACAAGGCGCAAACGCAAAGTCAGTGCTGTGGCACTGACAGAACGGATGAGAAAGGAGTCTTCGTAGAGGATCTCATTATAGAACACAACCTTACCGTCTTGAATCAGCCAAACAATCCGCCCACCTTTGTAAATGCAAACGGCTAACCAAACATTGATATTAGAGCTGGCCACTATAGGCTTGGAAAAACATGTTAAATCCTAGTAAGTGGACAGCTCTTGTACAACAAGCGATCACAATCTGATTATCACGGAATTGCAATGGAATGTTAAAGGCAATAAAATTTGGAACATAGACCTGCGCTACAACTTGCGAAAAGCGAACTGGCAAAAATTCAAGGAGCATGTGGAGCAAAATTTTGACGGAAATGCTACCAAAGTGATAACAACTCTTCCTGCTGACAAGGCGGTGAGAGAATTTAACAATAGGCTAAATAAGTGCTGTGAAAAAACAATACTGAAAAAGAGGTTGGGAAACAGGGCGGTACCATGGTGGAATGAGCAGTTGACAGACATGAGAAGGAAAGTTACACTGACAAAAAAGAGCTGTTGCGGGCGATACGACTACAACTCGTCAAACTGATAGACAAGTATGCAGAAACATATAGGGAGCTCAGGAACAGCTATGTCTCAAAGATTAAGAGGTGCAAGAAGGAGACATGGCAGAAAAACTTCGTGAACGAGGAGGAAAATAAAGACCCCGTAGGGTATCGTATACAAGATAGTACGAGAAAAGTTTCAAAAATCGTCCTTCTGGGCAGCTCTGAGATTGTCTGATGGGCGAAGAACTAGGAGCATTGGCGTCACCGTTGAGGCTCTTCTCGACAAATGTGTACCAGCAGACGCAGATACACATAGTGAGGAAAGCACGACAACGAGGCAAGAACTACGAAACTACAAAAACTCAAACATGGAGAATATATCATTCGAGGAAATCAACACGGCAATAAACAAATTCAAAAATAACAAAGCTCCCGGACCTGACAATTTTAAAATAGAAATGGTTAAGGAACTGTGGAGAACAAAACCAACAGTCATATTAAACTTATTCAATAATTGCTTCGAGCAAGAATGCTTTCCAAAGCTATGGAAGGAGTCGAGACTGAAGGTGGTGCCAAAGGACGAAAAGAGAGACAGGACTCTTCTGAGCTCGTACAAGCCAATTGCACTACTGTCCGTAGTCGGAAAAATATATGAAAAAATAATTGTCGAAAGACTGCAGAATACATACAAGGAGCAAGGCTTTGAATGCCCGAACCAATTCGGATTCAGGAAAGGAAAAGGCGTTGATAATACAATTATAAAGCTCAGAGGAACTGTAAGGAATAGCGACGAGAAGAACGTTATTGTGCTATTTGTCGACATATATGGGGCCTTCGACAACCTCTGGTGGCCCGCTGTGTTGGCGAGACTAGCAGAAGCCAAATGCAGTTCGCGCATCATCAACGTCATCAAGAGTTATTCCAGGCACTGAAAGATGACAATAGAATGCATGACCAGAAAATACACCAAAAAAATGCAAAAAGGATGCCCCCAAGGATCCATTATTGGCCCGGCTGCATGGGGGTGGTGCATAGACGCACTGCTTAGTGAAAGGCAACAGGAACTGTCGGAAGACTGTGTTGAGACAATTGCGTACGCGGACGATTTTGCGTGTGTAATGGGGGGGGGGGGGGGAGAGGGTCTCAAGGTGGGCCCTGGAGTAATAGAAACAAAGTAATAGAATAAATGGTGCAAATATCATAGATTAAAAATATCAGCTTCTAAGACAGTCGCCATGATGGTCAAAGAAAGCATGAACGAAAGCAGAATGCCCATCATCAAGATAAACGATTGAAACATGAAGTATGTGAAACAATGCAAATACCTAAGAGTCATGATTGACCGGAGATTCATCTTTGTTTCACACGCGAAATATCTACGATCAAAAGTGATGCAATTTGTGATGACAATAAAAAGGATTGCAGCGGAGAAATGGGGGATAAAATTAAATATGCTCAAAACATTATATGGGGCGCTAGCGCTCCATAATAGATACGGCTCTTTGTTATAGTATGATGTGGCGAACAAGACACTAATGGAAAGGCATCTTCTGGCTCTCCAAAGAGCTCTGCCACTGCTGGTTTCCAGAGCATGCCGAACAACATGCACGACTGCAATGCAAGCAATAGTTGGCACTAAGCATATGAACCTAGAGATTGTAGAAGGAGCACTCCTGAAAAGAGTGAGAAGAAATCTGACCACAACCTGGGACTCTTACGAATATAGGGAAAGAGGAAGCGAACAGTTCAGACAAATACTCAAGACCGAAATAGAAAAAAATAAAAGCATTCATAACCAGTAAATGGCAAGCTCAGTAGGAGACAGAGGAACACGGAAGAGAAACATTCAAATACATACGTGATGTCTCATTTGCACATAATAACAGAAAGTGGTTCAGACCAAACCGATACCTGGTATATTTGATAACCGGCTACGGACCAATCAATAGTACCTTGTGCAGAAGAAAGCTGACCAATTCAAGCACATGCCCTATGTGCGGAGAATCGGAAGAGACACCAGAGCACATGGTCTTCACCTGTGCTGTATACGAGAGAGTCAGATTCTCAGGAATTGAACCTATAGAAACTCAAAGATGGGACAAATATCAAACGAGCAAATGTTAGCAAGATCCAACGAGCTGGAGAAGCAAATATTTAGTATAAGAGCAGAAAGAGAGATAAGGGAAAGTAGAAGATCCGTCTTCACATGGCAAGGACGGGCAACGCCTGAACATGGTTCAGACGGCTAAGAGACCCACAAAGTCAAGAAAAAAAATTGTGATACAAACCTCTAAAAGTGGGAAATAAATGGCAAACCATAATGGTTAAGAAAAAGGAAGAGAAGATCTTCAGAAAGAAGACATAAGCAGTAATGAACTGACGCTCGAGGTGCAAATGGTTGAAGACCAAATGAAAAAAGAAATAGCGAAGAAAGCAGCGAACTTATAGAAAAATTCGGACAGTCAAAAAAGACTAATAGATATACCGTCATACGGATGGACAGATATACCCGCGATGTGAACATCGACCGATCATCTACGTATTCACTGCGTCTTCCGCGTTTATCTCGCCCTCGTGTAATTTCGGCAAATAAACTTAATTAACCACGAATGAGAGTCTTTATCAATCCGACCACTATTCCACAACAAATCCCCAAAGCATTATTTATGTTCAATATTACAAAAGAAAGCTAACATTTTGATTTTTTTATACGAAATTATTTTACGGACCTTATAAGTCATATTCTGTTAAAAGATGTTTAAAAATAGTCTTTAGTATACTAATAAATGAATTAAGAAATTCTAATCGAGTCTGGAATGATGGAATCTTTTGATCCAGTGTATTTGTTCCCAGCAGTATTGTATTTTCTTCATGACAATTTTTACAATTTTATATTTTCTCACTTGGGACGCTGGATGTAATTGTACTATGATCTTAGGTTTTGCTTACCGCGGAACTGTATCGAACGGCGTAAACAAAAAGATAAACAAAAAAGTGTGCATGGCATTTAACGTGTTAATGATCAATTCTTTGTCAGTGACGAACCGCCGCGCTTACATTGCGTATACAGTGGTCAGTATCTGGTTACGTCTAACTTTTATAAAAGGTAATGAACTGTTTCGCCACTGAGAAACAACGAACCAAACACCAAAAAACCTGAGTAACGACACAGCAAACCTAGAACAAGATGTGAAGCGTGCAGAACAGTAGGCGATTATAGTTGCTCGTCATGTATAAGTGGCAGCAAAAGGTTAATTTGTTTTATCTCGATTAGTGATAACTGGCTAGCGACAAATTAATGTGTTGTTCGATATTTACGTAAACAAACACAAAATAAACCTAAACTGTGTAACGTCGGATGACCGATGTTTGTTTAACTCCCAAAGTTATCGAGGCGATTCGGCGTGTTTTGATACGGAATGTTCGGCACCGAGACTATGAGCAAAGAGAGACTGGATCTGCGTGAGAGTGGATTGATTATGTGATATGAAATCTCGATCGGTCTGGAACAATAGGCTCCAATCAGTAATTCGAGCGGTACACATCAAACGGCGAACGAAAATGAATTCCAATACAATATTCAACAAATATCATCTTCAGCATCCCGTTCCCAAGCGATACTGGACGCTCCGGATGTGAAATCATAACAAGCCATCGATAACTGTTTAAAAAATAAAGGCAAGGGAAGAACCAACTTCCGCTCCCACTCTTTCACTTTCTCGTTTTCTTTCACTAGCAGATGTCCCAAGTAGAATTCTCGGAACCCCAGTCGCATGGCCTTCGAACAACAAAAAAATTTCCACAAATAACGCTCTCTCTTTGAATTCTAGGCGAGCATTTGTGTCAGCAACGTACCAGGAATTCTCTGTTGAGAATTCATTCTACTCATGTGCAAAGTCTAACGGAGTTCTCTGCCAGACAATCAGCGTGCCTACCACTAAGGGACTTCCCCCGTGAAGTCAGAGCAAGTATTTCGGCCCAACGGAACTTCCCTCGTGAAGTCATAGGGCAAGTGTGTCTAGTACAACCCATGGGACTTTCTTCGTGAAGTCATAGAGCAAGCGTGCCTAGCACAAACCACGGAACTTTCCTCGTGAAGTAAGAGAATAAGCGTGCCTAGCGATCTTCACTGTAAGCTGTGTGAGATGCCTTCTCGTCGAGGACATCGGCTGTAAGTTGCTTGAGCTGTATGAGCTTTCACATCGAGGACATCGGCAGTTGGCTGCACGAGGACATACCCAGCCGTCGCACCGACGAAAACGGCAGAGGATTACGTTCATCAGACGTCCCGGCAAGATAGAACATACTTTGTAAAAATTCAGGACACCTATTCAAACATCTATATAAAATTGAAGCTGGAGTACTACAAGGCAGTGTATTAGAGCCCATAATGTACACACTGCAGATATTCCGACCACGCAAGAAATCACATTATACGCTTTTACTGATGACACGGCCATCCTAGCCACTTACGAGGATCCTAAAACAGCTCATTCAATGCTACAACAGCATTTATTACAAATTGAAGAATGGCTAAGTACATGGAAAATAAAAGTGAATGCAGATAAATGCAAGCACGTTATATTAAGGAAAGGAATTATCCCGCCTATCTTGTTAAACAAAGTAACCGTTCCCCAAACAACAAGAAGATTCAAGACTCATGTAGAAGCACCATATACGAGCCAAACTCGATCAAATTCGCATAAAAAGAAGAGACGTGTACTGACTTACCAGTAAAAACTCGAAGCTTAGCGTAGATAACAAATTACTAATCTATAAGGTCATCATCAAGCCAATCTAGACATACAGCATTAAATTGTGAGATATGGCAGCCAAAAGTCACATAGCTGAATTAGAATCGTTCCATTAATCGAACAATTCATTATTCTCAGAACTATCTTCAATGCAGCATGGTATATACAGTGGCGAGCATATAAATAGGGAAATAATTTTGTCAATATTTAGCAAAATATAGGTTTGTATTTATAATTGTTTTGCCTTTTCTTTCTTTGGCCTTCGATTATTAGTATTCTAAGCTAAACTTTAATGTAAACACACTTCGCAAATCTTTGTTTAGATACGGTCAGGTGAGCTTCAGCTCTGTAGGTGGTAGGCATTATCAGCGAGCATCTAAATGGGCAAATCACAGTTCTTCATTCCCAGTGAGTATTTCGGTAAGAATCTTTGAATATGTAGCGGCTAGCAGATGTCGAAAGAGAAAACGTCTTCTCAGATAAGAAGTTAGGAGAATTTACGACTCACGTGGCGCCTGGGCTATCGAATTGCGAAGGCCAAAGTTTAGTTTTTACAGTGCGTAAGACCAAACGTCCGCACTTATAGTTTATAGAATTTCGGCCTACAATAGCATCTCTGCGAAGCGTCGTAAACTCTAGGTCCTATGGGCCACCCAGATCGTCATCTGGAAAACATTCGAAGAAAGCGAGGCCCAGAGGAGACCCTGCTACATCGCCACAATTCCGGGAAATCGGCCTTGGTGAGATTGCAGCCCCACTCTCAGGAAAAGCGCGTCACGGACGCAAGGAGTAGGCGGCGCAATTTCGTGACGACCTAATTGGCTAAAGCAAAAATCGAGTCAGCCAATTAGGGATGTCCGAAACGGGGACCGAGTTTTCCTGGCAGCAAAAAAGCGACGAACTCGAGAGAAAGTCACGGGACAGAGGAAAGTGTAGAGTCGAGTTCGAAAGAAAGGCGAAAAGAAAAAATCGAGAAAGAGACGCACGGATACTCTCGCGACGTGTACTCTAGCAAAGTGCTATACGTTCACCGCGTCTTCCGCGTCCCGGCACCGCCGCAGTGTATTTGTTCAAATAATAAAGTCATTCATATACCATACGCTGTTATTAATCCGAAGATACCTGCACCTCACAACAGAACATCCCCTAAAATTGGTGACCATCGTCGTGATTAGTGAGAAGTGCATAATGGCAAACCGAAGTGCAACGCGCGCCGGCACCGCCGCGGAACCGACAAACGCGGGGCATAGAGACTTACACATTCGAGCACCGTTATTTTGGCCCGAAAAACCAGATCTATGGTTTAAACAATTGGATATCCATTTCGAGGCTAATGACGTGACGTCGGACCAAGCAAAATTCAGTTTCGCGCTCTCGCATATAGATGCCACAAACGCAGGCGAAATTGCCGATTTGATCAGCAATCCGCCCGACAAAGACCGATATGAGACGCTGAGGACGGAGATGGTACGCCGCCTCAGCGCGACGCGCAGTAACAAAATGCAACAATTACTCGAGCGGGAAGAAATGGGCGACAGAACACCGTCGCAGTTTCTTCGACGTATGCGGACATTGGCAAGCGAGTCCGTCACGGACGACTTCCTGAAGACTATGTGGCTGAGCCGTTTACCACAAGCTGTGCGGACAGTCGTAAGCGTATTGGATATTCCGTTGGACCAGTTAGCCGCCGCAGCGGATAAAGTAAATGAAACTACGCCGAAAGCCGCGAGCATCGACCAAGCCCAAGAAAAAGCGCTGCAGATCGCTACCACCTCCAGAGATCGGGAAATAGATGAGCTACGTCGACAGTGGCGAGAATTCAGCAGCCAGATGATGGAGATCACCAAAGCATTCGCGCGAACTTCGTTACGGCAAACAACGAGAGCCAGATCCAGGAGCCGTCGACGGAGAAGGTCAAAATCACCAGCAGTGAGCAGCCACTGCTGGTATCATCAAACCTTTGGTGACCGATCGACCAAATGTAAGCCACCCTGCAATTACCCGTCGGGAAATGGGGAGTCCCGACACTAAAAGCGGCGCATAGTGAAGGGCCAAGGACGAGCCGCCTCTTCGTCACTGATCGCGTGACGAAGACAGAATTTTTAGTCGATACCGGGTCGGACCTGTGCGTGCTACCGCGCACGTGTATAAAAGGCCGAGCTGAGAGATCGGCATACGAAATGTATGCAGCAAACGGAACAACCATAAGCACCTATGGTATTAAGACACTACGACTCGACCTTGGACTTCGACGAGCGTTCACGTGGAAGTTCATCATCGCCGACGTGGCGAAACCCATCATAGGAGCGGATCTCCTAAACCACTTCGGACTGCTCGTCGACCTCCGACGCCGCCAGCTACTGGACACGACGACATCGCTGATTTCGACCGGAAGGATCGCCGCCGGAGAGCCGGATTCAGTGAGGACTATGGTGAGCGACTCACCGTACCATCAACTCCTCGCTAAACACCCGGACCTCACGAGACCGACAGCGATCCCGCACAAGGTAAAGCACGATGTCGTCCATTATATAAACACTACGCCCGGTCCGCCGATTCACTGTCGACCGCGTAGGTTAAGCGTCGATATGTATAAAATCGCGAGTACAGAATTCAGCGAGTTGATGAACCAGGGACACATCCGCCCTTCCAAGAGCCAGTGGGCCTCCGCCCTACACATGGTTCCGAAGAAGGACCACGGATGGCGACCCTGTGGCGATTACCGAGCGTTGAACGCGCGTACGATACCTGACCGATACCCGATTCCGCATATCGAGGACTTTTCGCGAATGCTCTCCGGGAAGAAAATATTCTCGACCATCGACCTGGTGCGCGCTTACCACCAGATACCGGTCTATCCTGGGGACATACCAAAGACCGCGATTACGACACCTTTCGGTTTATACGAATACACAGTGATGCCGTTCGGACTGAGCAATGCTGCGCAGACTTTCCAGAGATTCATCGATACCGTCTTAAGAGGGCTCAATTTTTGCTACGCGTATCTAGACGATATTCTAGTCGCTTCTCAAGACGAGGAAGAACATCGCGAACACCTGGAACAGCTGTTTGCTCGATCAGTACGGCGTGGTAGTTAATCCGACCAAGTGCGTATTCGCGAAAAATGAAATAAGATTTCTGGGGTACACGGTAGACGAACATGGAACGAAACCGCTCGCCGAAAAGGTTAAAGCGATTTTAGATTTCCCGAAGCCGGATACCGTAAGACAACTTCGTAGATTCCTGGGTATGATGAACTTCTACAGAAGATTCATACCCAGGGCCGCGAACCTACAAGCTCCGCTGAACCAGCTTTTAAAGGGTCGGAAGTTGAAACGTAACGCTCCGATCCAATGGTTCGCCGAAGCGGACACAGCATTTCAAGCGCTGAAAGACGCGCTATCAAACGCCGCGTTATTAGCGCATCCATCGAATCGTGCGAATCTCGCGATTATGGTGGATGCATCCGATTTCGCGTTAGGAGCGACTCTTCAGCAACAGGAGGAAGGTGCGTGGCGACCACTAGCCTTCTTCACAAAGTCTTTGTCGTCGGCACAGCGTAAATACAGCGCCTACGACAGAGAGTTGCTCGCCGTTTATTCCGCGATCAAACAGTTTCGGCACGCGGTGGAGGGACGATCGTTCGCTGTGTACACCGATCACAAACCATTAATATTCGCCTTCCAACAAAAACCAGAAAAGAGTACTCCACGACAGTTCCGATATCTAGACTTTATTAGTCAGTTTACCACCGATATACGACATATCAGTGGGAAGGACAACGAAGTGGCAGACGCCCTATCTCGCGTAGAAGCAGTGACCGCGGCACTAGATTATAATCGTCTAGCCGAGTCACAAAGTTCGGACGAAGAGTTGAAACAATTCCTCACCGCGTCTGACACTTCGCTCCAACTCAAAAAGATTAAACCCATAGGCAGCGATACCGCCGTATACTGCGACATATCAACCGACGCATGCAGGCCGTACGTAACACCTGCATATCGCAGACAGGCATTTCAAGCGGTACATGGTATAGCGCACCCGGGAATAAAAACGACAGTCAGACTGGTTAAGCAACGCTTCGTCTGGCCGTCGATCGACCGCGATTGTAGGAAATGGGCACGAAGCTGCGTACAATGTCAGCGTGCAAAGGTAAGCAGGCATGTGATAAGCCCTACCGCGAACTTTTCGCCGCCGTCCGCTAGGTTCGAGCACGTGCATATCGACCTAGTGGGCCCGCTACCAAGTTCAGAAGGGAAAAGATACTGCCTCACTTGCGTAGACAGGTACACGCGCTGGCCCGAAGCTTTCCCAATCGAAAATATCGAAGCAGAAACGGTCGCGAAAACATTCATAAAAGGTTGGATATCCCGATTCGGCACGCCTGCCCGCGTCACCACTGACCAAGGCAGACAGTTCGAGTCCAAACTATTCAATGAACTCAGCGCAATGCTCGGGACACAACATTTACGAACGACAGCATACCACCCGGCCGCGAACGGCATGGTGGAACGGTTTCACCGGCAATTAAAAGCCGCGATAAAGTGTCACGCCAACGATCGTTGGACAGAAATCCTCCCGACGGTCCTCCTTGGCATACGAGCAGCGCATCGCGAAGATCTGTGCGCATCCTCCGCGGAATTAGTTTATGGCCAGACGATACGTTTACCGGCTGACTTCTTCGCGGAGAGCAAAACGAACGACGGGAACAGCATGGAACCGGCCGACATGGTTAGGCAGCTAAGGGCGACGTTTAATAAAATCCGACCTACGGATGGGTCACGACACGGAACGCGAAAAACGTTCCTGTTTAAAGACTTAAACACGGCATCGCACGTATTCATACGCGTTGACCAGGTAAAAACCCCGCTGCAAAACCCGTACGAAGGCCCGTTCCCAGTTGTTTCCCGAAACGAAAAAACGTACGTAGTCAGGGTAAGAGGAAAAGACACACACGTGTCTATTGAACGCCTCAAGCCTGCCTACATACTCGACGAAAACAATAACCACGGGTATGACGACACTCACGAAGAAGTACGTCCGTGCGTAATGCGCGAACCCGCGATTCGAGACACGCAAGTATACACGCGATCAGGACGTCGTGTCAGGTTCCCAGACCGCCTTCAGGTCCGCTGGTGAACCAAATATAAAAACTTTGTAAATAATTGTATATAGTAGAATTAAGATTAGATTAGTAGCGTTTACACTGGCAAGGGGGTGATGTAGCGGCTAGCAGATGTCGAAAGAGAAAACGTCTTCTCAGATAAGAAGTTAGGAGAATTTACGACTCACGTGGCGCCTGGGCTATCGAATTGCGAAGGCCAAAGTTTAGTTTTTACAGTGCGTAAGACCAAACGTCCGCACTTATAGTTTATAGAATTTCGGCCTACAATAGCATCTCTGCGAAGCGTCGTAAACTCTAGGTCCTATGGGCCACCCAGATCGTCATCTGGAAAACATTTGAAGAAAGCGAGGCCCAGAGGAGACCCTGCTACATCGCCACAATTCCGGGAAATCGGCCTTGGTGAGATTGCAGCCCCACTCTCAGGAAAAGCGCGTCACGGACGCAAGGAGTAGGCGGCGCAATTTCGTGACGACCTAATTGGCTAAAGCAAAAATCGAGTCAGCCAATTAGGGATGTCCGAAACGGGGACCGAGTTTTCCTGGCAGCAAAAAAGCGACGAACTCGAGAGAAAGTCACGGGACAGAGGAAAGTGTAGAGTCGAGTTCGAAAGAAAGGCGAAAAGAAAAAATCGAGAAAGAGACGCACGGATACTCTCGCGACGTGTACTCTAGCAAAGTGCTATACGTTCACCGCGTCTTCCGCGTCCCGGCACCGCCGCAGTGTATTTGTTCAAATAATAAAGTCATTCATATACAATACGCCGTTATTAATCCGAAGATACCTGCACCTCACAACCGAACATCCCCTAAAAATATTATGTACAGATATGCTAAATAGTTATAAATAATAATGGGGAATATCAGTTTTTTTCATATAGAAATCGGTTGTGGACGCCACATTACGCTGGCAGAAGTCTACAGAGCGCCTTGAAATTTTCCATTTACGAAATGAAAAATTGATGCTTTGTGAAATTTCTAATCGTTTTAGAATTTCAATTAATGCTGTCCATCAAGCACTAAAGCACATAAGAGTAAACGGAAGTGAAGATGACACATTACGTAAGGAACGACCACAAAAAACAACTCCGCGATTGAACAGGACAGGACAATACACCGTCTGTCAGAAGCAGATTGATTTCAAACTGTAGCTGATATTCATCACGAAATTTCGACTAGAATGAAGACACAAATTAATATACATACTATCCGACAACGTTTAGCGGAATTCGAATTAAAAGGTCGCGTTGCACGCAAGAAACCGTTTATAAGCACAAAAAATCGTAAAGCAAGATTAGCTTTCGCCAAGGAAAACTTTCTCTGGACAAGAGATCAGTAGTCCAGGGTAACATTTACAGATGAATCCAAATTCAACTGTTTTGGATCAGATGGAAGAACTTAGGTAAGACGAAGAATGGATGAGAAATTTAACCCGAAGTGCATAAGATTGACAATTAAAGGAAAAGAGGATTCTGTTATGGTCTGTTATGGAATGACTATAAACGGTTCTGGTCCAATTTGCCGTATAAATGGCAATATGTTGATATTCTGGACGAAAATTTAATACTCTTTGTTGAAGAAAACTTACCAGAGAACTGGATATTTCACGCAATGACTTTAAACACACGTCTAGGAAGGCTAAACGATTTTTGGAGGAACATAATATTAACGTCATGCGTTGACCGGCACAATCACCCGATTTGAACCCCATTGAACATCTCTGAAATTATGTAGAGAAGGAAATTAAAATGGTGAAACCTTCCAATTTAAATAATTTATACACTTTAATGCGTGGAAAAACATTTCACCCGACCGATGCATTACACTTATTAATTCTATGCCTCGTCGCTGTGCTGAGATAATGATAAAAAATAAAGGTGATCCAATAAAATATTCATTATTGGTTATCAATATGTTGTATAAGTAAGGAAATCTATATTTAAAAAATAAAATAAGTTACTTTTGGGAACATAGTTGGTGTTTCCCTACTTAACTGCTCATCCAATATTCCCCGTTTTCGACAATGCATTTTTTTTTTTTTTTTGTTAAAAATCAGACAATGTTAATTATACTCATAAATGAAGTTAAGGAATCGTACTTTCAACATGTACAAACAGAATAGGAGAAATATTAGTATCACACCATTAGGATACTGCATGGACGCAAAGACCTAAGAAATAAGTCAATATCAGAAGAAATAGAACGCTTATGTGGCAGGTACAAAACGTGATTAGAAAATTACCCTAATAATCTAGCCAGGAACTTATACGCAACAAATTTTCCTAAACGATTACACAGAAAACATCCAAAGGACCTCCTTCCTGAACAACATACGTTATAATTACTGTACAGATGCGTACTAGTGAGAAAGCATCTACGTGATATTGACTCAAACCGCTACATCAATTTACCGACTGTTTTTACAGGACAAACTGTAAAGTACTATGGAAATTAAAAAAAAAAAAAACTACTGAAAATTCAATTGAAAGTGAAAGTGAAAAATTAAAAGACGCGTTTACATATTGAGAAACGTTCCTTCTTCGAGAAAATTTAATTACTAAAAAAGCATCTGCTACAATTTCTGAAGCAGCCATCAATGTAGGCAATCATATTATCCTTTGTGTATTAGTAATTAGTTAAAAAATTAATTAAAAAATTAATTAAATTAGTTAAAAATTAAGAAATTAGTTAAAAATTAACAAGAACAATCAAAAATGTAAATTATTCTTTTTAACTCTTTTAACAGGTTTTGTTTATATTTACAAAGTTACAACAATTTCAAATTGCACACGGACAATTGTATCCCATTTTAATGTCAAATTATTATTCGTGTATTTCGTAAATAAATTGGCTGTAGTTTCGAAAAGCACCGAGTTTCCGATCGACGTGAAAAATTTTCAAAAAATACAGGGGAAGACGATGACAACCATACAATTTATTAGTTTCCAAGATATTAATAAAAAGAAACTTTCGATATAACATATTGAATTGCGATAGTGATGATGTAATTGCAAAAACTCAGTAGCATTTTTAACGAGTAAAGATTGATTTATATTCAAACATTCTTGTGAATAATAAGTAAACTGTGGCTTTTTATGCAGATTTATAATTTTTAAAATATAATAAAGAAAATAGAGCTTGAAAAAAAATTATTTTAAATATTATTTATGAAAAGTACTGTAACTTAGATATTTCATGTTTCTTTATATTGTGCGTATCGTGTGCAATTTCATAATTGAAAATTTCCTATAAATGCATATAAATCCGCAGTCTAGTAAGCGTAACGTTCTAACATTCTGTTTGAACGGATAAATGGATACTCGTTTATACATGGAATGATTCAATTTAGACAAACGAAGTTGTTTAAACATCCTCGACCGACGATATTGATATGCATTAGTATGCATTTTACTTTTTTTTTTATCTGAACGATCGTTTCGTAATTGATCACAGGAATTCAATAATTCTTTTTTCTGAATTGAATCATTGGCTCAATTTATATAAAAGTAATATATAAATATTACTTCTAGTTAAAGTAAATCGTTCCATGTTTGAACAAATAATACGACATACTGCTTTGCTAATGCAGTATATTCTGCTTCGACTGTAACTAAATTCTGTCGTTGATTCGACCACGAGGACTATTCAATTATATAAAACATACAAAAATTGTTACAAATCGAAAGATCGTACATCCTCCGTAGTCCACGCCTATACGTCTACTTAAAGTAAAAAATTAAATTCGTTATTCTTTTTAAACTTTTTTTCTTTTTTAACATTTTTTTAAAAATGAGCTTAATTTAACAGCGAATTCAATATCAGATCTATTAGCTCTAACTGCAACTAATTGTGTTTCGCGATACGGTTTGTTCCAACAAATGCAAACCCGAGGCTAAGTAAGATGGTAATCAATTTCACATCTTCCATCCGAAACATTTTAAGCAATCTTTCGATGTGTTATTCTTGCGTATCAATTTTGTTCGTACGATTTTGTGCGCCACGCGCAATTTCCATACCAATAAATTGCCTATTTTCTTTTCACTGGAATCACCGCTCGCTTCATATGACATTTTGTTTATTCTTCTTCCACGTACATTTACTGCGAGCACCTTTAATCATAGTCTTGTTTTCTATCAAATAATCTTGTTTTTTTATGTTACTCTTACATTCGCATAAATTAGTTTATTTTTCCAAGAAATCGTTAAAACAGCAAAGGGAATCAACTTGAGTCGCTCTTCATGATCCATCATCTTCATTTGCCACCGTGAATTTTTGGATTTCAGAATTCAAATGGGGTCAAACGATACATATCCGAATTCAAGTGATCCGCGTTCGGAGCATCGAAAAACTGGTATCACATTAGAAATTGTGAATAACCATGGTTCTGGAAGACAACGGAAATTGCAAATGTGAAATTGCAAAAACTTATCTCTTAAGAACAAGTAGCTCATACTTTACATTTTACGTAATGAATCGAGTTTTAAAAAGCTTTCTACAAAATGAGTCGCATTCGAACCCAAATGTAACGCGCAATCTTCACAGAAAAAAATCTTCTCCTTTTATCTTAGACACTACATTCGTCTTTTTAATAGTATTTATATTAATATGGCCTAGCTGTTTGTGCTATGTTTTCAGTGAGTACTTTTTTGTTACAATATACATATAGCTATATGCATTGTAAAGGTTTCCTCGTTTTGTGAGGCATTTAACAGACGTACTCCAATTCAAGATAGAAGTTTTAGACGTTGCCCCGTTCAGATCAGAGGTTTTGTAAAAACAAGTGTGTCAACATCACTAAAGCGGCCTACGAATTAATGTGATAATTACTCCTTAGGAGGAACCAATAATCTTCTGCCTTGATCACTGAGAATGGCGAGCCCTCGAAGGGTCCTGGGTCCCCCCCTATGTTCTGAATCCGCCAGAACAACACAAAAGAATAATTTACGACTCCAAGGAGACAGATAGTGAATACGCAAAATCTGGACATTTTATACCCTCCTATATCGACGGATAAAGAAGTCGATAAAGATTTCACTATTGTTATTTCTCACTTCACACACGAGAATCTCTTTTGTGTTATTTTCGTTGAAATAGATCCGGCAGGAAAGTACATCTGACGACTCTCTTCTTTACACTTCACGTACATGATAATATCGATTATTCTTGTGCTTAATACTGGCAAAACTGTTCCACCGGCTTCTTTCACGTGTTCTATTTTGTCAACTCGATTGAAACAACTGTAGTTCTAACCTTCTAAGGTTCTAACCCTTGAAATACTCCGTGATAGTGCGACATATGAACGAATGCAGCCAGTCCGCTATACGTACCATGTATCTGTCATTTTGCATTTTCAACATTAATAACGGTTCTTGAACAATACGGTACGATTTTCTTTTTCTTGTTCGTTTATTCGACATTTTGTTTTGTTTCTCGGTAAGGAACTCCCTGTTTTACATATTAACTGCACAAAAATTACTTGCACGTTTCATTCCTGGGATTTTATATTCTTTCTTGATTTCACCTTGAAATTGTTTCGTCTGCACATTTATTATCTCAGAATTTCCCAATTGTAGAGATGATACTTTATCGATTGATACGAGACGTTGAAGTATTATTGAACTCTCGACTGTGCTTTCCTAAGCTATTCTAAATGCAGAGGATTTCGACGAGTTATCAGCAGTCTCGACAGTACAGCATTTTCAAAAAGCTTTTTTCCCCGTACCATCTAGCTTTACATAAATGGTTTAAAACCATTAAGTTTCCATTGGATCATGTTCGTAAATACGAAATTTACATAAGCTTTATGAATGATTTTTCTGCCACATATCTTTTGGCGTTGTGCAATTTATTAAATTAGCAACGATGTTTCCACCGAGCTAAGGAAAATTTTTATCCATATCTTGGATCGAAGTTCCTTCCATTTCCTCCATTTCTTCAATTGTTGATTCCTTGTCTATTTAAAAACGTCCAACGAATCTTGCTCCTCGAGTAAAGATGTGTTTTCTCTGCTATATTTTCGTAAGAAAGCAGTATTTATATTGCTGAATTTTATAATATTGTATTCTTCACGATTTGTCATTTTCGTCATTTAGCAAAACGAAAAATTATTACTATATAGCGAAACGCATGGATTATGTAAGACATTCGAAACAACAATATTGCGCACTGGAAGACCAGAACCTATTGGAATTTATTAATAAATCTCTTTCAATTACAAAAGTGCTCACTTGAGCGTCCGCAATCGAAACCAAGAGCGAATTATCCCGAAATATAGGAAACAGGTATCACTTGTTTTGTATTGTGCAAGTATCATTTTACGCGGTCATTTTACGTCGCACGGTTAACGTAGCATAAAGTGAAATAGTTCCAATTCTAAGAATTGGTGAGGATAACAACAGATGCTCAAGTGAGAAAAAATGCGGACGCTTTAGACATTGCTACACGTACGATAATAGAAGAAAAAGAAAAAATATTTTACAATACCTGAGGTTTCTGTCGATGTTTTACACGCAAGTGAACTCTGTGTTGTAAGTGATCAAGAGCGCAATCACGGTTAACAGTAGAATAACCAAACCTATCAATAATTTTTTATGATCTTTCTGATACAGGAGGCACTTTTGTTCAAATTAACATCGATTTCTGTTTAGAAGATAACTGCATAAATCTATTTTAATTATTATCATTTCAATTATAATATTTCAATTATAATATTTTGATATGTACTAAAGGCTGGTTATTCTAATGCGAAGAACAAATGATTATTTGACCATTACGGTTACAGAAATGGTTACGCATTTGTTACGATATTCACATTTGTTTGTAATATAAATATTTCTAACAGAATATATTATTTAATTAATACTCTGGAAAGTAACAAATACTGAAGTTACAATTTTTTTATTTACGCTCCTCTTCCCTTCTTCTCTGAATCTCGTGCTTTTCACAACTACAACCAATAATTAAAAATAATAGCATTTCCGAAGGAAAAAATATACGCAATGAAGAGGAAAAACATACTACTGACGATCCTTAATTCAGTAATTAAATTCAGTAAAAGTAGGATACTAGAAACCAATAAAACAAAAACTATAAGGTTTATTGTACATAAGCAATCTAAAACAGCTTCCAATTAAAAAAAAAAAAAAAGGAAAACCAACATCACATGGAGTTCCCAAGCGGTCACCCATCTAAGTACTATTGTTTAACTTTCGTGATCACACGAGAACGAGTTTTTTTTTTAAACAGACGTTTATTTGTGCTAGTATACAATGTTTGTGTACAGCAAGTATAAGTAAAAGCTTAATAGTTTGTAGTACGTATTTTTAGATTAAAGGCTCCAACCCTGGAGCACGCGTAATCTTATGTTAGAAGTTTGTTACTTGCACTTATTGCTACATTAATAATAAACTAGCGCTAATTTATGCCTTAATTATGGGGGTTATGTTTTTTTTTTTATTATTATACAATAAGACTGTACAATAATATTTTGGTTATGTGTAAGGGGTAAGGGGAATGGGAGGAAGAGGGGAAGGGGTGTGAGTGACAATTGTCCATAAAAGTCACTAAAAATTTGTAAAAGAATATATAGTCACAAATAAAACAAAACTGTCGTACACTGTAAGACTTGCTTCCGTCGAATCCCATTTCTGAAGTTCTAAGAGACACAAGGTGAGGAATTAAAGGCGATGGGTTATTTCCTTCGCAAAGGTCTTTATTCGACTGCTCCTTCTCTTCCGACTAACCATCCCTCTTCTCAGACACACACCTCTTACCGCGCAGACATAAACAGTTGATCGTCGGACTATGGCGATCGTTCTAAAGATCGCCTACAGTGCCATCTTTACCATTTTTTTTTTTTAGAGCATTTACTTTTCCGATTTCCCATTTTGAGGGGAAGTAGTATGAATTCAGACAGTTATTGAATACTATTGTATATTGATATATGTATAGTGGTGGTAGGTTTTCCAGGGCTACATATATTTGGAATGTGTCGTAGCTTGAGGAACTTTTATTATTTAGTTTTTTAAAATGTTAGTTTCATTTTGTTGTAAGATGTGAATATGTTAGGTGGTTCCGGACGAGAACGAGTGCATTCAGTGCGGTATGAACGTTGGTTGAGAATAGTGTCTTATTAATCGAGTTTTATGGGTCTTTATTTTAATTTAATTTATTTTTAATTTTAATAAAAAAATGTATAAGTTCAATGATAGAATTTCTTTCAATTTTTTCATTTCATTCACTTTCATTCTTTAAACTTTTTTGTATTTGCCACTATGCGATCATTTAAAAATGATAACAAGAGAAAAAAATTGTTTAACAAATGAAGAATTTGTAGTGGAACATCAAACATATTCTACTAATGTTTTATTTTACTTGGAAATATCCTTTTTTCTAAAATATTCATAAAAAGATCAAATCAGCCGCATTTGTGTTCGAATGTACATATTTAAAAGCATTTTTTCAAAATATTTAAAGGACTTATTAATATTTAGCATAAAATTCGAATAAAATATCTATTCCTAAGCAATCTAAAGTAGCTTATTTTAATAAGTAAATTATTTTAATAAATTATTAAGAAAAAAAAGGGAAAAAACAAAACATCACATGGAATTTCCAAGCGGCCAATAATTCTAAGTACTATTAATAAGTACTATCCGTGCCCAATACTTTCGAGATCAGACGAGAACGAGTGCATTCAGTGCGGTATGAATGTTGGTTAAGACTTTCTCTTTTTAAACAAAACGTTCCAAGTGTTTTTTGCAGGACAAATGCCGGACCTGCTGAACGACAGTATCGAACAAATGAATGAAGCGCTAAGAATTAAAATAAAAATCCATAAAACTCAGATTAAAAATATAAAAATATAGACCCACGTTCACACGGTACTGAATGCACTCATTCTCGTGCTACATAAAAATATCATATCGGAAGCATTCATCTTTCTAGATAAGAAAGTTTCATCCAAAATAAAGGCAATGTCACATCCGAAGAAAGAAACAAGAAACAGCATTAAATTGCGACCCTAATCTAATAAAGCAAAACCAAAAGCAACCAATCTTTGTAGGCGATCATTGGGACGATCGCCACAGGAACGAACTGTTTATGTTCCGAACAGAGGTTTGTGCCTGGGAAGGGGAGTGGTTGATCAGACGACAATCCGACAGTCGAATAACCTTTAGGAAGGAAATACCTCACGCCTCGAATTCTTCACCCTTTATCCATTACATCTTCAACATCTTCCCAATCGCAACTGTAGTTTAAAAGCAACAAAATCAAGACTAAAATATCCATGGGTAGGATATGTGAGAGGTTAGTTCTCATTATCACATCACTCTATAAGTCTTTAGTCTGACACATATATGGCAATATATACTGTTGACAGACCCATATGATTTCTGAATAGTAGCATCCTTCAAACGATACATGTCAAAATTTCATGACATTCTGATAATTAGTTTACAGGTTACAGTGGTTTTAGTGACCCCAGTTTTGTAATTTTCAAAACACTGGATAAAGAAGAATTTCGTGCGTTGATTAAACATTATTTTTTGATGGGGAAAAGTACTGTTGAAGCCAAACAGTGGCTTGATAAGCGTTATGGAGACTCTGCACCAGGGAAATCAACTATTATTTACTGGTATGCTGAATTTAAACGCGGTCGTACAAACACCGATGATACTGCACGCTCTGGTCGCCCAAAATCGGCAGTTCTGGAAAAAAGTCCACAAAATAGTTTTGAAAGACCGTAAAGTGAAGTTGCGTGAGATAGCTGACACCTTAAAGATATCAAAAGGTAGTGTGTTTACAATTTTACACGAAAATTTGAGCATGCGTAAATTGCTTTCGAAGTGGGTGCTGCGTTTGCTCACACCGAACCAAAAACAACAACGCGTCGACGATTCAGAGCGCTGTTTGGAACTGTTCAAGCGAGATGAAAAGAATTTCTTGCATCGGTATGTGACAATGAATGAAACATGGATCCACTACTACACACCTGAATCAAAAAGATCGTCAGCTGAATGGACAGCAATCGGTGAAAGTCGTCCACAGCGACCAAAAACTCAAAAGTCAGCTGGCAAGGTTATGGCATCCGTATTTTGGGATATGCATGGTATTTTGTTCATCGACTATCTTCAGAAAGATAAAACTATCAACAGTGAATATTACGTGGCATTATTGGATCGATTGAGTGTAGAAATCAAGAAAAAACGGCCTCACATGCAAAAGAAAAAGGTGCTGATTCACCAAGACAATGCCCCGTGTCACAAGTCGATGAAAACGATGGTTAAATTGAATGAATTACGCTTGGAATTGCTTCCCCATCCATCGTACTCTGCAGATCTGGTTCCCAGCGACTACTAGCTTTTTGCAAACATCAAAAAGATGCACCAGGGAAAGAAATTTGGCTCAAATGAAGAAGTGATTGCCGAAACTGAGGCCAATTTTTAGGGCAAAGACAAATCGTTCTACAAAAAAGGCATTGAAAAGTTAGAGAAGCGTTGGAATGAATGTATCACTCTTGAAGGAAAGTATGTTGACGAATAAAGTCGAATTTCTAAAAAAAAGTTTGTTTTCCATAGCTAGACCAAAGACTTATTTGAGTGATGTGATATATTAGAGAGAGTTACTCTTATTGTAAGGTGCATGTAAGTGTGAGTGAGATAAGGTATGAGAGAGAGAGAGAGAGAGAGAGAGAGAAGTAGGAATAAGAACAAAGGAATAGCGAGTTGAAGTCAACGATTAGATCCCAAGCGATGATTAGATACAAAGTGTGCGATATGAGAGTGTATAGAGAGAATAAAGAGTGCATTGAGAGCTAACTTATTTCTAATTATATCTTAATAATATTAATATTACATTTATATTATCTTCTTCCAACCCATAGGATAAAATCTGAAAGATTTAGACACTCTCCCCTGTTATTAAGAATTACTGTTTAAAAAAAAACAAACAAATAAAAAAACATAATAAAACAATTTGATCTCAAAAAAAAAAAAAGACTAACTACAGTTAAACCTCGCTTGTAAATATTGCAAATGCAGTTACTTTCGATTTAAGTAAAACTGAAATTGTAACAAACAAGACCAACTGCGAGAGTACTATATGGATAACCAAGTAATTTATAGCCCCCCCTCCCTCCCCCCAAAAAAGATCTGTCTTTCATACTCATTATAACCTAAATAATAATACCTCTAGTCACCAGCGAAAATCCAACAGTATACCTGCATACACCCCATTAGGAAATGAGAAAGAGAAAAGATTATACCATAGTTGTTCTCACATTAAGTTTATTCCTAAATAATATATCGCTGTTAATTATTAGATGCATTATGTTCGCGATGGTTTCCACGCCGCGATGCTCATGATCGGATCGCAGGCCAACAGACGAAGGACTATGGGCTTCGAGCCAGACCGGCGCCTATAATGGGCGTTATAAATACGTCATAGGCCCTGGGCTCAGTTTATGTCCACTACAGGCCCTCGGCTGTGAGGTAGAACAACTTTCCCGAACGTCAATGCAATGCATAAACAATCGCATTAAGGTGACTGCTAACAGTTGCGTTGGATGGCTTACCCTGGGCTCACAGCTTTCCTAGAATCGATGGAGAGGGAAACAAGCTAGTTTTCCCTGCCCTCCATCGATTCTGGAAGGACCAGAATCTTCTTGAACACGAGGCACTTCAGATCAACTCCAGCGATTCCCGCGTGAACCAGTATATAGCCCTCGGCTAGCCTTTCAACGTTTTCCACCTCCGATTTCAAGCAATCGCCATCGCGCACCAGGGTACCAGGTGTAACGATGAATCACTATGAATCACGTACTGACTGTAACTCCGACACATAACGATAACAATATCCCACCCTTGCCCAAAAACTCCGATAAAACAAGCATAAAAGCGCCATCCCCAAATTTCTCAAGTCAGTTCCATTACACCAACTAAACGTAAGTCTTTAAAACTATTGTATTATTGTATTATTGTATAAATAAAAGCTACGCTGGAATGCTACGGTATTCCGGCTCATTTTAAAAAGCTGTTCTATTCAAATTCCGCGTAACACCAGGCGCCGTTCCCGGACGAGCCCACAACAAGTGCAATAGCAACACGTGCCTTTCACTTTGGGCTCTCCACACAGCTGGATACGACGACCCAGCGTTCTCGTCATCATTTCTCCCATCTGCGTACGGTGAGTCGTGACATTCATTCATTATTTGACTTGCGTTAGATAAGAACGATGGTTGAAGCACAGTCTCCAACAGCTAGTGGAGGAGCGCGGCCGCCTCAAAGCGGCACTAACGCGTCTCAAAACCTGCGAGGGGCGACCACAGCCCATCAGAGCAGACTCGATAGCTACCTCCCGATAATCGAGAAATGTACTGCGATCCACGACCGTATAATGGCAATTGTCTCGGGCACCCCGGAAGAAGAGGCCTATGAGCAATACTTCTGCGAGTTCGAATACAGTTATCACCAAGTAGCAGGCGCGATACGCGATCATATACGTGCGCAAGCTCCTGCACTGCCAATCGACGTGCGAAACTTGTGTGTTGCATCCGCCTCACCGCCGAAGCACCCTCCCTCACTAGATTGCTCGCCATCTCGCTACCACAATTTCACGGGTCCTTAGGAGAGTGGGTCAGAGATAGCTTTGAATCGCTAATCAACCGGAATGAATCGCTGAGAAACATCGACCGCTTCCACTACCTGAAATCGGCGGTAAGGGGCAAACCTGCTCGCGCCCTTAAAACCCTCCCAGTGTCCGACAGCAACTACGATACTGCCTGGGAGCTGCTATGCAAGCGCTACGAGGACACCAACGAACTCATCGACCATCACGTGAACGCGTTTTCAATCAATCGCTATCGCAATAACTAAGCGCGCGATACAGTTCCACTTAACCAGCAAGCGAAAAGCTGATTTCGTCACGCATTTATATCGCGCGCGAACACATTACATGAAAGTTAGATATTTACAAAATCCTTATATGTTAGGTGATCCAGATAATTTCAAATTAATTACTCCTATAATTACTCCTTCATATATTAAACCAGAATGATATTTTTTATTTGCTTATTCTATTTTACGATCAATTCCTAATAAATTAGGTGGAGTAATTATATTATTTATATCAATTTTTATTTTATTTTTTTTACCTTTAATAAATAATAATAAAATAAAAAATTTAAAATTTTATCCTATTAATAAATTTTTTTATTGAATATTTATTAATGTTTTTATTATATTAACATGATTAGGAATACAAATAATTGAATATCCTTATACAAATTTAAATAATATATTTACTATTTCATATTTTAGTTATTATATTTTTTCTTTTATAATAAATAATTTATTTGATTATATTATAAATAAATATTAATTAATGAACTTGATAAAGTATATGATTCGAATTCATAATATAGAAATAAAATTTTCTATTAAATTAAATTTTATATATTTTATTAAATTATATATTTATAATTAATACTTTAATTATTTACATATATATATATATATATTGTTTATTATATATAAATTTATATTATTATAAAATAATAATTGTTTGAATAAATATAAATATTAGATATAAATAAATATATATATATATATATATATATATTTAATTTACTGAATTTATATTTAGATTAAAATTTTTATATACCCGTAATGTAATATTTTACTTTAAATATATATATATATTTTTTATAATATTATATTTATATACTATTGTGTGTGTGTGTGTGTGTGTGTGTGTGTGTGTGTGTGTGTGTGTGTGTGTGTGTGTGTGTGTGTGTGTGTGTGTGTGTGTGTGTGTAAATCTCGGCTGAGTCACCAATTTTAGGTATCCCAGACGAGATCCCAATTTATAGGAATTTTATTAAATGACGGTTGTTTAGAATTGAATAATAAACAAGATTGGTTTATTAATATTAAATAATGAATAATGACATACACTGAGTTCTTAATTCTCACAACTCTCGATACACTCTGTTCTCTTTCTCGCAACTCTCACTCTGTTCTCTTATACATCTCGACTTCTCGACACTCGCTCTCTCACTTCTCGATACGCACTCTCTGACTTCTCTACACGCACTCTCCTTTCTTCTGCACAAAATTCATCACTCGTACACACATTCACACATACGCATCTATACTCTTAGTCTTAGACGTTAGGTCTGAAGAGCTGGCCTTTATTGTTTATGTAATACGACTTGAGACACCTGCAGTTGAGCACCAGGGAGAGTCTTGGACCCTTTCCTCAGAACTGCCTATCCCACATATATATATATATATTAATAAATATTTATTTAATTTGTATTGGATATAATAAATATCATATCAATGGATATGCATTTAATTCATTAAATTTAAATTAAATTTTTTATATATATATAGTATAATATTTTAATTTAAATATATATATATATATATATATATATATATATATATAGCACATACATATAGCACAATAATATATATATATATATATATATATATATATATATATATATATATATATTTGAAAGTTAGAACAGTTGTTTGCGATCAGGCAAGTAATAATCAAAGCTTATTGTTAGCAGCTGAACGAGTTTCTATTGATGAACCCTTTCTTATAAAAAATAATAAAATTTATCATGTATTTGATTACTTACTGATGGGTTTTCGCGATATCAGTGTATGGAATTCTTTTGTTCTATGACATGTTCTTATAGATGCTTTTTGTGAACATGTGCAAAGACTCATGTGATGTACATAATCGTCTGCGATCTACATTTATTTTTATTTTGTAATATGCCAAAGTGCAATAAACCCTTTTATTTTGTTTTGTATATCATTACTAAATAAACATTTTGTTATTGTCACTTACATTTATTGAAAGCAATCAGAAACAATTTATTAAAATCTGATTTCTTCATTAATAATTCTCTAGTTTCGTGGCAAGATGTCATTTTGCTTTGGAACTTGGAAAGTAGTGTGAGCGAACGTTAATCAGGCCGCCCATTCCTAGGTGTGGGAAGACTTCCTCGCCTATTTCGTAGAAGAGGCCACTCGAGATTAAGGACCATGGGCCAATTCCAATGTCTTACATTTATAACCGGTGCATATAAACCGAGCTAGGGTATTCGGACGAGGGTTGGATCGAGGAGGATACCCAAACTAGAGCATGAAGCCAGGTGCCATTCCTTCTGCAGAACGTCGCCGAGATCGCACGTCCGAGCCAGTCCTCAGTTTAACAGTAAAATACGTTTTCATATTAACGGGAATTATCGTGTAAAATTATTTGCCTACAGTAGTAAAAGTATGCGAGTTAGCTGCTTACAAATTGTCAGAAAAGCATGTCCACCCTAATAAATTTTGACAAAATGAAATGCAAACTCGTGCTTCAAGTTTTTAGTAAAATAGTTCAGCTGCTTTCTTTACGGCTTCGTTAACAGGTAACATAAATACAAGAAGTATATAACACGATTCTTCGAAATTTTGAATGATTTATGTTTATGATTTAACAATTCATAAACAATAGATCTGCCAGTGATTAATCCTATGAAGTGTGCAATATTAAATTTTAATAATATTCAACAAAATTTAATAGATAATGCAATAAATATGAAAAAATTTTATGTTATTTCGGCTAATAATTTGAAAACACCTCCATGTTTTTTGAAATTACAGCAATCTGTAAATGCCACCGTGCAGTTGGGGTATAAATAAATAGAGAGTTTTTTATTTTTGATGACATCGCGTTTGAATAACGATTCTATAGACAATTTTTCTTCAGTTCTCCGCATGCACAGTGGGAGTAATCAAAATCCCTTGGCAAAAGCGGTACTACTTCTAATTAAAAAAAATGTTATTAAATTTATATTAAAAATGTTATTAAACTAAATAATTGTTATCCTAGGACTAGAATATTAGATTATATATGTGCGTGAAGGTGCAAAGAACGAAAGTTTCGAAAATGTATATTGAGAAGAAGACAAATAGAGTGTATCGAGACACCAGAAAGAAAAGACATAGTGAAATAAATAGAGTTGTAGCAAGAATTAGCTAAAAAAACTGACTACCCAAAATATAGATAGAAGAGCTGTAGAATTTGAAAATCAGCAAGTAGGACAAAAACGTTATAAATGCAATAGAAACAACCGGAAGAAAAATTATAAAAAAACGAAAGTTAGATAGTCAGAAGCGTACTTGGTGTTATTTCTGTATAGAAAATAATAACAAATATTCGTCTGTATGCGATTCATGCGAAAATGCTCGTTTGTAATGCCTACTCAACAAAAATCCAAAAAATTATATGTAGTAGATGCAATACTTCGCAATAAATATAATTTTTTTATAATTTACCAATCTATTATTTTTTTGTATACATACAACGAAAATTCGAGCATAACTTGAAATTTATTACACTGTAGTAGCGTCTAGAGCTCGAACAACCGTAACTGCGTTTGTACAGTATCGTGGAGCTCGAGCTTGAACCGCTGCGTTAGTAAAATATTGGTATGAGTCAGAAGTGACTCTGGCACGGTTCTCTCTGCTGCGGTACTCGGAGAGTTAACAAATGATCTCCCGCCACTATTAGATGTATCTTTATCATTACGTCAAAACGGCTGGATACAATTGGATGGATGTCCAATACATTATACCCGCTGTATAAAACATTGGCTTAATAGACAATACTCCCAAAGATGGATTGGTCGAGGGGGACCAATTTCCTAGGTCACCTAACCTTACTCCTTTAGATTAGTTTACAGTATTATTTATTTACAGTAGTACAATAGTACAAAAGACGAATTAAATTACAAAAATCAACATCGCCTGCGAAGAGATTAAGACAAAATCGCAAACAAAAAAATCAACAAGAAATCAACAATAAATTCAATAACTTTTCGATGTCAAATTTGTGTCAACAGAAGCATCACTTTAAAATGGAGATATATGTACATATATGTATATTTAGCAGCGTTTAAATCATATTTTGTATTTTTGTCATAAATTCTTAACGAAGCATCTATGGACTTTTTGTTATATAACATTTTAGTCTTATTTTTACTTCTAGAACACACTGCCGAAGTATGTACGGAAAAATGCGGAACAGCCTGCATATATAAAGTGCATATATAGTGTATATAGTGTAACGTCGGATGACCGAAGTTTGTGTAGTCCCAGAATTATCGATGTGGCGTGTTAATAATTCTGGGACTTGATTGTTTTGATATGGGGTGTTCTACGGAGGTGCGACTATCGGAAATTTTTCGTCGTTGAAATTCAAGGAGAAAGTTCTTCTTCTTTCTCCATTAAGAACAATTCAGTTCTTCTTCCGCGGAGGGAATTTGGCCCCGCAGGAAACATTGTCTACCAAAAATAAACGCCTTGGTTTAGAATATATATATATATATATATATATATATATATATATATAGTATACACACATGTAGGATGAGGTATTCTCGGAAAAGGACCAAGAACGAGATGATTGTCGTCAGTGGAGTGTCACTTGGGATGTTTAGAACGAATGTTAGGCCTGGGAATATTTGGTTTAATCGCCCAGGCCTAGGTCTTAAAATAGTACATGAGTGCATGAGTGTGTGAGAATAACGAAGCTTCAAGAAGGCATATTTAAGAGAAAATCGAGACTTTGTAGAGTACAGAAGCAGAGAATCACGTGTGATAAGAAAGAATGATTCTAGAGAAAGTTGTGAGTCGTCAACGAGTGAAGATATAGCATGATTTAATAGAGAGTAGCGAGTGTTCAGAGAGCGAGTTTTAGTTTTGATCTTTTTTTCTATTACCGTAGTATTAAGACTTATCTCTGTCAGTGCCCATTTTAATAAACTTCTAACTTTATTTAACAACATAGGATAAAATATCCTTTCATTTTATTCCTACCACATTTTGTGGAAATTCGTCGAGGTTTCCCACAAAATTTGCTTCGCTTGAAAACAATTTCGACACAATATACAAATCCAAGAACACGTTTACAACTAGAAAGTTGCTTCGTCGATTACATAAATTCAAAATTCTTGAATTATTTTATATCGGAGGAACAGATTTGTGTAGATGAGTCTATTATCAAATTCAAAGATCAGATATTACTACACTTATTACCTACAATCCAAAGAAATCAACTAAATGGGGTATTAGAGTTCACACGATGGCAGATTCAAACACTAGCTATGTTTGTGGTATTCTGTCCTATTATGAAGCTTTCACAGAGAAATTGATAAGACTTGATCTTCTGGTATCAACCAGAATTCCATTACATCTTTACAAGATGTTGTTGGATAAAATTCCTGGTGCTCAAGGACACTATACAAGCTATATCTTGCTTCAAGAATTACACCTATTGAAATGCAATTTAACTGAAACTAACAAATAGAATCCTAACAAATAGAAAGGAGTTACCAAATCTAATAAAAACACCAACATTTCAGAAGAAATCCACGGTAGTGTAAAGACGGCCTTATCACCTCAATTCAGTCAAGATCCATCACTGACTCAGAAGCCAACCCAAGAAATCAGCAGATGTTCACTAAACAGTCTTATCATCCAAATCCAGCCAAGGTCCACTATCGACTTAGAAGCCCAAGAATCAGCATTATCGCTCAAGTTCAGTCAAGGTCCACTACTGATTTAGGAGCCAACTCAAGCAATCAACAGGTGTTTTCCAAATACATGATACCCCTTCTCTACCTCATAAAGTATATATACCCAAGCTAAATGATCTTGTTCGCCTTCTCGCCAAGTTTATTTCTCTAGTTTGTGCCCCTTCATTGTTATAATCATACGTGATTGTACGCGTCGGTGTTATACTATAACTCTAAAGTATTAACATTCCTTTAAGTCACCGTGGTAATAGTCCCGTGGTAGTAGCATATCACAAAGATAATATTTTAGTTCTGCCATGGAAAGACAAAAGGATCGTCACATATTTGACCAATTGGGATAATGGGGGAATAACACTCGTGAAAAGGATTTTACAAGGTGAAGTTAGTGTAAGAAAACCCAATGTTATTATAAACTACATAAAATAATATGGGCAGCGTTGATCAAGCGGATCAGGACGCCCCGACACACTGTTTTCTAAGAAAGTCCTTGAAATGGTGACATAAGCTATTTTTTTGAGGTTTGAAGATACGTTCAATTAATTCTTATATTCTATATACCACAGTAAAGAAACAGACGAACGACCGCTTAATCACCTGCAGTATGTAAGAACTTTTATTGACCAACTGAGAGGAGATTTACATCAGACTCATGATCAGACTTCTACTTTTACCTCTAGTTTCAATGAAATCCATTTGAATTGAAAGCTGCATATCATTCCAACAAGAGTTAAGGAGATTGCAAGGTTTGTTCTCAAAGAAATAAGCCCGGCGAAAAACATCAGACGACATATTACTGCGATACCTGTCATGACAAGCAGAAGCTGCATGGGCAATTGTTTTATAAAATACCATACGAAGCAACGATACAGAGCTTAAGAAAGGTTTGATTTTTAATTTAATTTTTAGGAAAAGAATTTCCCAAGAAATAGATTATATTGATCATGGTCTTACTGATCACGCTGGTTATTTATATATACAGGGTGTTTCGTCTAATTGAGTACAGTAAAATATCTCAGAATGGGTTGAAGTTACGAAAAAAATATTTATACAAAAGCTGTTCATATCATATAAACATTATGCAGTTTTCGTCATTACGAAAGACACAGTTGCTCAGTTATATTCCAACCAGCATAGAAGCAAGTTAAAATTTTGCAATATATCACATCTAAATTTTAACGACATGAAATCAAAAATAATTGAACTTGTAAATAAAAAAATTCCTCAAAGAAGAATTGCAGAAATTGTAGAGTGCAGCCAAAACACAATTATTTTTCTGAAGAAGAAGTTTGAGCAAACAGGAAGTGTATTGAACCATAAAAGTTGTGGTCGTCCTCGTGCAATTACAAAGCGAGACGATAGAGAATTACGTAAAATCGTTAAAAATATGAGACGTGCAACATCAAAGGAGATTAATGAAAAGTAGGCACACAAAATGTTTCTGCCCGTACTGTCAGAAATCGCCTAAACGAAATGTATCTTTCTTTTCGAAAGGCAAAAACAAAGTCTTTATTTACGAAGGAACAGCGAAAGAAATGTCTAAAGTGGTGTAAGGAACGTGTAAACAGGACAGAAGAAGACTAGTGTAAAGTGATATTCAGCGATGAATCACGGATGTGTTGAAGCCGGAAAAGACACTGGAATATACTATGTTGTCCCATAAGTGTCTTTTCCTATCAGCACGCATCTTTATCTGGCAATGTTTATATATACATGATTCTTAATCGGTCAAGTGGTCTGGTCTTTATCTTCAGTCACCTTCTAGCTGTCGTGGGAAATGTTTCCTGTGCATTAAAGTCACTTATACACCTTTTCATACGCTTTTAAGTATGGAAAGTCAAAGAATGCGTTTTTGACATGTAATACTACATTGTTTTAAAAAAGGCATCAATGCTAAAGATACCGCAACTGAGAATTGCAACGTGTATGGGAGTGTTCAGACAGTTCATAGTTGGTTTAGGAGATTTAGAACTAATTTTCATCTGGAAGATGAAGAACGCAGCGGCTGTCCATCCACTACGGATACGGAAATAATTAAGGTAATGGTTGATGAAAATCTACGATATACAGTTCGTGAATTGACGGGTATTTTAAAAATTCCGCGAACAATCATGCATAATAATCTTACGAAGATCGACTACGTCAATCGCTTTGAAGTGTGGGTTCTACATCAGTTGACAAAGAGCCACCTCCTTAACCGTATTTCGATGTGTGATCTGCTTCTTCAGCGAAACAAGAAAGATCCATTTTTGAAGAGATCGGTTACTGAAACGTGGATTCTTTACGAGAATATTACACGTAAACAAGGTCAAGGGATAAGATTATGGTAGCAAATGGTATGCCTTTAATGGTAGCAAAGTCTGGTCTTCACCCGAAAAAAGTTTTGATGTTCATCTGGTGGGACTGGAAGAGTATAAATTATTATGAAATGCTTCCACAAGGTGAAATCAATTCAGTGAAATACTGTTCCCAACTGGACAAATTGAAAGAAACAATCGCCATAAAACGATCAGAATTAACCAACAGACGAGGCGTCGTTTTCCAGCCAGGCCCCATGTCTTCAACCGTCAGGAACAAATTGTTATCATTTGATTGGGATGTTCTACCTCATTATCCATACTCTCCGGATATTGCTCCGTGTGATTATTACTTATTTCTTTCACTGAAAAATTCACTTCGCGGTAAAAAATTTAATACAATAAATGACTTAAAAATGCACCTAGAACGATATTTTGTAAGCAAACCCCAGAAGTTCTGGAAAGATGGCATTATTCGGCTTCCGGAGAGATGGAGAAAGGTAATAGAACAAAATGGATCATAATTTAAAACAAAAAATTTTGTGCATCTATTTTATCCTCATAAAACGAAAGAAACTTTTGGGACAACCTAACATGTTTGGCGAAAATCAGACGAAAAGTTTAACGAAGAATGCTTAAATTTCAAACAAAAATATCCTCAGTCATTTATGATTTGTACATGATCTATACATCAGCTGAAGGAATGGGAAAATAATGTATTCTGCTGTCAGCAATGTCAATTCGAAAACATATATTCATATTTTACAACATTTTCTGATTCCCAGTGTTGAGATCTGGTTTGAAGACTCCACGGATTTTATTTTTCAGAACGATAATGCTAGTTGTCATCGTAGTAAAATAATCAGAAATTTTTTGCAGCAAAATAATATTAAAACAATGACATGGCCAGCGAATAGTCCTGACCACAATCCTATTAAAAACATATGGGCAAAATTGAAAAATCTAATTCGAGAAAAGAAACCACAAAACAAGGATGAATTTCGATTAGCTATTGGATCTTCATAGAATGAAATTTCGTGACTGATTGTAAAAATCTTGCAATTTCTATACCAAAGCGTGTTAAAGAAGTCATACGTAAAAAAGACAAAATACTAATATACATGGAGACTAGTGAGAAATGTGCTATCGGTGGGACTGCAAGTGAGAAAGAGAAGTGATTTTTGAATAGTTTAGGAAGGAAAAGAGATTATATGAGGTTTGGGAGGCAGAAGCAGAAAAAAGGAGGCTTAAGTTTGAGGAGAAATAGATGTAGGTGACAGACGATAAAGGGAAAAACAGAGGTGAGGAAAAGTTGAAAAAGAGAGAAAGGGAGTGTTAGATAACATGATAATTCGGGCACAATTATATAAAGAGAGATTGGTATGAGTGATGAGAGCGAACTGTGTATGTGCGTGTATGGGAAGAATAAAAGAAAGATTGTCAGTCCACTGTGAGAGTTTGATGAATAAAGAAGTCGCCGAAAACATCTGAATATCTAATAGAGGGATTAGGAAAAAACGGGTTGGAGTGTAGCGACCGCTACCTCCGCGCAAGTAAAATCAGCACCATTTACGTCCGCTCAAATTTTCCGTCGCAAGATGAGTGTTCAATAAAACAAAAAATCGGGAAAACGTGGCAAAAGGAGTTTTCCCCCTCTTCGCAAACCGAGGGTATAAAACCTGGTTGCAAAGAGGGAAAAGGCCTATTACTTTCGCCAGCATTTTCACTACTATCTTCGCTGCTACTACTACTACCACCAGTAAGACATTACGTTCTAAAAATTTGTAAACGCACTTTTGTGAAAAATAAATCAAAAATTGTATATAGATTGTAAACGATTGTATATATATTTTTGTACGAGAACCTTCGGCGGAATCCTGCCCTACCTACTCCCGTTCCTACAGGAGGATCGAATGTAGTGACATCTACTGAAGATTGGTAATCAGGAAAGTGAGCTCAGCCGATAAAGAAGATGTTGGGAGGGGGTAGAGAACTCAGGAATATAAAAAGAGGGATATAATAAGAGTGAAGAAATCTATGAAAGAAAAGAAGGGAGGGGTGGAGAATAGTGAAGCATGATTAAATAAATGGTAGAAGAAGGGCAGAAGCAGAGGGACAGAATAAGAAGGTAGAATCACCGAAGCAGATAAAGAATAAGGCGGAACAAGATGAAGAAAAGAGGGTGGGTGCAGAAAAGGTGATACAGGAAATGGGACTGCAACAGCAGGGGATGATTCAAGGATTAGGCAATTATATAGAAAAGTTCTTCCTTCCTTTTGCAACACCAGTAAATGTATACACTGCGGTAAGTTGTTTACAAACGCAGAAAATATGGCACAGAAGATTGAGACACCTGAATGAACGAAGTATGAGCCTATTACTAAAAGAGATGGCGATTGGCATCGAATATGACGAAAAAAACAGTGCGTAACTTACATAAAATGTAAGCAGACAAGGATGCCATTCAATCTAGTTGGAAGGCAAAGAGCAGAAGAAATTTTGGGTATTGTACACGCAGATGTATGCGGCTCATTCTCAGCTGGACTGGTCGTTACATATTCGTACTGATAAATGATTACTCATGCATGACGTTCTTTCTTAACAAATAAAAGTGAAGTAACAAAAGCCTTTAAAGAATTTGCAGTGATGATGGAAACCGAAAAGGGCCGGAAGATTAAAACAATAAGGACTGACAATGGAAAGTTCATAAATACTGAAAAGAAAAGTTTCTTGAAAGCAAACGGAACTCGACACCAAACAATCATTCAATATACGCCACAGCAAAATGGCCGAAAGAGCAAATAATAGAAAAGGCCAGATGGAGTCTCCACGGTACACCGTTGACAACAATTTCACTCGAATCTTTCGTTTCCAAAGTTACGAAGTCGCTTACATTTCCTGAGGATACGAATCGAGTTTTAACCAGCATTCGGTACCTCTTAAGAAAGTGAAGAGCTAAAATTCAAAATTTTCGGAGTTGACTGTTGTACATACCAGATACAGTGGCTGAAATAATCATAGATTCACTATTCATATTCGTACGCATATTGATGGCATCACCATCTACAGTGTTGCAAACATACAGTAATGTTTATTTCTACATCGCGTCAGTATTATCTACTTGTGCTATAATTATTTTAATTTAAACGGCATAAATTATAAATTTCAGTTGTTCAAAAATTAAAAACGAAAAATATAAGAGTTTTCAAGCGCAACAATCTTAGGTTCAACGGTACTTTTCTCGTTTTATTTTAAATTCAAATACAATTTTTAAAGTAAAGTACATTTTATGATTTCTAGGTTGATTTGAGATTAGATTTACAAACTAAATCTTTTTATAGCATACTGGGCCGTGCAAAGCCAATAAATGATAACGCACAGGGGTAAATTATGGCTTTAAGAAATATGGGTCTATCAAATAGAAAAATAGCAAAAAATATCCTTAAGTGTTATAAATAATTTCATACGATTAGGTAAAAAATATGCCACTAAGAAATCCATTGATCTTTGTAAGAAACTTTCTCAGAGAGACAAAGAGAAAATTTTACACGTAAAAATAAGCTGAATGCATCACAAATTAAGAGAAAATTAGACCTTCCAGTTGTAATTCAACGGATACAACAAGTTTTAAAAGAGAGTAAAACACTTCGGTATACAAAAAAAATAAAGAAACTTCCTCTTACTAAATTTCATAAAGACGAAAGATTGAAGTTTGCTGAGGAGCATATGGAATGGGCAAAGGAATGGAGAAATGTGGTATTCTCTGACGAGAAAAAGTTTAATCTCGATGGCCAAGACGGGTTTCACTATTGGTATGATTTACGTGAGAAACAAGTAAAAATGAGCAGAAATTACGGCGGAAGCAACGTAATGGTTTGGATACCAGTAATGTGGTTTCCTCCAAAAGCTACTGCGGAAAAATATCAAGAGCTCTTAGAATTCGCATTACATGAGTACGGCGATGAAATCAACGAGCCATATTTCATATTTCAATATGGTACGCTAGAACACTTAATAGAGTGTGAGAAAGTTCAAAGATGTGAGCATAGTATGGAACAAGTGGTGGGGGCAGGCAGTGAAAAAATATACATATAAAAAAAAATCAAATGGTTAAAGACAGAAAAAAGTAAATTAGCGAAACAGAAAGAAGGTAGAATAAGGCAATAATAGATTAGATAATAGCGATAATAAGTGTATGAATAGAGGGATGGAAGAATGAGTGTAAATATATACCGCGAAAAATCTATCTGAACCAAGTTTATTTCTTGGCCTTAAGGGACGAAATTAATAAATTATATTATAGTCATAGAGTGTGAATGTGACTTCAGGTGGTACGAAGCAAGCGGAAGTCAAATCTAGACACAGGTCATGAATTATAATAAAAAGTCATCAATAATTATCAGAGTCATCATTATTATAACCCACAAACATAGTATCTTTCTAATTCCACTTATAACTAATAGTTAATAGTTCTTTTTCGCAAGTACAATTAATATATAATTTATAAGAATTAACTAATCAACGTTAATAAACTTGTAGCGGCTAGCAGATGTCGGAGACGGAAAAGACGTTTTCTCAGACAAGAAGTTAGGAGAATTTACGACTTACGTGGCGCCTGTGCTATTGAATTGCGAAGGCGAAGTTTAATTTTTACAGTGCATAAGACCAGACGTCCGCACTTATACTTTTTAGAAATTCGGCCACAATAGCATCTCTGCGAAGCGTCGTAAACTCTAGAATTCCTAAGGGCCACCCAGATCGACATTTGGACACTTGAAGAAAGTGAGGCCCAGAGGAAACCCTGCTACATCGCCACAATTCTGGGAAATCGGCCCTGGCGAAATTACAGCCCCACTCTCGGAAAAAGTGCGTCACAAACGCAAGGAGTAGGCGGCGCAATTTCGTGACAACCTAATTGGCTAAAGCTCGAAAACGAGTCGGCCAATTAGGGATGTCCGAAACGGGGACCGAATTTTCCTCGTAGCGATAAAAGCGAGGAGTTCTAGTTAGTTTCGAGTGACGTATAAGTAAAGTTAAAATTCGGGCAAGTGACGCACGTGGGCATCAGCGAGTAGCTACATGTTCACCGCGTCTTCCGCGTCCTCCGCGTCTTGGTGTGTCGCTCAAAATAAAAGTTATACATATATCATATGCCAGTGTCTTAAATCATATTAACCACTATCCTCACCACAAACATCCCCGAAATTGGACCAGCAATTGATTAGTGAGTAGTGCGTTTGATTTAAAAGACACAAAATGGCAAACAGAAGTGTAACGCATACCGCCACCGCCGCGGAACCGACAAACGCGGAGCCTGCTAGAGATCTGCATATTCGGGTACCGTTATTCTGTCCGGAAAAACCTGATCTCTAGTTTAAAAAGCTAGATACTCACTTCGAAGCTAACGACGTGACGTCCGACCATTCGAAATTCAGTTTCGCGCTCCCGCATATTGACGCCACGAACGCGGGCGAAATCGCCGATTTAATTAGCAATCCGCCCGACAAAGACCGTTACAAGATGCTGAGGACGGAAATAGTCCGCCGCCTCAGCGCGACGCGCAGCAATGCAACAGTTATTCGAGCGTGAAGAAATGGGGACAGAACGCCGTCGCAGTTTCTTCGATATATGCGGACGTTGGCATGCGATCCGTCACTGATGATTTTTTCAAAACCATGTGGTTGAGCCGTCTACCACAGGCAGTTCGGACAGTCACAAGCGTGCTAGATGTCCCGTTGGATCAGTTAGCCGCCGCAGCAGACAAGGTAAACGAAACAATGCCGAAAGCCCTCTGCGCGAACACCGATCGGGTCCAGGAGAACGTGCTGCAGATCGCTACTACCTCCAGGGATCCGGAAATGGATGAGATGCGTCGATAGTGGCGAGAACTCAGCAGCCAGATGACGAAGATTGCCAAGGCATTCGCTCGAACCTCGGTACGGCAGACAGCGAGAGCCAGATCCAAGAGTCGGCAACGAAGAAGGTCGAAGTCGCCAGCAGTGAGCAGCCACTGTTGGTACCATCAAACCTTTGGCGACCGATCGACTAAGTGCAAGCGACTATGCAATTATCAGTCGGCAAATGGGGAGTCCCGACACTAAAAGCAGCAAATAGTGGCGGGCCAAGGACGAGCCGCCTTTTCGTCATCGATCGTATGACGAAGACAGAATTTTTAGTCCACACCGGGTCGGACCTGTGGGTGCTACCGCGCACGTGTATCAAAGGCCGAACCGAGAGACATACGAAATGTACGCGGCAAATGGGACGACCAGAGACACCTATGGAATCAAAACCCTACGACTTGGACTTCGACGAGGGTTCACGTGGAAATTCATCATCGCCGACGTGGCGAAACCCATCATTGGAGCGGATCTTCTGAACCACTTTATACTACTCGTCGACCTCCGACGCCGCCAGCTACGACATCGCTGATTTCGACCGGAAGGATCGCCGCCAGAGAGCCAGATTCAGTGAGGACTATTGTGAGCGACTCACCGTACCACCAGCTCCTCGCTAAGTATCCGGACCTCACGAGATCGACAGCGATCTCGCACAAGGTACAGCACGATGTCGTCCATCATATAAATACTACGCCCGGTCCGCCGATTCATTGTAGACCGCGTAGGTTAATCGCCGACATGTATAAGATCGCGAATACGGAATTTAGCGAGTTAATGAGCCAGGGACACATCCGCTGTTCCAAAAGCCAGTAGGCCTCCGCCCTACACATGGTTCCAAAGAAGGATCACGGATGGCGACTCTGCGGTGATTATCGCGCGTTAAATGCACGTACAATACCCGATCGGTATCCAATACCGCATATCGAGGACTTTTCGCGAATGCTCTCCGGGAAGAAAGTATTCTCGACCATCGACCTGGTGCGCGCTTACCACCAGATACCGGTCTATCCTGGGGACGTACCGAAAACCACGATCACAACACCCTTCGGTTTGTACGAATACACCGTAGTGCCGTTCGGATTAAGCAACGCCGCGCAGACTTTCCAAAGATTCATCGATACCGTCTTAAGGGGGCTTAATTTTTGTTACGCGTACCTACACGATATTCTAGTCGCCTCCCAAGACGAGAAAGAACATCGCGAACAGCTGTTTGTACGGCTTGATCAGTATGGCATGGTAACTGCGACTAACTGCGTATTGCAAAAAGCGAAATAAGATTTCTGGGGTACACGGTACACGAAAATGGAACGAAACTGCTCCCCGGAAAGGTTAAAGCGGTTTTAAATTTTCCAAAGCTGGATACCGTAACTTCGTAGATTTCTGGGTACTTCTACAGAAGATTCATACCCAAGACCGCGAACCTGCAAACTCCGCTGAATCAGCTTTTAAAGGGTCGGAAGTTAAAACGTAACGCTCCGATCCAATGATTCGCCGAAGCGGACACAGCATTTCAAGCGCTGAAGGATGCGCTATCAAACGCCGCGTTGTTAGCTCATCCATCGAATCGTGCGAATCTCGCGATTATGGTGGATGCATCCGATTTCGCGTTAGGAGCAACTCTCCAACAGCAGGAGGAAGCTGCGTGGCGGCCACTAGCCTTCTTTACTTCAGTCTTTGTTGTCGGCACAGCGCAAATACAGCGCCTACGACAGAGAGTTGCTCGCCGTTTATTCCACGATCAAACAGTTTCGGCACGCGGTCGTTCGTCGTGTATACGAATCATAAGCCGTTAGTATTCGCGTTCAAACAAAAACCAGAAAAAAGTACCCCACGACAGTTCCGATATCTGGATTTTATCAGTCAGTTTACTACCGACATGTCAGCAGAAAAGACAACGAAGTGGCAGACGCCCTATCTCGCGTAGAAGCAGTGACCGCGGCACTAGACTATGATTGTCTAGCCGAATCACAAAATTCGGACGAGGAATTAAAGCAACTCCTTACCGCGTCTGGCACTTCACTCCAACTAAAAAAGATCAAACATATAGACAGCGATACCGCCGTGTACTGCGATATATCAACTGACGCATGCAAGCCTTATATAACACCTGCATATCGCAGACAGGCTTTCGAATCAGTACATGGTATAGCGCATCCGGGAATAAAAACGACAATCAGACTGGTTAAGCAACGTTTCGTCTGGCCGTCGATCGACCACGACTGTAGAAAATGGGCATGAAGCTGCGTACAATGTCAGCGAGCAAAGGTAAGCAGGCACGTGATAAGCCCTACCGCGAACTTTTCGCCGCCGCCTGCTAGGTTCGAGCATGCGCATATCGACCTAGTGGGCCCGCTACCAAGTTCGGAAGGGAAAAGATACTGCCTCACTTGCGTAGACAGGTACACGCGCTGGCCCGAAGCTTTTCCAATCGCAAATATCGAAGCAGAAACGGTCGCGAAAACTTTTGTCAAAAGTTGGATATCTCGATTCGGCATGCCTGCCCGCGTCATCACCGACCAAGGCAGACAGTTCGAATCGAAACTATTCAACGAGATGCTCGGGACACAACATCTGCGAACAATGGCATACCACCCGGTCGCGAACGGCATGGTGGAACGGTTTCACCGGCAATTAAAAGCCGCGATAAAGTATCAGGCCAACGATCGTTGGACAGAAATCCTCCCAACGGTCCTCCTTGGCATAAGAGCAGCGCATCGCGAAGATCTGCACGCATCCTCTGCGGAATTAGTCTACGGTCAGACGATACGCTTACCGGCCGACTTCTTCGCGGAAAGCAAAGCGAACGACGGAAACAACATAGAACCGGCCGACATGGTTAGGCAGCTAAGGGAAACTTTCAACAAAATCCGACCTACGGAAGGGTCACGACACGGAACACGAAAAACGTTCCTGTTCAAAGATTTAAACACGGCATCGCACGTCTTCATACGCGTAGACCAAGTGAAAACCCCGCTGCAAAACCCGTACGAAGGTCCGTTCCCGGTTGTTTCCCGGAACGTATGTAGTCAGGGTAAGAGGAAAAGACACGTGTCTATCGAACGCCTCAAACCTGCCTACATACACGACGAGAACAATAAAGACGGGTATAACGACACTCATGAAGAGGTACGTCCGCGCATAACGCGATTCGATACACGCAAGTGTATACGCGATCAGGACGTCGTGTCAGGTTCCCAGACCGCCTTCAGGTACGCTGGTGAACCAAATAAAGTTTTTGTAAATAATTGTAAATAGTAGCATTAAGGATAGAATAGTAACGTTTACACTGGGAAGGGGGTGATGTCGCGACTAGCAGATGTCGGAGAAAAGACGTTTTCTCAGACAAGAAGTTAGGAGAATTTACGACTCACGTGGCGCCTGTGCTATTGAATTGCGAAGGCCAAGTTTAGTTTTTACAGTGCGTAAGACGTCCGCACTTATAGTTTTTAGAAATTCGGCCACAATAGCATCTCTGCGGAGCGTCGCAAACTCTAGGATTCCTAAGGGCTACCCAGATCGACATCTGGACACTTGAAGAAAGTGAGGCCCAGAGGAAACCCTGCTACACCGCCACAATTCTGGGAAATCGGCCCCGGCGAAATTACAGCCCCACTCTCGGAAAAAGTGCGTCACGAACGCAAGGAGTAGGCGGCGCAATTTCGTGACAACCTAATTGGCTAAAGCTCGGAAACGAGTCGGCCAATTAGGGATGTCCGAAACGGGGACCGAATTTTCCTCGTAGCGATAAAAGCGAGGAGTTCCAGTTAGTTTCGAGTGTGACGTATAAGTAAAGTTAAAATTCGGGCAAGTGACGCACGGATAGGCTCGCGACGTGGGCATCAGCGAGTAGCTACATGTTCATCGCGTCTTGGTGTATGCTCCAAATAAACGTTATACATATGCCATATGCCAGTGCCTTAAATCATATTAACCATTATCCTCACCACAAACATCCCCAAAAACCTATCTTTTGTATGTAAAAATGTCAGCTTAAATTGCTTTACCTTAGAATCGACGTTTAATAGCATCAATAATAACATTTGTCAGTGAAACGAGATGTAAACATTTGTCGGTGATTTCAATATATCGGTATATAATCAATATCGGCGAAATGCGGTGTCGGCGAAATCGTGTCGATGAAAACATTGCCGGTGAAATAATTGTTTGTAACTTAAATTTATATCGTTTCTACTCGACAATCTACTTCAGACAATATTCGAACAAAGAAGACGCTCTATCCACTCGGCAATTATCATTGTTATTTTCATTGTTTTTATTTGTTTATTTGTGTGACATGTCCGAGCAAGAAGCAAACGAACCTTCTGCTTTATCTCTTGTGGAAGATTATCACAACGATGAAGTGCGATCAGATGGCAGGACAGCATCGAATAGTAACAACGAATCAGAGATTCTGGATTTTGATGACGATTTCGATTCCGAATACGATTCTAGTGAAGTTGAAGAATCCAGTGAAGAAGGTGATGCAAAAAATGAAATTATATCTGGTCGCAATTGGAAGTATGTATATTGCACCTCATAACACTTCTATGTAGCAAAATTGTGTCAAAATTTTTCACTTACAGAAACGAGTGAAAACATACAAACGATAGACAATTGTTGTAGTAATATGAAATTATTCATATTATTGCTTTTTATACCAATAAAAAAGCAGAAGAAAATATACAAAATAAGAAATGGAAACCCGTAGATTCCATAGAAATTGAAGCTTTTTTCAGGTTTCTGCTACTAGTTGGACGCTTCAGAAAATCGCGAGAAACAAAGCAGGATTTGTGGAAAATTGACGAAAGACTTTCCCGATGATATGCTGCAGTAATGTCGCGAGATAGATTTACTAATATATCGCGATACATTCGCTTCGACAATTCAGTGACAGAAAGAAAGGCAACTAATAAACTGGCGGCGTTAAGAGAAGTGACAAATGTTTTTGTACAAAATTGCAAAAATTCGTATAACGCAACAGAAGTTAGATGCGTTGACGAGCAGTTAGTCGCGTATCGTGGCCGATGTTCTTTCAAGGTTTATGACTGGGCCTAACAAGTCTGGAAGATACGGGATCAAAATATGGACTTTGTGCAACTCGAAAACATTCTACTGCTGCAATATGGAAGTATACCTTGGGAAACATGGAAATGCACCTGAGAAAAACCAAGGGCAACGTATTGTCAAAGAAATGACAAATATATGGAAGAATTCGGATGGATGTGTAACGACGGACAGATGTCATATTAGCAGAAAAATTATTGGAGAACAATATCTTTTTAAGGGAAACCGTGCGTAAAAATAAACGCGATATACCGAGAAAACTTAGCGATACGCGAAACCGATGTAAATACTTCTCTCAGTTTTTATTCACGAATAAATTATCACTGGTATCTTATATCCCCAAACCGCGAAAAAATCGCGTTATATTGCTGTCATCATTACACCACGAACACAACATATCATCCGAAACAGAAAATTATAAACCGGAGATAATAAAATACTATAATCGCACGAAAAACGTGATGGATGTGCTCGACAAGTTGGTGCAGGAATACTCCTGTAGACGGTGTACCTGGCGATGGCCGGTTATCATTATTCCATTGCAGCGTATATGCATTTGTCATTTGGCAAAACATCCCACATGGCAAAATAAGGACTCTACGGATACAAGAAGAAAAATAATTTTGCAAGATTTTGCGATCTTTGCAAGAAAAAATTAAATACAAAAAATATTGATGGGCGAATTGCTAAATTTGAAAATCAGGAGGAAGGCCTACACGGTGATGTAAGCGATAGAAGCAACCAGTAGAAAAATTACAAAAAAATCGAAGAGATCAGGCCAAAAACGTGCGAGATGTTGCTTTTGTACAGAGAATAATAATAAATATGCAACGATATGTACTTCTTACGGGAAACATGTATGTAACAATCACTCTGTACAAAATTATATTATTACATGTCATACATGCAACAGAAATGTCGAATAAATTTTTTTTTTCTTTTTGGACTTCGCGGCTGAATGCGGTACTAAGCGCACGTGAGTGAGGCAAGAGGTATTAAAATTCAGAAAAGACTGAGAAGTGAGTGACAGATTGGAGGCGGTGGGTGAAACGGTCAAGCGAGGAAAATAGAACGAAAGAATTTTGAAGAAAAGAGAGGAGATTTCTAAGGATCGGTGAAATTCTGGAAGAGCAAAGAGATTAAGAAGTTTAAAAAAATGACCACCAGAGTATCAGCACAAAAACAGAGACCAAAGGATTTGGAAGAAGGGCGCACGATGGAGAAGTTCGTGAAGACAACCGCCCGGCCATCTAACGGAGACGGAACGAGCAAACAGAGAAAGAAGGCAAACTCCGGGTCGGAGTCGGAAGAGAGGCCACAGAGGATGTTTGAAATGTTTGAGAAATTCACTGATGAATTGGACACTTGGGGGAAAGAGATAAGAGAGGAGAGGAAAGCGTGGAGGGAAGAACTAAACCAACGAAGGGAGGAGAGAGATAGGGAGAGGAAAGCATGGGAGGAGAGAAAAAAGGAGAAAGAGCTGTGGCAGGAAGAAAATAAGACATTGAAAGACAAAGTGAGAGTACTAGAGAAGAAAGAGGAAAGAAGAGAAAGAAAAAAGAGGAAGCATAACATTGTAATAAAAGGAATTAGGTGGAAGGGGAACGACATTAAACAGGAAACGAAGGACTTCATACAGAACGAGATGAAAGTGGAGATAAATGTGACAAAGGCTATAAAGATGAAGCTGAAAGGAGAGGAAGAAATGGTAGTAGCAGAGATCGGGAGCTGGGAAGAAAAACGCATGGTGATGAGCAAAAAGAAAATATTAAAACGAAGAATTTATGTCGATGACGATCTAACAAAAGAAGAATATTATTTTTTTATAAACCACGATGCTGTTACATATTATATTTTCCTATATGTACATCTAAAATGCAAACACTACACACAATACGCATGTATAGCAATGGATGTTCAAACCTCAGCGTATTGGTGTAATGTTCGTGAGGACCTCAAGTCTCGAGCGATGGTCAACGTGTTGGTATTATTTAGCAGCGATAGACGTAAATTAGTATGGTGTAAACAAAATGAAGAGTTAAATTATATAAATTTAAATCCGACGGTGAAAGTATTATGGTATGGAGATGCATTTCACCAAAGGGTTGAGCAGTTTATAGAAGGCACTTTTATAGAAGGAATTTTAGATAAAAACAAGTATCTAAATATTTTGCAACAAAATTTTAACAAAAGGAACCAATGGATATTGAACGCACATTTAAATATTATCAAGATAATGATCCCAAGCATAAAGCTAGAATAGTTCAAGAATATCTGCTATATAATTGTCTTTGAGTATTACATCCGCCATCACAATCACCTTTTGGACAAGAAAATTCGAACAATAAAAGAAAATTCGCCAATAAAAGAAGAAGTTAAAACAACGATTAATCGAAGAATGCAAGAATAATCCGCTAAATTACTTTAAAAAAATTACTGGAAATATGCCTAAGCGTCTGCGATATGTAATTGAAGCTAAGGGCTACCCAACAGAATATTAATTATTGTTTATGCTAACAAATTTTAGATTCAGATATTGTAGTTCTTCAAATGTCCGAATATTTTTGCCACGCTATATTCGACATACTTCAGTTTATTATTTGATATTAACTCATTTATATCCGTAAGCGGAATATTCCACAAATGGCGATCGTCATCTATCACCGAGCGCGGACTATTTCGTGATCGGCAACTTTCATTTATCACCGGCCGCGAAATATTCCGCATACGACGCAGTTCGCTTTTTGTTATGAATCTGCGAGCATCTTCTGAGCTATTCAGTGCGTTCTTAATAAATTTTACTTTTGTTAATTCTTGTGTAGATCTTTCTAACTGCCGTTAAAAGAAGTGTCTAAATCTAAATTTAAAAAATATTCTTGTTTTATAATTTAAAATAAAATTTAGTTGCCCCAATGAATTCCGACTATTTTGACGATTCAAATTAGTTTAGAAATACGATATACTCGAACATGTATCCGTCGTATTTTATCAAGTGATGACCGCGAAGATGACCAACGTACTAGTTTTGTAAATAGAAATTTTGTATGGAAAGAACAAAATTATACGCCGAGTGTACATAATTTTTTAGGAGTGAGCGGTGTAACTGCAAATATACGAGATCTGTCGAGAAGGGAAGCCTTTGAATTATTTTTTAATGAAGAACTAGTTAGAAAAATAATTTCTGAAACAAATAAATATGGAGCAACGAATGCAGATTTTGTACCAGTCACAGACGATGAACTAAAAGTATTTATTGCCTTACACATTTTAATGAGTTTAATTCATAAGCCCACTATTCAGAGTTATTGGACCAAAGAAAAAAGCACAGAAACACCATATATTAAGAATGTTATACCCCGTAACCGATTTATCTACATCGCTAAAAATTTACATTTTACCAGTAATGATATTTCCGGCGATGATATCAACAATCCCTTAATCAAAATTCGAGAAGTTTCTGATACAATAAGAAAGAATTTTATTCGCATGTATGTACCACATAAAAATATATCTACTGATGAATCACTAATGTAGAAGCCGTTTACATTATATACAATTTATCCGAACTATGGAGATATATTAATAAAGGGAGAAAACAAAGGATACCAATAAGTGAAGCAATCGGACTGAAGAAGTGGCGGAGGTACTTTATGAAACTCCTAAACGGTACAGACAAAAAGAGAGAAAACATATGGAAGAAGGTAATAGGAAACGAAGAAGAAACAACCGTACAGGACATATCAAGAGAGGAGATACAAAAACAGATAAAAAAGTTGAAGAAAGGAAAAGCGTCGGGAGAAGATAACATCCAAAACGAAGCATGGATACATATACAAGGGAGGACAAAAGAAAAAACATACGAATTAATTAGAAACGTCTGGAAAGGGGAAAAAATTCCGGAAGAATGGAGGACTAGTCTCATCTCCTCACTGTTCAAAAAGGGAGAAAGAGATGTGGCAGGAAGATACAGAGGAATATTGTTACTCAGCGTAACAATAAAATCAAAACTGAAGTCGAAGAGAAAATGATATTACCAGACACGCAAGCGGGCTTTAGAAAAGGAAGAAGAACAGTGAACCATATTTATATAGTACAGCATGTAGTAGAAAAAACAATAGAGGGGAAAGGAGGAAAATTATTCGTGTTCTTCATAGACTTAAAGGCAGCATTTGACAAGGTGGAAAGAAGTAGACTTGGGAAGCTATGAAGAAGGCGGGCATATCGGAAAGACTAGTCGAAAGGACACAGGAAATTTATACGGAAACCAAAAGTAAGGTGAGAATTAAAGACGAAACGTCGGAGGAATTCTAAATATATGAGGGAGTAAGGCAGGGGTGGCCACTGTATCCCATCTTGTTCATAATCCTAATTGCGGACATAGAAGAGGAGACAAGAAAGGGGCAATCGGGTGGTGTGGTGGTGGGCAGGAAGAAGTTTTGAACACTAGCCTATGCGGATGACATTGTCTTACTAGTGTACGACGAAAAAGAAATGAAAGAGATAATGAAAAGATTAGAAAAGTATCTGGACAGGAAGAAGCTGCAGTTGAACGAGGAAAAGTCAAAGATACTGGTGTTCAGAAAAGGAAGGAGGAAGAGAAGGAAAACAAAGTGGAGCTGGAAAGGAAAGCCGATTGAAGAAGTTAGAGAATTTATGTACCTAGGATATGTGCTTAAAAGCAACGGTAAGAGCAGCGGGCATATAAAGCATCTTGCAAAGAAGGAGAATATGACGATGAGGCTCACCAGGGGAATAGGGGAGAAAATATTCAAAGAGGATGAAAATCTTCGACAGCCTGGTCACAGGAGTGATGGTATAAGGTGTAGAAGTTTGGGGATGGAAAGAGATAGGAGACCTCGGAAGGATACACAAAAGTACATAAAATGGACGCTAGGACTAGACAGAGGAACACCTGATTATATAATATTGGAGGAAGCGAACAGGACAAGAATGAAAGTAATGCAGGCAAGGACAGCGATGGAGTATGGAGGAAAAATAGAGAGGGATAGAGAAGAAAGCATTGTTAAGGAGTGTTTAAACGAAAGAAAAGCAGGGAAGGGGAATAAGGAAAATCTCAAGGACAGGTTGGACCATTTAAAAAAATGCGGCTTCAGTCAGGAAGGCGTAGATTCACTATGGAGAGAAGGAAAACCGGCAGGCGAAGTTCTAAGAAACAGAGAAATAGAGGTAGAGAAACAAATGAACTGGACCCGAATCAAGGAAACTAGATACAAAAGATATAGGTACTTGACACCCGAAACTTTGCCAAAATACTTAAGAGAAAGGAGAAGGAACGGAGAGCAGAGAATATTGACTAGAGCGAGATGCGGCTCTATCGAAAATGCCAATAAGTTTTGGGCAAAGGAAGCAAAGAGAGAATGTCCGCTATGTGAAGAAGAAGAAGGAACGTCTGAGCACTGGAGACAATGCAGAAAAATAGAAGAAACAGGTCTTAGCATGAAAAGAATCCTAGTGGAAGAGGGTGATGCGGAAGCGGTAGTCTGGCTCAGAAAAATAGAAAAAGAAAAAGAGAGAAGAAGAAACAGAAAACCAAATATAGAGACACAACTAGAGTAAAGAAAATACAGAACCAAAGAGAAATATATTAAGTATTAAGGCATTGTGCATATATCATTTTCTATTACTTCAATTAATTTATTTATAGTATAAGGTTAGGTTAAAGTTTGCCATGCAATACTAGTATGTAAGGGAAAAGAAATAAGAGAACACTTGACAACTAAGAGAATTAAAAGGGAAAACAAAATGTAAAGAATAATGTAAGTATTGAGGTCTATTTCTAGGCCAAAAGGCTGAAATAAAGTTTCATTCATTCATTCAATTTATCCGAATTAAACGAGCGAGATTTGGCATTAAGTTTCATAAACTATGTGATTCTGAAACAAGATATATACACAACTTTAAAATATATGTAGAAAAAGACAAAACTAATACTGGATCTGCTAGCAGAAATGTTGTAACAAATTTGATGAAAGAGAGTGGACTACTGTACAAAGGATGTTATTTGTTTATTGATAATTGGTACAGACTTTATAACGGGAATTATATAATATGCAAACAAACGTATGTGGAACAGCGAGAATGAATAGGAAAGATATGCCCCCGGGACTAAAATTCCACAAATTAGAAAAGGGAGAAACTATTGTGTCTTCAATAGCAGATATGGCGACCATAAAGTGGAAAGACAAAAAAAGATGTTGTTTTATTAACAACTATGCATATCTTAGATTTTACCGAAACGAGAAAAACAAACCGATATACCGGAGAAAAAAATTTTAAAACCATCAGTAGTAATAGATTACAATAAGAATATGGATGGAATTGATGTTGGAAATTAAATGTTAAGCAAATTTCACACTATGCGAAGATGTAAAAAAGCCTACAAAAAAATATTTTTTTACTTTATAGACATGATATTACTAAACAGTTACATAATTTTCAAAAACAATAAAAAGGATCGAGCTTTCCATGTCTATAAGCAAAAATTAATGGAAGAAATTATTGAAAAATATTCAGCAAATGTAAGAGAGGCATCATCTATCAATGATTCATTAACGCGATACTGGCCGGCATTTTCTCGGATACTCCCGGATAATACCAAGGGGAAAAGAACATCAAAGCGATGCATTGCATGCTCATCTATGTTAGTTCGAAAAGAAACTAGAAGAAGTTTTTAAATGTAATGTTTGCAATATAGTATTATGTATCGATTATAAAAAGTTATCATGTTAAATAAACCCTATGAACTATTCTGAGGTCATTTACTGTGGAAATTATAATACAGTCTTCTGTTTTAATCATTACATGTAATTCCCAAATTAGAGTCGAAAATAATAAAACTGCCGATATATGCCCATATACGCCGATATACGCGGTGATACGGGTAAACTGTCAGTCGAACGCCGCTGATATGAACGTAGTAGCATAGGTAGAGTCGTAATGCAAATGAGTTAAAGATCTTGATCTTAAATACGCAGATGAAAGAAAGGCAAAGGACAAGTTGAACAACAGGGAAGGAAGGGTCCTATTAGAAAGAATTGAGGAAAGAGGATGGATGATATTAAATAGATGCTTTGGGAAAAAGTTAGACTGGACTTACATTGAAGAAAAAAAAATATCGACAATAGACTATGCAATTGCGAATGGGCGTGTGAAGAAATCTTGGACGTAAAAGAAGGAAAAAGAACCGAGTTAGACCACGTATCAATTGAGATGAAAATCGAAAATTTGGAGAAGAAAACAGTCAGAAAAGGGAGTGAAAGAGAAAAAGGTAAGGAAATCATGAGGAGCGATTGGTCGGAAGAGGGTATAAGACACTATTATAAAAACTGCGAAGGTTGGAAAGCAGAAGGTAAGGACGTGAAGAGCATCTGGAGAGAAATAAAAGAAAAGATGGAGAGGTCAATCAAAAAAGAGAAAAAGATGGGAATTGGGTGAAAGAAAATGGCATAGCAAAAAATGGAAAAAAAAGAAAGCGATTTGAGAAAGGAAATGAGGAAGTTAAAAAGAGGAGCAACATGCACAGAAGAATACATCAACCACAGGAAAAAATACAGAAATTGGTGCAAGGAGGAAAGAGAGAGATACAAGAGGGAGGAGAAAGAAAAGATAAGAGGGATAAGAACTGAAAAAGAAGCATGAGCCTACATTAATAAATACAGAGGGAAAAGAAAAAGGGAGAGGGTGGAAGAAAAAATAGAGCTGGAAGAATGGAAGGAATATTTTAAAGATTTGCTGGGAGGAGAAGAGACGGAAAGAGGCAAAAAGCTAAGGGAAACGGAAAGGAGGGAACAGATAAGGGAGGAAGAGACGGATTCTTAAAAGAAGAGATTATAGGGATACTGAGAAGACTGAGGAAAGAAAAAGCTCCAGGAATAGACGGATTGGAAAACGAAGCATGGATGTCAGTAGAAATAGGGGAGGAATTATGGAAGTTGCTGGATAAGATTTGGAGGGGCGAAGAGTTACCGGAAGAATGGAGGATGGGTATCATAAGTCTCATTTACAACAGAGGGGGGAAGGAGGAACGTAAGAAATTATAAGGGAATATCGCTACTATGCACACCCTATAAAATATACGCCAGCCTGAAAGTAAAGTTAATGAAAGGTTTAAAAAAGAGGTGGAGAGTAAATTAGAAGAGGGACGCGATATACATACTAAATTTATTATGTGGCAAACAGGGGACTAAGCAGGAGAAAGGGAAAACTATATACGTGCTTTGTAGATTTGAAAGCAGCATTCGACGGGGTAAAGAGAAATGAGCTGCAAAAGAGGATGGAAGATATAAACATAGGCGAGAATTTGCGAAAAAGAGTGATGGAAATATACGAAAAGGAATGTAGAGTCAATAAAGGAAAGAGAGACGAATTTAAAACAAGGGAGGTCAGGCAGAGTTGTCCACTGAGCCCGACAGATGGCGACTTCGAAAGAAGGCATGAGGGAGATATTGAGAAGGTTGAGAAAATATCTGCAGAAAAAAGGACTAACTTTAAATACAGAAAAGACGAAGATGCTAGTGTTCGAGAGAGAGAGGGAGGGAGGGAGGGAGAAGGAAGGAAGAAAGAGAATGGAGGTGGGGTGAAGAAAGAATAGAGGAGGTAAAAGAGATAAGGTACCTGGGTTACATAATGCAGAAAAACAGTAGAGCAGGAAAATACTTAGAAGACAGATACAGGAGAGCAATGATCGCAATAAAGAAAACATGGAGTTTGGAGGAAAGATTATTAAGGGATTCGTTCAAGAGGAGAATGAGGTTGTTTGAGGTAAAAAGCGTGATTTTATACGGTACAGAAGTGTGATGATGGACGGAAGAGGAAAAGATAGAGAGAAAATATATCAAATGGATTCTAGGCTTGGATAGAAATACACCGAATTATTTAATAATGGAAGAAACGAAGGGAGAGAAAATAAGGGATAAAGCTTTAAAGATGGCAATCAAGTACGAAAAGGCAAGAACATCGAAGAAAAGTTTAGTAAGGGAATGTATACAGAAGAGGAAAAAAGAAAGGAGAAGGAAGTGGAGGAGGGATGGGAGGAAAAAAGAACAAAGGCATGGGCAAAAATAGAGGCGACAAGAGAGGAGATGCAAAGATGGAAAGAGGAAGAAGGGGGAGCAGTGGAGAAAATAGTCGGCAGAATAAGAGAGAGATTGAAGGAAAAGAGAAAAAAAGAAAGAAAGGAAAAATAGAAACGTCGAGATATTTTACAATATTAACGTACAGGGAAATACAGACACAGAATTACCAAATTATCTAAAAGAGAGGAAGAAGGCAAAAGATAGAAGTCTGTTAACGAGGTTCAGGTGTGGAAACGAATAGGGGAGGACAGCATTGGAGAGAAGTGGAAGGGTGAGGAGGATAAAGAGTTGAAATCGTCAAAGAGAATGTGCAAACTACAGACTAATAGGAATAGGACAGGTTATGCAAAGATGTTCCAAGCACAGAGAATTAAATCTTAAACTGAAGTTTTCGTTTTTGTTTTTACATGTCTCGCTTTAGGTTTAAATTTATATTTATGTTTAGGCATATGAGGCGATGGAAATTATAGACTACAAATTCGGGTTATTTAAGTAATATTATGTACTGAGATTATATAAGAAAGTAGGACAAGGATTCGAAGTCTTTCAGAACCGAAAGGTACGAAATAAAGAACTAATAATAAATAATATATTTTATGTTATAGCAAGAGTGTACTATCATTTTGTCGCACCCATTATACGTTATTTTGTAATATCATTAAATAAAAGCTCTCATTATTTTTGTAAATAAAATAAAATAATTTGTTATACGCATTAAACACTCTAAATTAGGGCTTGAATGAAACTGTAAAAATTTTCAATTAGTTCAATATAACAGGTATTTCCTTACTTTTAAGTTTTCTGTTCTAGGAAAACAATTTAATATAAATTCTGAAACTTATATTCCATATATACAGATATTACCATCGGGCAGGTGATGATTCTACGTGCTAAAATAAGTCGAAAAAATGGAATAACATTTTTCCGTTTGAAGTTTCGTTTATGAGAAAAATGAGTTTGAAAGTTGTTACAAGCCCGTATGTAGTATGACATGGTGAAAGCCTTAGGAACTTGTAATGGGAATGCAACAGCAGTAGCTAAGTATTAGAGGCATACTAAACATCCAGACAAAAAGGTGATACAAAGAACAGAACAAAGATTAATTGAGTACGGTTTATTTCATGATTACCATAAATCTAGTGGTCATAAAAGATCTGTAAATTTAGATCTTAATACTGTTGTTAATAATCCCAATAAGTATAAGAAAGCTTAGTGCTCGTCACAATACGAGTGGCAAAACTGTTTCCCGCATATTACATGAAAACAAAATCCCTACTCAATACTCGGCACTCGAAGACCCTGATCATTTGAGACGATTAAGACTGGTGCTTCAACCAGTCTTAATCGTCTTTGGTTGTGACTGGTTGCTTCAACCAGTCTTAATCGTCTTTGGTTGTGACTGGTTGCTTCAACAGTACGATAACCATCATCATTTTACATCATACATTTTATGGGCGGATGAATCGACATTTACTCGAGATTTTGCTATTAAAAAACGAAATGTTCGCTGGTGATTATTTAAAAACCCACGCATGATTCAAGAAAAACTTTCAGACGAAATGGAAAGTTAATATCTGGGCAGCGATATACTCGTACGATTGACTCGTACATCGTAGGACCATATTTCTTACCGAATAAGCTGGATAGAACATCGTACTTGCAGTTTTTACGTGAAAAATTGCCGTCGTTACTGGAAGACGTGCGATTGTCTATCATACAAAAGTTAATATTTAACTTCAATATTCAAAGTTAATAATCAGTACGATGGAGCACCACCTTACTTTTCACGAAATGTACGATTACTTCTAAATGAACGACATTAATGTTGGATAGGCCAGATAAATTGACCAGCAAGATCATCAGATCTTAATCCACTAGACTTCTACTTGTGGGGTCATGTTAAAGAAATAGTGTATGCTAAAACGTATTATCCACACATTTTAAAACTCGATTTTCTCGTAAACGAAGCTTCAAACAGAAAAATGTTGTTCCTTTTTTTCGACTTATTTTCGCACGTAGAATCATCTCCTGCCCGATGGTACCACTCATCAGGTAACCCCCTGTATATATATATATACACACACACATGATTTCCAAAAACTTCCGGTTGGTAAGCGAAAGTGAACAGACGTGCATTAGAGACAGGTAACTACAAAAACAAAAAGAGGTAAAAGAAATAAGTGGGAAAGTGCAAAGTAGTGGCAATGAGTCGGCGAATGTGAGAAGAAAAGGAAGATTAAAAATTAAAAGAGTTAGGAAACGAACTAACGATAATTCTAAGAGTGAAAAGTGTGCCTTAGAGGTTAAGAAAACGAAAATGACATCCAAATTGGCAGGAACGAAGTCTAGACTGCAGGACAAGGAACAGCATAAAACGATAGAAAGGTACATCAATGGAACAGAAGAACTCGGTAATTTTGAGACATCTAGTGGAAAGAAGGAAAAAGAAGTGCAGGGAAACGGCGGATGCGGTTGAAAAAATGCTAAAGAAAATGTTAGAGAAATACATGAGAGAAATTGAAAAGCTGAGAGAGGAAGGAAGAGAAGAAAGAAAGTGTGGAAAAAAGAAATTGAAAAACTGAGAGAGGAAGGAAGAGAGGAGAGAAAGTTGTGGTTAAGCGAAAGAGAAAAAGAAACGAAGTTGTGGTTTAAACAAAAAGTAAGGTTAACAAACAGAATCAGCGAACTAGAAGCCAAAGAGAAGAGAAGAGAGAGGGAGACAAGAAAGAATAATATAATAATCAAAGGGGTAATATGGAAAGAAGGAGAGCTGGAGAAGAATGTAAAAGATTTCCTAAAAGAAAACCTCGTGATAGAACCGTAGCAAACGTGAAAAAAATAAAAGTGGATAAAGGCAAAGAGATAATATTAGCAAAGATGAGTAGGTGGGAAGAAAAAAAAGAGGTAATGTGGAAGAAAATGAAGCTGAATAAATTTATATAGGAAATGATTACACAAAAAAAGAGAGAGAAATACAAAGAAAGCTGAGATAGATAGCAAGAAAAAAAAGGGAGGAAGGAAAAAGTGCAGCAGTAAGATATATGAAGATAAAAGTAGAAGACAAATGGTATAAATGGAATGAAAGAAAAAACGAGTTAGAAGCAACTGAAGTGAGAAATAGGGCATGAGTGAATAAGGAGGCGGAGAGAACGAAAGAAAAAGATAAGGAAGGAAAACCTACAACACCAAAGAAACTAGAGATAGCAATAGAATTAGTACAAATAGGAATACCGCAATGACACAATGGACCGTACAGGGTAATTCACTAGAAAAAACAGACAAGGGCACACAAAGAGACCGCAACAAGGGAAAACATTTCAAAACTTGAAGTGGTATTCTGGAATACTAATAGTATAAAGAATTTATTTAATCCAACGGATATAGAGATCGAAGAAGAGTTGGTATGCTGTGTTATACTGTATCTGAACGAAATCTGATCTACTGGTCATTTGGAAAGGCTACCACGACCTCTTGACAACTTTGGAATCATTGAGAGCTCAGCAACAAAAGAAAAGAGCACAGGAAGAGCAAGTGGAGGACTAGCATATAGCAGGGTGTCCCAGGTTTTAATGTTCAAACTTTGTCAATATATTCTATGGTACTAAATAAGAAAAAAATGCTTATAAACATAGGTCATTTAAAACTTTATTAAAAAGTTATAACATAAATACGGAATACAAGTGGAATAACCGACTTGTTACTACGAACATTAGCTTGAATAAATCAGCAATATTTACATTTAGTGTGTTTATGTAAGCTATGTTTACCTGAAGTCGCCAAAGACTTTGAAAAAAATTTTCGCCAGTAATAGCTATTAATAAGTTGTTGGACTTTATACCGAAACGCCACAAGTATTTACGAATCGAGAATATGCAGATTATACAGAGTGTTCATAAATTTTCACCGACAATTATTAACGACAGGATCCTTTCAATCAGATCTAGAAGGAAATGAATTCAACGGAGTTATAAAGCAACGAAATCGCATATCAAGAATATTGAATTTTTTTGATAATAATTTAACAGTGAGTGTTCGTGATGTCTCGTATCAACTGGGGTTACCTCGATCAACTGTATGGCGAACTCTCCTCTCTGATAACAGACATCATTATATGAGGGTACAAGAGCTTATACCAGCAGATTATGAAAAACGATTGGAATTCAGTCAGTGGTATGTGCATGCAGTGCAACAAAATAATTTGTTTCCATCGAAAGTATTGTGGACTGATGAATCGACGTTTACGAGAGGAGGAATTTTTAATGTGCATAATAATCATGTATGGGCAAAAAGAAATCCGCATGTGACACGAACAGTTGCTTTTCAATATCAATTCAAATGCAATGTATGGACAGGTCTGTACAATGATAGTAGGACCGTATTTTTTACCAGATCGGTTGACTTCAACTGCATTTTTGAATTTTCTAAGAAATGAATTATCATATCTTTTGGAAGATGTGCCATTCTATTCTGTGCAGAACATATGGATGCAACTGGATGGTTGTCCGGCACATTACGGGACACAAGTTCGGCAGTGATTAGATAATCAGTTTCCTCACAGATGGATAGATCGACGTGGGCCAATTTCTTGGCCACAAAGATCGCCCGACCTTATGCCACTCGACTTCTATCTGTGGGGAACTTTGAAAAATAAAGTGTATCGAACACGAATAAATTCGCGTAATGAATTAATACAAAAAATTAATAATGCGTTCAATGAAATGAAACAAAATAGAAACGACATTTATAAATTCAATTTTTGATCACTGTCAATCATGTATTGTCAAGAACAATGGACATTTTGAAATGGAGTATTAATTAATTTAATGGTAAATATATTGATCTATTCGAGCCAATACTCGCAGTAACAAGTCGGTTATTTTTCCACTTGTATTCTATATTTGTGTTATAATTTTTTAATAAAGCTTTAAATGACCTATGTTTATGAGCTTTTTTTATTTAGTGCCATAGAATATACTGACAAAATTTGAATATTAAAACCTGGGACATCCTGTATACGACAAAGAACGCGTGACTAATGTGAAAATTCTGGACAAAAATGAGATGTGGATAACTACTCTATGTACAATTCAAAACACCAAATTTATAATTATAAGTTTGTATATAAAAAATGACCACATAGAGATAGACTGATTGAACTTATTGACAGGGGTATTAGAAGATCTCATAAGTACCTATGAATAGGTCCTTATAGGCCTTATTAGTACCTCCTAATAGGTCCTAATAATAGGAGGTGACTTTAATGCCAGGATCGGCCCAATAGGAGCAATGGACCCAAACACCTTTGAAGGCACTCCTTTTTGGGAAACAAGAAAATCACTAGAGGGGAAAATAAATACTAATGGTTGGAATCTACTATCAACAATCGAAAATCTGGAGATGTTCGCTCTGAACGGATGCTCCAATTCAGACAAGGTGGATGAAATCACTTATATAGGACACTGGACTAAGTATAATTGACCTCATCTGGACAAACGCAAATACCCTGAAACACTTGAGCGACCTGAAGGTAGTAAGTATAGGCCTATGTGATCATTTATCGGTAAAATTGATATTGAATAAAATAGTGAACTAACTATCCATAAATAGAAAGGAAAGCAGCAAAGTTCTCAGAGCGAACTGGACCCAAGAACGCATACAAGAATTTAGCAGCGAAATGACCACTAATTCTGAACGGAGAGTTGAGAATTATAAGGAGATAAATGACCTAAACAACTGTAATAAGACCAGGGAATCATGAGGATAGCCAAAGAAACCGGTTTAATGAAGGAACAGTATACCAAGAAAAATATAGATGCACAAAGAAAGCCGTGGTTTGACAAAGCATCAATGTATATCGATGAGGAAAGAATTAATTTATAAAAGGAAGATGTGGTCTAAAACAAAAGATGAAAACTCAAGATCAGAATATACAGAGTACAAAAAAAAATACATTAATCATGTAAAAAAGACAAAAAAAGAATTATATCACAATAAAAAAACGCACTCTCAAACACCCGTGACGCACAAATGTTCTGAAAAACATACAGAATGTTTACACAATCTGCAGTTAAACCAATACCAATCTCAGCAAAGGAATGAGAGAATTTCCTAAAACTATTCCACTTCACGCCAGCAACCTAGGAAATAAGTTTTCGCGACTGTGGACAATCTTATCTGGATAAAAAAATTGAAGTCTATGAGGTAAAGAGGATCATAAGTAAGACAAAAACAAATAAGACACCTGGGATAAATGGAATTAACAATAATTTCTACAAAGTGCTACCACAGAACTGGATAAGACACATAACGAATCTTTTCAATGCTGTGTTAGAAAAAGAAGAAGCACCAGATTCATGGAATAAAGTAATAAGTATGATCTTCAAAAAAGGAGACTCCACTAATCCTGAGAACTATAGAGGAAAAAATAAAGACAAGGGAAGAGCCAACTTCCGCTCCCACGCATTCACTTTCTATCACCAGCGGATATCTCAAGTGGAGTTTTCGGAATCCCAGTCGCTTGGTCTTCGAAAAACAAAAATTATTTTTTGAAAGGAGCTGTCTCTAGGCATTTCTCAATACTTGGAGTATCATAAATTAATCCTTGAAAAGAACTGAATCTAGGCATTTTCCGACATTTGGAGTGTCATAAATTAGAGCTTCGTACAAGACCAGCAGAACCTTCCTGGTTTACGAAGGACTTTGTCAACCGAGACGAATCGCAAGTAAGGCACGTCTTCAGCAGACCTGTGCGTGGACGCAAACGTGGCGCCAGATTGTCGCCTTGAGTCTCAAGTTTGGGAGAAGGGCACAAGTCAAGCAGTTCGTTTTGAACAACCTTCGGAGTCACTTCGGTAACGTGGTGTGAACCGTTTGAGAAGTGCAAGTTCTCTTGTGTGTGACCACGGTCAAAAATCGAGCAAACTTCCATAAATAACACTCTCTCTCTGAGTTCTAGACGAGCATTGGTGTCAGCTACAAATCAAGGATTCTATATTGAGAATTCATTCTACCCATGTGCCAAGTACTATGGAGTTTCTCTCTGGAAAAGCCAGACGATCAGTGCCCAGCAAGAACTTCTCTTCATGAAGTCACAGAGCGAGCGTGCTCAGAAAGAGGAGCAAAGAGGAGCACTTCCAACAGCGAAGTCACAGAGCAGGCGTGCCTAGCATGACCCAGGGAATTCCCTGAATTCTATTTGAGTGATCGCCCTACCATTCAGGAGCTTAGAGCTTTCCAGTGCGATCACATTTCCTTTCAGCAATTTTTACTTCGTAAGCTGTGTGAGCTGTCTTCGCATCGAGGATATCGGCTGAGAACCGTGTGAGCTGTGTAAGCTGCCTTCTTATCGACGATATCGGCCGTCACCTGCGTAAGCTACGTTAGCAGCCTTTTCATCGACGACAGCTGTAAGATGCGTGAACTGTGTGAGCTGCCTTCGTCTCAAAGACATCGGCAGTTGGCTGCACGAAAACGTGCTCAGCCGTCGCACCAGAGGACATCGGCAGAGGACGACGTTCACCAGGCGTTCCACCAGCCTTCGCGACGACGTGACGCTCAGATTAAAAACAGTATAGACGCTCACTATTGTGAACAGTTAGATTGTGCAGGACATGGTCACGAAATACAATCATTTTTCAACATCTATTCATCTGTGTCTACCCCTGTGCTTTCTTTACTCTCTACATTTTAAACATTTGGTCTTTCGAGCCGGATATACAGAGAAAGACAAAACAGACGAATCTCAAAATAAGACTTGACCACATTTTGCATCGAGCTGATCAGAAGCTGATCTTGAGTGCCTCAAATCGCTAAAGTGTTTGAGAATCTCAACTTTCGAGCAATCATTCGGGAACGGGTAAAGATCAGACTGCAATCGTGATTGGGAGCAATTCCAATTGCAACACAAAGCCATCACGCTTGCCTCGCTCAAATTAGACAGTACTGACCGCCACAAGGTAAGAGAACATTCATATTTCTTCGAGGACATTTTCGCTGCAACAAAGGACTGTTTTCTAGAAATTGCTGCAAAAATGTCCGCTCTGTTGAATAATCAACGACTCCATTCAAGTAGAACATCTCCGGAACGATCAATATTTTAGCAGCCTACCGTTACTTCGTCCATTAATGCACCTCGCCTTCCGCGGATTGATCTGCCAAAATTTGATGGTACCTTAGATGACTGGCTGTCATTCCGAGACTTATTCACGTCTTTAGTCTTGTTAAACTAAAATATTTCCCCAGTTGAAAAGCTCCAATACCTGAAGACCAGTCTTGTTGGCTCTGCCTCACATCTTCTTAAAAATACCACCATAACTTCCGATAAATGCATGGGACTAACTCACCGCCTTTTACGAAAACAAAAGACTTCTGGTCAACTGCGCGCTCCAATCACTCTTCTCTCTGAGAAAGATGACCCAGGAATCCGCGTCTGAGATGGAAGTACTTTTATATTTCAATCAGGCAGATCTATCGCACACTCGAAACCCTGAAATCCAGACCCTGTGTTGGGATGACAGTCTCGTGTTCACCTGCGTCCAAAGATTCGATTCCGAATCTGTCAAGGCATGGGAACATCACCTCTAAATAGCCGCCAACTTGGAAGCAACTTAGCGAGTTCCTCATGACGAGATTGCTGTCGCTCCAAGCATTTGAAAAGTCGCAATCACGACTTCCCTTTCAGTCTCGAACTCAGTTTGCGCGTTCCTACTCGGCCAGTGTAAGATCATCAATAAGCCAGAGTACACGTGCTTACTTTGCATGGATAATCACATATTTGGTTTCCCAAATATCAACAAAAGACTATGCAGAACAGACGACAATTTGTTCAAACTAACCGTCTGTGTTTCAATTGCCTCGGACGTCATCGAGCTCAAAATTGCCCATTTTCAAAGCGTTGTCCTAAGTATGGAAACCAGCATCACTCGACCTTACACCAGGTCTCAGTGTCAAACTCACAACAGATTGTCAATCGCACTCCAACAGTCATCTTCCGCTGAGTCGGCTTCAAACCCTAGACCATCAACCGCCGATGACCTCCAGTAACAGTCAATCACGCCTACACTTCAATCGTTGCGACGAAAGCAACCGTTTTACTGGCGACTTCTCAAGTGAAAATAACCAAGCAGGACGGAGAGTTTGCTTCCGCATGCGTTCTCTTAGACCAGGGATCTGAGGTATGGTTAATCACAGAAAGATTAGTGCATCAGCTTCGAATTTCTCGAAAGGCGTTCAATATTCGAATAATAGGAATCGGAAAACAGTGCAACGGTTGAACGAGAGGAGTTAAACTCCAGCTCAAACCTCGATTCGAGGCCTCATTAGAATTCGAAGTCACTGCCTACATTCTTCCAAAGTTGAGCGAGATAATCCCTAAGATGTCATCAGAACCTGCGACCTGGTCGCAATTGCAGAATTTACTTTTAGCTGATCCGTTCTACGCTAAACCGGGAAGCATTGACATCATCTTAGGAGTAGAACTCTACGGGCATCTTCTCGATCATAAAGGGCCCCGATAGCCCAAGCATCAAAGCTTGGCTGGGTGACTTCCGGCCCAACCCACTCTCATTTAGTTAACGTAGATGTTCAAACTTATCATTGCTCTGTAACTCATGAAGGTTTTGACACCAAGAGGAAATTGGCGGTTCGGAAAAGAAAACTCTGTCCACGACCGAACAAGATTGTGAAAATCAGTTCGCCTCCACCCATTCACGGAATGCGGCCGGAAGATACGTCATTAGGCTACCTTTTAAACTTCCGTCCACTCACTTGGGAGACTCGAAACCCACCGCTATAAGAATGCTGAATCGAACGAAACTTACAACGAAAGTTTGAAAAGGATCCAACCTACTTCCAAACTTATGCTGCGTCCGTGACGGAGTATCATAATTTACGACATATGACAAAGATCCCCGATAACGAACCCGCCGCGTGCTTTCTATCTTTCTCATCACGAAGTCATACAAGAAAGTAGCTCTACCAAATTGTGAGTCGTCTTCAATGGGTCCTGTAGGGTCGCTAACGGGTTGGCTCTCAATGAGATTCTAGATACAGGGTCAAAATTCCAAAAGGATCATTTCGATGTCTTAATATAGTTTCGTTGATTTCGATTTATTTACGTGCGACATCGAGAAGATGTATCGATAGATTCTGGTTGATCCCGGGGATTAATTTATCAAAGAATTCTATGGATAGAAGACCGTGTACTCATCCCCTACCAACTTGCTGTAGCAAGGCTGTAGCCTTGCCTGCGCCCCGTATCTCGCTCTTAAGGTGATCTTGCAGCTTCTCAAAGACGAGGGTCACAGATTTCTACTCGCGGTTAGTGTCATGGAGAACGGACGATACGTTGACGATATCTACGCCGACACCATCGACAAGACAAAACAAATAGCACTGCAGATGTCTCAGCTCTGCATGGCGTAGTAACGATCATCGTGACGATTAAAAGTCATCCCACAATACTGTGGTCAATACCACAACCCTATTCATTCAAGGTCCATTCAGAAAGATGTCGTTCATGTTCTAGGATTATCATGAAATCCACGATCAGACACTCTCCGTTTCCATTTCAATCGATCGATATCTGACTACCCATCCAAAAGAGCAGTTCTATCGTGTATCGCTCAATTCTTCGACCCGCTCGGACTCCTATCGCCTATCATTATTCGAGCAAAAGTCTTCTTGCAAGAACTCTGGGCAATAAGATTGTCTTGGGACGAGGAGTTACTCTCAGAAACAGACCTGGCATGAAGTTCTGCAACTAATGATTGGATTGAAAACGATTGAGATCCCGAGATGGCTTGGAACAGCCTCCGCGATGAGGCTCGACCTTCATGGCTTCTGCGACGCCTCGCAATCGGCGATTATGCGCGCGTATGCCGATCTCCTGACGAAATTTACACTGCACTGCTTTGTACAAAGACGAAAGATGCCCCACTGAAATGCATGACCATTCCGCGATTAGAACTATCAGCAACTGTAATGCTCACAAAGTTAGTCTCCCACATGCAACGAGTCCTTAACGTTCCGACACATAGTGTCCATTTATGGACGGATTTATCTATTGTTCTCACGTGGATAAATCACCACCCTCGTTGGAAGGAGGATCCAAAATCGAGTTTGCTTCGTCCAAAAAGCGCTGCCTCAAGCCCGCTGGAAGCACATCTCCGGCAAGACAACCCCGCGAACTGTGCAATCAGGGGTCTTTCAGCCTCACAGCTAGGTAATCATCAACTCTGGTGGTCTGGACCAACATGGCTCTGCGATAATCCTACGTTGTGGCCAAATCATTCTCTATCACCAACTCCGAATCAACCTCGTGCCCTAGAAAAACGAAAGTTCATCCAAAGTCTGTACGCCTCAACTGACGAGCATATTTGGGATCTTGATCATCGATTTTCATCCCTCGAACGGCTACTCCGCATCACTGCAATCTGTAAGCGAGTCAGACGAGTTCCCAACACGTCGCTGAACTACGTCCTCACACCTGAGAAACTAACTGAAGCCCGAACGAGTCTGGATCGCAGCTATGCAACACAGTTATTTCCCAACCGAGATTAAACTACTTTCGACACCCACGGAATTACCAAAGTCGAATTCTCTCACGAAACTTTGTCCCTTTCTCAATAGTCACAATCTGCTACGTGTACGCGGCCGTTACGCATTCATCACTCGAGTCATTTGCCAAGCATCCGTATATGCTACCAAGATACTTGGTATTGACTACTTTGATTATTCGAGACGCACATGGAGAAACTTTATACGGCTTGACTAAAGACATCCTCTCCTATATCCGAAATACGTACTGGTAGAAGGACAGCTGTTCACTTATTCATTTTCAAATGCGTCAAGTACACGCGATTCTGTCGAATTCAAGCTCAACAGATCATGGGTCAGTTACCTTCGTCACGAGTCAATCCTTCTCGAGCATTTTTACACTTCGGTGTCGATTACGCAGGTCCCTTCTCCCTCAAAGTATGGAAAGGTAGATCAACACGAACGTACAAGTGTTAGGTCTCTCTCTTTGTATGTCCTTTCACTTCTGCGATTCACTTAGAACTCGTGACCGATTATTCGACAGAGGCGTTTATCGCCGTTTCACTGCTCAACGCGGAATTCCAGTTACCCTGACAAGCGATTGCGGTACAAATTTCAAAGGGGCAGATCAGCGATCAAAATCCCTCTTCTCAGAAGCTTCTAATGAACAGAAGAAGTTCGCGTCACTAATCTCTAACGACGGCACGAAGTGGAATTTTAATCCCCCCACAGACTCTCACTTCGGCGGAAAGTGGGAAGCAGGAGTAAAGTCAAAGAAATACCATTTGAAACGCGTGGTTGGGACAACTCTTTTTACGTATAAGGAGATAAGCACTCTCTTGACAAGAATCGAAGCGATCCTTAGCTTTCGATCGACATTAACCCAGAACGCAATACCATCAAGGCCATGAGGTAATTATCAAAAATCTCTCATAGGCCTGGCCGTGCGGACTCCAGTGAAACAATAAACTTTCATATCCTTCGACCCGGAAAAGACACAAAGGGAGTCGGGGGTATATAATGCCTGACTCCAACGCAAAGACACATCATTAGTTTCTCTACACCGAGGTCCACGCTACGCAAGTAGATATCCACTGAACTACCTGAGAGCATTTCCTACGTTTCCACTTGCAAGTATTTATTTTTAACAATTAACGTTTGGACGATAGTCCGTTATTGTACAACTGTGTAAAATATTCTCGTTGAAATAAAATGTTATATAAAACCCTGAAAACTCCAAAGGAGAACGATACAGCAGCGGTGGAACCAGTTCACCCTGTGTCATATCTCAACATCGAGCAAGGACCCGTACAATTGAAATCCATCACGCAAGATGATTCCAGCATCGGACAGCCACGTGGTCATTCCCACATCCAGATGACATCAACGCGACCACCACTACATCAAAATCAACGTCAACGTACTTGTTCAAAGTCACCTGACTCCTTGCATTCCATCCATTTAACTAAGTCCATGGCTCCCTCACTGGAGAATAAAATTAGAACGTTAAGAATGAAATGCAAAATTTTCAAACTCGAATTACAATCATATATAAAGGTGTTAGAGTCATATAAACCGAAGATTCAGTCGCGGGAGCTCAAACTAAGACTAAATGAATTAGAATCCGAATATGCCACATTCGCAAAGGAATTAGATACGGCCGACGAGAATGGGACATATACACGGGAACGCATCGAAATCAAATATAAGTATATACGGTGTCGTTCGCAAGCACCGGACTTACTACAACCGACGCATATTACAGCTGCCACCGAGGTAATTGCGAATTGGAGTAAAGGTGTAACAGAATACTCGTCGCAGCTCACGACTCATGCCGAAAGTGCACGTTTTGATTATAACAATCTTCCAAGCGTGTAATTGCCACAGTTTAATGGACGCTACGAAGACTGGTCAGGATTCGCGGATCAATTCCGAACAACAGATTTCGAGCAATCAAAGAACTTCTTGGAAGAAGGTCCGCAGACCCACTCACTCCCGGAAGAGGAAAACCTGTGTGAAGTTCCGCACGCACAAAATACGCGACGCAATTCCCAAGATGGGCAAAACAACTCAATTACAGTTCGATCCCCATCTGATTCTAAGATCCTCGATTTAGGTGACGCTCCCGGCATTCTCATTAGAACGTTCCAACTCATTACAACATTCATTAGTACGCTAGTCAATTCAACACAATCAATATTAGTCATTCATAAAAGAGCACAACATTCGGCGGCATTCGGATTCGACTACGGATTATCGAGTTTCACCGCAGGTCAACACTTGCCTGAAAACAGATCTTGAACAGTCAACAAAACTCTGGGAGATCAAGGAAGGTTCGCAGACCTACTCACTCTCGAAAAAGGAAATCCTGTTTAAAGTTCATCATAAAAAGACACGCGATGCTATCCCCTAGATGGGCGATACAATCCCATTACAATTCAATCATCATCTCATTCTAAAATCCTTGACTTAGATGATTCCCACGCGTTATCATTAGGACATTTCAACTCATTATTATGCTCATTAGCTCACAATCCAATTCCAAACAATCAATCTCGCGCGTTCATACAAAGGTACGAAGCAGACCAGAATAACATTCATTGACGCATTCATGACTGGACTGACAATAAAAGTCAACTTATTCACAGTACTCGCGAAGGTTCGGGAAAACCAAATCGTATTTACAGCGGACATCATGATAATGTATCGACAGAGACAGGTAGACCAGTCAGACAGACATTAGCCAAACAAACTCTGGTGAGACTATTCGACAAAAACGATACAGACCAGAGACCGAATAGGTATTAACGGATACCGGTAAAATACCAATATTTTTAGGTTACTATTCGATTATGTCTAATGAAACCAAATGATGCAAATACCGGTATAATGCTATTGTAACAAAGGCTTATCTGTAACCATTTCTGGCCAGCAACGAGCCAAGATGATCCATCGTCCTGGAACGTGCAAGCTCAACCAGTTCCCCCAACACTCTAGAGAATCAAATGTATAAGAAACCTCGGAACCTCAATAAAGAACAGATCAGAGTTGAACGCCATACGTTTCATGTCATTTCCCCATTACGTTAGATAATTACGGTTCTAACATTTCGAGAAAGTTACCGAGTTAATATATTTCTATTTCAAACAAACATTTATAGTGAACCGTCGCGCTCCATCACTTCACGTTTTTCCGTTGTAATATTCTCCGCATGACACAACCGCTACCTCCGCGCAATTCAAAACAGCGCTATCTACATCCGCTCAAACCTTCCGTCGTAAGATGCGTTTCCAAGAGAACATACAGCGACAGCTTTTCTAAAAAAATAAGAAACCCGGGAAAACTGGAAAAACGCGGGAAAAGAGTTTTCTACCTCTTCGCAAATCAAAGGTATAAAACCTCATTGCGAAAAGGGAAAAGGCCTGGACTTTCATTCATCATTCATATCATTCACAACGCTATTCGGTATTCGGAGCAAGATACTGCAGAAAGACGACGAGCCTTCGATCGACTCAATCGGCAGATCCCAGCGAGCACAGTGACTGTGAAGACCAAACCAGCGAAATGCTGCAACCCCCAATCCTACAAACACTCGGACTACACCACATAACCTCCAACAGCAAGACGGACCAGGCATTTCCTAGCATATGACCTACGGCCAAGCGTAAGGCCACTGAGTATGCGCTACACCAAATTGTAACGCGAAGAAGGACTACCTCTCTATCGGACTCCAGGCCGGCCATCACCATCGCCGCAGGTATGAACGTACCCAATATCCCTACCAAAAACCGCTTCAGCGTTTTTGCCAACTGCCTCCTTCGAGATCCCGAGCAAACCACAAAGGCAACAAAAAACAACACACATGCACACACACCCGGCAACCAATAACAGCGTCAAACCACCGCCAATCTACCTCCACGGTAATATCGACCACACAAAACTCCTGCAAGCACTGAAATCCAGCTACGATAACAGATTCCACATCAAGTACGCTTCAAGCAAAATTGTAATCAGATTCCAAAGCCTCCCCGACTTCAGCCACTTTAAAGACGTATGTCGTAAGGAAGGCATTCAATTCCACACCTTCTCACTGCCTACCGAAAAAACGCTCACTGTTGTCCCTAAGGGGCTAATCAAACTCCATGACAAAATCATATTAGACAACATGAATTCACAAGGACTACATTCAATCACCTGCACCGAGCTACCTACTCACACGAAGTACCCAATCTACAGAATCACCTTCGTCCCAGGTACTACCATCGCTAAGGTTAACCAAGTCAGATTCATCGAAAACATCAAAAGTCTATTGGGAAAACTTCAAGTCGCAAAAGCGCTCCATACAGTACTATCGATGTCAGGCCCACGGACATACGTCCACAAACTGTAACAAGACCCCCGTCTGCGTGAAATGTGGGACAACACAACACCAAAGAATGCAAGAAGTCCCTAAATATTCCCGCAACCTGTGCCAACTACAAAAACAATCACACAGCCCAACTACACAAAATGTCCGGCGCTCCTAGCCTACCTCAGCAAAAAGAACGCCCACAGAGCACTGCAACACCCCAACCCCCGTCCCCCGCCGCAACCAACAGACCCCGTCTTTCCAGGATTCCCCAGCCGACTTCCCTTAACCACCAGGAATACCCCACAGCCACCCAGATCCCTAAGCTCCCCCCCCCCAAGCTCACGTATGCAGGTGCGGTAACCATGAAAATCTCCCGACACAAATACCATGCCCTCTCCCCCCTAACTAGTAATCAACTAGGATCCACATTCGACGGCCTCCAAAGCACAGACCTTGACACCTTCCTCCACATTATAGAACTGATTCAAAAACACTACTCCAAATGTACAAACAACATGGACAGAGTCAAAGCCATTATACTGATTGTAAAAGAATCGGACGCTGGACGGTAATCCCCACCTCAAAATCATGTTATTGAACGCCATAAGCATCCACAATAAAAAAACCAGAGCTCCAAAAATTCCTCCACGACCACCAAATCGACATCGCCATCCTCACAGAAACCTGGCTTTCCCAGGCAACCCTTTCACACTTACTCACTACGACATACACAGAAAAGACCGACGAACTGACCCCTCCGAACCCTCCCGCGGAGGAGTAATCATAGCTGTAAATCGAAAAATTATGTCAGAGGACCTACCGCAGCTGGACACCCCGCCAATAGAATCCATCCTAACTAAAATCAAAACAACCCCCACCTCCCAAAGGTTATCACAGGTGTCTACGTACCCCAAGCACAAACTAAGTCCACATGAACTAGACCAAATCACCCAACGGCACGGGCAGAGTCTAAACCTCATAGGAGGCGACTTCAACGCCAAACACCAACTCTGACACAACCGTAACAGGAACACAAACGGTGTCGCCCTCAAAAAACACTCCGAGACCGGAAAATACGAAATCCTCCACTCTCCCACCTACTCGTACTGCCAACCCGGATGTAATCCCTCTAATCTCGACATCTTCCTCACCAACATTCCGTACAAACACACCATCCAAACCATCGACGACCTCTCCTCAAACCACCTCCCGGTAATTTTAACCATACGCGCGACAACCCCCACGCGTCCCATGGACTGGCCCCCTATATCGGACGATCTGAAACTCTATCCCCCTCGAACCACACATTCCCACCCTCGCAACAATAGAAACCCAAATCGAATCCCTTCAGAAAAACATACATCTAGCTCACCGTATAGCCACAAAAATCACCAACCCAGCCGATAGACCCGCCAACCAAGACTCCAACCTCCAAAGCCTAATCACGCAGAGAAACAGGCACAGGAGAAAATATCAGAAGACAGGACACCCTCTACACAAACTGCACCGTAACATATTCTCGAACCTCATTAGGCAAAGATTAATAGAAACCCGCAACGCACACTGGCAAAAAAGACTCGCTGCAATTCACAAGCCCAACCATACCCTCTGGCAAACATACAAAAACCCCGGCATCCCGCCTCTCAACGACTCCTCCACCAACACTATCCTATACACCGACAAAGAAAAAGCTGACGCCCTCGCCACACACCAGTATTCTCAACTCCCCCCAACGCAACGCATCCAGCTGAGGAACCCAGAAGCCTTACCTTCCCCCAAAACTCCTCCCCAGACCTCACCTCCCCCAACTCCTACCACATCCCTGTTTCCCCACGACTTATCCAAAAATTAATCGCGAAGCTCCCCAACGGTAAAGCTCCTGGCCCTGACAACATTACAGTCGAACAACTAAAAAACCTCCGCAGGAAAACTATAGTCCAACTCCACTACATATTCAAAGCATGCATCCAAACCTCATATTTTCCAGTTTCCTGGAAAACCGCCAAAATCCACCCCATTCCCAAGCCAGACAAACCCCGTACCTCCACTCATAGCTACAGACCCATCAGTCTCCTCAGCATCATAAGCAAGCTCCTAGAAAAAATCATCCACATTCACCTCCTAAAACACCTTTAAGATCACAACATTATCATCCCGCAACAATTCGGCTTCCAACCACTCGTGTATACAGCAACTCCAAAGGGTAACGGAATACGCCACCCTGGAAATAAACAAAAACCGGATCAACCAGCTAATCGTACTCGACTTCGAAAAGCCATTTGACATCGTCTGGCACGATGCACTCCTACTCAAACTACGCAACATCTGTACTCCCCAACTCATTCTTAACTTCATCAAAAGCTACCTTGACAAGAGAAGAATATTCGTCACCATCAAAAAAATAAAGTCAGTCATCATCAACACACCTCATCAACGCTGGCGTCCCACAAGGATCGATACTCGGGGCCACACTATACAACATATTCATCAATGACATCCCCACCATAAGCAGCACTCACCTAGCCATATACGCAGACGACACAGCAGTCTACGCATCATCCTGGTGCCCTGCTCAAGCCACCAAATATATACAAACCCAGATAGACCTCATTACCGAATACTGTAGGACCTGGAAGCTCAAGATTAACCCCAGCAAAACTCAGGCCGTAAACCCGTAAGAAAATTCTCCTCGACAATAACATATTCGTCGACGGACACAGTATCCCTTGGAAAAAAACTGCCAAGTACCTCGGTATTATCCTAAACAAGAGACCCTTTTTAGCCAAAGCCATTGAGAAGAGATCACACCTCGCTTACCCAGCCATCACCAGACTCTACCCTCTCCTCGTCAAGAATAGCAAATTTAAGCTTCCCATCAAACTACTACTCTACACGACTTGTGTAAGGCCTATCATTACGTACGGCTACCAAGTCAGGTCATCAGCGACCAAGACCTACATCAACAGAGCCTAGGTCGTTCAAAACAAAATCCTCCGCATCATACTGGACAAAAAACGCGACACCCCCATAGCCATACTGCACCAGGACATCACAATCTAAGAATTTGTAAATGCATTGTTATAAAAAAATAAACCAACGATTGTACATATAATTTTGTACAAGAACCTTCGGCAGAATCCTGCCTTACCAACCCCGGTTCTTACAGATAAACAGAAAGGAGAGATCTAGTGAGAGCAGAGACGAAAGAGAGCCGATAAAGAAGGAAATTATGAGCGATTTTGAAAGAAGGTTGAAAAAAATGTTTCAGAAATATTTCAAAGAAATAGAAAAATTGAGAAATGAAATGAGCGAAGAAAGGAAAATATGGAGGGAAGAATGGGATAGAGCGAGAAAGAAGGATAAGAAAGAGAGGTAAGAATGGAAATTGGAAAGAATGCAACGGAGAAAAGAATTAATGAGTTGGAGCAGAGAGAGGAGAGGAGGGAGAGAAAAAGTAGAAGAAATAACATAGCGATAAAAGGAGCAAAATAGAAAGAGCAGAAAGTAAATGAATTTCTGAAAGAAAATCTGAAATTGGATGTAGAAGTTAAAGAGTCATGGAAAGTAAGAAAGGATAAAAGAATAGAAACGGTAATAGCGAAATTAAAAGAACGAATGAGCAAAAAGGAAATAATGATTAACGTTGGAAACGTTGAGGGAAATGAGAAGGGAAAATATACGTTTATACGAAGCACTGGTCAATCTGTGATAGATTACACGATAGTGGACACTGAAGGACTGGATAAAGTAAGAAAATTTATTGTAAAGGAGAGAGTAGAGTCGGACCATATGCCAGTGTGCTGCAAACTGGAATATAAGATACAAAGGAGAAGAAGAAACACAGGAAACAAGATAGCTGGTAAAATGGAATGAAGAAAGTATAAAGAAATACGAGAAAGTGACAAGCGAAAAGGTATATAAAAAACATCCATGGAAAGTTGGAAAAAAATAAAGAGAACGATAGAGGATGGAGTAAACAAAGTAAAGAGAAAGGCAGAAGAGATATTATAAAACAAAAGCTGGTGGCATGAATGTGACAAGAAGAGAGAAGTCAGAAAGTTGCTTAAAAAATGGAAGGAGGGAAAAGAGGTAAAAGAGAAATATCTGAATGAAAGAATAGAGTTTCGAAAAACATGTGAGAGAAAGCAAAAACAGAAGGCTAAAAGTGAACTGAAGCAGATCAGAAAAGCTAAGACAGAAAAAGAAATATAGAGATATATTAATAAAGGGAGGAAACAAAGGATGCCAATAACTGAAGTAATCGGACTGAAGGAGTGGCGGAGGTATTTCATGGAACTCCTAAACGGTACAAACATGAAGAAAACTTGTGAGAAAAGGTAGTGGGAAACAAAGACGAAACACCCGTACAGGACATATCAAGAGAGGAGATACAAAAACAGATAAAGAAGTTGAAGAAAGGAAAAGAGTCGGGAGAGGATAACATCCAAAACGAAGCATGGATATATATGCAAGGGGAGACGAAAGAAAAAAACATATGAATTAATTAAAAAAGTCTGGAAAGGCGAAAAAATGCTGGAAGACTGGAGGACTAGTCTAATTTCCCCACTGTACAAAAAGGGAGAAAGAGATGTGATAGACAATTACAATTACAGAGAAATATCGTTGCTCAGTACTGCTGCGTATAAGATTTATGCAATGGTGCTAGACGACAGAATCAAAACTGAAATCGAAAGGAAAATGGTATTACCGGACATGCAGGCGGATTTTAGAAAAGGAAGAAGAACGGTTGATAATATTTATATTCTGCAGCATGTAGCAGAAAAGGCAATAGAGGAGAAAGAAGGAAAATTATTCGCATTCTTTATAGATCTAAAGGCAGCATTTGACAGGGTGGAAAGAAGTAGACTTTGGGAAGCTATGAAGAAGGCGGGCATATCGGAAGGACTAGTCGAAAGGACACAGGAAATTTATACGGAAACTAAAAGTAAGGTGAGAATTAAAGACGAAACGTCGGAGGAATTCTAAATATATGAGGGAGTAAGGCAGGGGTGCCCATTGAGTCCCACCTTGTTCACAATCCTAATTGCGGACATAGAAGAGGAGACAAGAAAGGAGCAATCGGGTGCTGTGGTGGTGGGCAGGAAGAAGTTTTGCAGATGACATCGTCTTACCAGCGTACGAGGAAAAAGAAATGAGAGAGGTAATGAAAAGATTGGAAAGAACAGGAAGAAGCTGCAATTGAACGAGAACAAGTCGAAGATAATGGTATTTAGGAAAGAAGGGAGAAAGAAGGAAAGATTGGAGCTGGAAAGGAAAGTCGATTGAAGAAGTTAGAGAATTTATGTATCTAGGATACGTGCCGAAAAGCAACGGTAAGAGTAGTGGACATATAAAACATCTCGCAAAAAAAGACGAATGTGACGATGAGGCTCACCTGGGGAATAGGTGAAAGAATCTGCAAGGATGACTTCGTAAGGAGAATGAATCACAGGAGTGATAGTATATGGTGTTGAAGTTTGGGGATGGAAAGAAATAGGAGACTTTGAAAGGATACATAAGAAGTATATAAAATGAACGTTAGGACTGGACACTGTTTTATATAATATTGGAGGAAGTGAACAGGACGAAAATGAAAGTAATGGGGCAAAGAGAGCGATGTAGTATGAAGGAAAAATAAAGAGGGATAGAGAAGGAAGCATAGTCAAGGACTATTTAAAAGAAAAGGTAAGGGGGATAAAGAAAATCGCAGGGACAGGTTGGACTATTTCAAAAAATACGGTTGCAGTCAGGAAAGCGTACACTTACTGTGGAAGGAAGGAAAACCGGCAGGTGAGATTCTAAGAAATAAAGAAATAGAGGTGGAGAAGCAAATACACTGTGTTCGGCCTTACCGAACACAATAGAGGTGGGGTTTATACCGCAAAGGATAAACTCATCGAGCCAGGGAGAGCAATTTTCCAATTTCTGATTTCTTGACGCCAGGGATTTTCCGTGACCATATTTTATACCTTTCGTTACTTTCCATCTTCTATTGTAGTTATACTGGACTATCAATTCCAAGGCTCGGTAAGCTCTGTCATCGCGATGGTCCCCATCATAAAACAAATCTCAAAAAGGAGGTGCAAAAAATCAATTCATCGAGCCAAGAATAAAACCTTCAGATTCACTATTTTTTCCAAGGCAGGGAGTTGCCTTGGCCGTACTTTATGTTTTTTCGTCCTTACTTTAGTTCATTGTCATAGTCATGCCCGACTCTCAATTCTAAGGCTCGGTGAATGTCTTTTTCGCAACTTTTCTACACTATCAATAAATCCAATTGCGAAAGACACATTTCGGGACCATCGGAAAGTACAAATACTATTTTCTGGGACTGAGCTCGCGCACATCTGGCAGCAATTAGCACATCTCCTTAATCCCGTAACAATAGAGCCTACAAATATATAAGACGAACGCACAAAGATAACGCAGTCAATGTTTTTCTTGCAATCGCGCAGTGCGCACAGAAGATCCGGAGTAATCCACTCAAATTCTATCATTTGCGAATTCAAACTCTTACGACAACTACATTCCTTAATCTTACCATTCCAATATCAAACCAACCCTTATTCGAAACAGCTGACTTTCATTAACGTTCAAAGTCAGCAAGCCACCGATCTGCTCCACGCTCTTCATACGTCGAGTTTAGATCGGCACGCGACACACTGGATCCGAATAAAAAAGACCAGATACAATAGAAGATATAAGTACCTGACACCAAAATATTTAAGAGAAAGATGAAGAAACGGAGAGCAGAAAATATTGGCTAGAGCGAGATGCGGTTCTACTGAAAATGCCAAAAAGTTTTGGCCAAAAGAAATAGAGAGAGAATGTCCGCTATGTGAAGAAGAAGAAGAAGAAACGTTTGAGCACTGGAGACAATGCAGACAAATAGGAGAAACTGGTCTTATTGTTCGCATGGAAAGGATCCTAGCGGAAGCTGATGTCATCTGATCTGGCTCAGGAAAATAGAAAAGAAAGAAGGAGGAAAGAAGAAACAGAAAGCCAAATTGGAGATAGAAGCCCAGTTGGAGTAAATAAAATATAGAACTAAAGAGAAATATTAGGTTGTAACATAAGTTCGTCCCGTTTTTGTTTCTTGGTTGCGTAACAATGCTTTGCCAGTTCATTGGCAACCTAACACCGTCAGTTGTTTTACTTTAATTCAAATGTTAGGTTTCAATGATTATTTCTGCGGAGGTTTTTTTTACAATCGGTGGTCTTTACCGTTGTTTGTAAAATTTTTCAAATGTCTGGAGATAAAGAACATTTTCGACACATTTTGCTTTTTTACTATCGCAAAGGTAAAAACGCGACAATGACATGTCAAATTTGTGAAGTGTACAAAGGCGATGCAATTAACCAATCACGGGTAAGAAATGTTCCGAAAATTTAGAGATAAAAATTTAGACCTGAAAGATGCACCTCATTCTGGACGCCTTGTGACGACAGATTTTTCACAAATTAAGGCCTTAATTGAAAGCAATCGTCACATAACAACCCGGGATATCGTAAAAATGCTAGAAATATCTGCCATGATGGTTTCAAGGCATATTCTTAAATGAAGAATTAAATGAAAAGAATTTGATAGGCAAGATTGCGATGAGCTTTCAAAACGTAATGAAAGCGATCCATTTTTAAAAAGACTTGTTACTGGCGAAAAATGGATAGTTTATAACATAACACGAAAAGCATCATGGTCAGGATCGGCTGAGCCAACACAAGTGGAACTTCATTCGAAGAAGTTTATGTTATGCGTCGGGGACTGAAAGGGAATTCTTTATTACGAGCTATTACCGCACAACTAAACGATAAATTCTGACAAGTATTGCTCACAATTACAAAAATTAAAGAAGGCGATCAATGAAAAAAAGCCTGAACTGGTGAACAGAAAAGGTGTCGCATTCTTGCATGATAACGCAAGACCACATGCCTCAATTACGACAAGGAAAAAGTTGTTAGTGTTAGGATGGGATGTTCTGGTGCATCCGCCGTATAGTTCGGACTTAGCACTTTCTGATTTTCATCTATTCAGGTGTTTGCAGAACGTTTTAATGGATAAAAAATTTTCAGAATTGAACGAGTGCAATATATTCTTAGATAAATTTTTTGCAAGGAATGACAGTGAATTTTATACAACAGAAATATTTAAGCTGCCACAAAGATGGCAAAAAGTCATAGATCAAAGTGGAAAGTAGATTAATCTTTTGTATAACTTTCATAATAAACTATTGTTTCAATAATTAAGAAACGGGACGAATTTATATTACAACCTAATATATTGAGTGTTAAGTCTTGTGCATATTATTCTTTCTTATTAATCTTATTAGTCTAGCATAAGGTTATGTTAAAGTTCTGGTATGCAATACTAGTATATTAAGGGAAAAGAAATAAGAGAACCACCGACAACTAAGTGAATTAAAAGAGAAAACGAAATGTAAATAATAATGTAAAGACTGAAGTCTATTTCTGGGCCAAAAGGCTGAAATAAAGATTCATTTATTCGTATTTCTATACTATGAATTCAAATCATATACTTTATTAAGTTCATTAATTAATATTAATTTATAATATAATCAAATAAATTATTTATTATAAAAGAAAAAATATAACTAAAATATAAAATAGTAAATACATTATTTAAATTTGTATAAGGATATTCAATTATTTGTATATCTAATCATGTTAATGTAATAAAAATATTAATAAATATTCAATAAAAAAATTTATTACTTGGATAAAATTTTAATTTTTTATTTTATTATTATTTATTAAAAAATATAAAAAAATAAAATAAAAATTGATATAAATAAAATAAAATAAAATAATATAAATAAATAAAATGATATAAATAAAAAAAATAAAATAAAAATTGATATAAATAATATAATTACTCCACCTAATTTATTAACAATAATTTATTAGGAATTGATCGTAAAATAGAATAAGCAAATAAAAAATATCATTCTGGTTTAATATGTAAAGGAGTAATTATAGGATTTGCTATTTTAAAATTATCTGGATCCACCTTATCAAGGTACACTCGCCGCAGAAAATATGTTGATACGCTCCAAAATTCTCTATTTCTTACTTTTTTTAGTTGTAAACAATGTATAGGCTTCTAGTTTCTCAGAATGCTGTGTCAGAATTTGTTGACAATTTACGAGCAGTTGAGGCTTGCCTTTAGTGCGAAACAGAAGTCTAAATTATTTAAAAAGTATTTAGTGCAGTGCGGAAAGTAAATTGACAAATATATCTTCTACTGTATTTGATTTTAATTTGTTAAAGTATTGATTTTAAATCACGCATTTTATATAATATTATATAATATTTAATATACATATATAATATTTCCGTATTTAAAAAGTAACAAGAAAATTCGACGATTAATACCTTCCGAGAAATGCTTAGAAGAATTGCGTCAGATTTTAATATCTCAGCAAAAGGTGTTAGAAAAATAATAAAACGTCTGAAAAACAATGGTACTGCGGAAAATCTTCCAAGATCAGGCCCCTCCAAAAAAAATTTCAGTACGACAGGATCGTATGATAAAAAAAAAAAATAATCAAAAACCGTTCAATTTCTGCGAAACAATTAAAATCAGAGTTGTCTTCCCACCCAAGAAACACAAATTCGAATGAGACTAAAAGAAACGGGATTCCAGACATCAAAAAAATGCTCCAGGGAAAGAAATTTGGTTTAAATGAAGAAGTGATTGCCGAAACTGAGACCTATTTTGAGTGCAAAGACAAATCGTTCTACAAAAAAGGCATCGAAAAGTTAGAGGAGTGTTGGAATGAATATGTCACTCTTGAAGGAGAATATGTTGATGAATAAAGTCGAATTTCTAAAAAAAAGTTTGCTTTCTTAGCTAGACCAAAGACTTATTGAGTGATGTGATAATTATAGCATTATCTATAAAGTAGTAAAATCCAATGCGAAACGCGTTATAACACAATCCACTATCCATCTTGCCCGTATCATCCGATTCTGAATCTGAGTCCTTCAATTCCTTCTACTTTTCAGTATGCACACGACAGTTTTATCTACTTTCACACCACCTTCTTCTATAATACAGGAACAATCTCCTCTGGTCAATGACAATACAGATACCCCACTCAGAATCGATATATAACGGACTATGGACGATTATACACACTCGCGACCGCATAGTAATGAGGAGATATAATCTCGTTTGTCTAATCACGCTAAATGGATCGTCATTCGATCCAGCAGCAACAGATTTGTCTAAACAGGACAAATTATCGATAACTGGCCTGACTTTTGGTAAGGCCAAAGTAACACACCTGGGAAACCACCTAATCTTGCACCCATGCACTCCGACGATAACACATAGCATCACAAGCGAAAATCTTTTAGAATGTTTCAGATCACTTTACAACGTAACCACGAAATTAGGAATGTCGTCATTTTCTATCTCTCAATTTTTACTAGAAGGCATTTCATGATATTCAATACAGGGCATATTGGATCTCTTCACGCAAACTATCGTCCAAATCTTTGCATGCTACAATGAAATTATAACGCTTCCGCCGGATCATCGGACCGAAATATTTACGGAAAATCACGTTTCCACATTCGGCGAACACAGGGAAATATCAAAAACATATAGACGAATACACGAAAGATACTATTGGCCATCACTAAAAACGGATGTTCAAAATTTGAACGCATGTTCTAGCTGCCAATTGCAAAAACTCATCCGCGTAAAAATACGACAGCTTATGACTCTGACAAACACTCCCGGTCAAGCTTTCTATAAAATTTCCTTGGACATATTCGGACCACTACCAGCAACTCTTTCCGGAAATTCCTACATACTCACGATCCAAGATCTTTTAACCAAATATTCTTTTGTCACTTTTTTTCAAAATCCATCAACCTATGAAACAGCAGGTACGTTAGTTAATTCACTTATATGCAAATTCGGCGTTTCAAAAGCAATCCTCACAGATCAAGAAACAAAACAAACTTTATGAGTACACACTTTCGTTCAATGGCAAAACGTTTCAAAATTTCTTAATATAAAATTACCGCATTCCATCGGCAAAGTAACGATTCCATAAAGCGATCACATCATGTTCTCACAGAATATTTAAACTATATCACTGTGAGCGAGTGTTAACAATGCCGCTCGTTCTTTGGTGTGAGATGACTCCCTCCCCTTTTTCATAGAAGAGACTACGCGAGGTGATTTTCAGGACCATGGGCTGATTCAGGTGTTTATAAACCAAGCTAGGGTATCGGGATAAGAGTTGGGCCGAGGAGGGTACACGAACTCGAAAACGAAGGCAGGCGTTGGTTTTCTGTAGGACGTGGCAGAGAGCACACGTCCGAGCCAATCGTCAAGTTTAAATAGATAATTTATTATTAATAGGAAATACTGTATCAAATTATTTCTTACATCACCCATAATAACTGGGACGAATGATTGAATCTAGCAATGTTCAGTCATGTTATAAGACCGACAATAATATCGACAGTAGCAATATCGCCATCTAAACACCACAGGAGCAACTAATAATCGATCATAGATCTAGGTTCTAGAACTATCAGAGACACTAATTGCTGTCTACCGAATATGAAATTGTAACAGTCGCTCTTGAGCTCTTTACCAGTAAAGACGAATCCATTGCGTATAAAGTTGCTATTGTTTTATAAAATCCTCTCACCTAAAGTAACAAGTTATAACACGAATATGCATGAGAGAACAAAGTTCACACCGCACGAATTGATATTCGGAAACTCGCCCGTGTCTACTCTGTAGGCACTTCCTTTGAAGAAACGGAAAAAGATACATACGATGCTTATCTTCGGGATTTACAAACCAAGATAATCAAATCTATCGAGCGAGCGCGCGATAATCTAAATCAAAGTTCGATCAAAATCTTATTACGATAGAAAGACTAACGCAGAGCGATTTCTCCCGGGCGACGACGTCTACCTCTTTAAAGAACCTCCGAATACATTGGTCCCTTCCGTGTTTTAAAAATCTATAACGATAATTACAACGTAAAAATATTGATTTGGCGAAGACACAAAATTGTTCATAGTAATAAGTTAAAACTTGCAAAAACTCGAGCAGCAACGCTAACATCACCAGTGCATCATTCATCCTTACTTCTTACCAAACCTAGAGACAAAAAGGACTATATCCAGAAGAGCACACTGAGCATTCATAGCAACGTCATGCATTCAGCTCTCGCTATCTTGACTGAAACAAAGAGTACCAAACGCGAGTGTTCTAGTGAAGTGCAAGTGCCTGTGAGATTCCGAGAAAATCCGAGTGACGCACCAAGCACCTCCCATAACGAACAATCGATGCACGCAAACGAGAATATAAAACTGAGCGACGACTTTTCACCTTCGATGAAAAATCGTATTCGCGAGAAGGGAGGTGTGACGTCGGACGACCAACGTTTGTTTAATTCCCAGGGTTATCGAGACGATTTGGCGTGTTTTGATATGGGGTGTTTACTACCGAGGATGTGAGCGAAGAGAGAATGAATATGTGTGAGAGTATATTGATTATGAAGTACCCGAGTATGAAATACCCGCTCGGTCTTTGTTGTGGAATCGGCTATAATCGGTTTTTTATTTAAATAATTTTTTACTTATCTGAGTCGAATGAAATAATAAAGTTTGATATAAGAGATTATTCAACTAATTAAAATAATTATTAAATTCACATATGATAATTTTTAGAGTTTAACGATTAAAATTTAGCTGCATTTTCTCTTCAAATTATTCTTGCTTTGAATAATTTATCAGAAATATTATGGTAAATCACTGTAGTAAATAAAAACAATCTCTCTCCAGGGGAGATGGGAGTCTAACGTTATATTTTAAAAAAAACTTTTTTAATATAGGTGTAATTGTGTAGCATTTTTTCTTTACGGCCATCATTAAAGTATTTTAGTAATTAAATTGTTTATTTATTAAATTGATTTGATAATGCCCAAGTCTAATCCAAACAGATCAATAGTTGTGTATCGCAGTTAAATTTAGTCAATATGAAATTTGAACTGTAGCAGATGTCGGAAGAGAAGACGTCTTCTCAGATAAGAAGTTAGGAGAATTTACGACTCACGTGGCGCCTGTGCTATTGAATTGCGAAGGCCAAGTTTAGTTTTCACAGTGCGTAAGACCAAACGTCCGCACTTATAGTTTATAGAATTTCGGCCTACAATAGCATCTCTGCGAAGCGTCGTAAAGGACTCTAGGTCCTATGGGCCACCCAGATCGTCATCTGGAAAACATTTGAAGAAAGCGAGGCCCAGAGGAGACCCTGCTACATCGCCACAATTCCGGGAAATCGGCCTCGGCGAGATTGCAGCCCCACTCTCAGGAAAAGCGCGTCACGGACGCAAGGAGTAGGCGGCGCAATTTCGTGACAACCTAATTGGTTAAAGCAAAAATCGAGTCGGCCAATTAGGGATGTCCGAAACGGGGACCGAGTTTTCCTGGCAGCAAAAAGCGACGAACTCGAGAGAGAGTCCCGGTACAAGTCAAGGAGTAGAGTCGAGTTCAAAAAAAGCGAAAAGAAAACTTCGAGAAGGAGACGCACGGATAGTCTCGCGACGTGTACCAGCGAAGTGCTATATGTTCACCGCGTCTTCCGCGTCCTTCGCGCCGCAGTGTATGTCGTCAAGTAAGAAAGTGATTTATACACCATACCCCGTTATTGATCCGAATATACCTGCACCTCACACCAGAACATCCCCTAAAGAACAATGCGATCGCGTTATATTGGATCCCTTAAGTGGATATACAGATAAACATGTTATAGATATATAATAAAACACCTCAAATTAATGTAATAATAAAAATAAAAATTCTGTGATCACTATTTATAAAAACAATCATTATTCTATAAAACAATTATTACTTTCGAGAGTTCGTGGGGAGCGTGGTCGTGAGATTGAGGCAATGAACCTACCAGATGTGTTGCAAGGATATAATGGCAAATCAAACCGAATTAAAATGTTTTCGCTATTCGTAACTTAGTATTGGTTGTTGCACATGAAATGGTGGTTTTTCAAATTGGTAGATTTTATTTAATTTTCATGAATAAAAGTCACTGTTAACACTTAGCCGACCGATCGGGGAGATCTCCCCATTTTAAAATAAGTCGGCGCACGACCGATCGGGGAGATCTCCCACTTTGACTTTAGCGACGCGTTTCTCTTTTTCTTTTATTATCAGTTACTTGATCTGAAATTGTTCGCAATTACTTACGACTCGCATTGCGAAAAATGCGCGGTGGACAGCGTAGTTTGACTTGCCCGAGCGGTGGAAATCGTACAGTTCACTGTGGCGCGCGCGGTCGGCTAAGTGTTAAATGTCGAATGTCATGTTATATGTTATTGTCTATGGTCTAATGTATTCGTAACACATAATATTAGTGACAACTTCACGTTGTATTCAAGTCATGAACATAAAAAGCGAAAGATGGATTCCAAACAAATTCGATTAATTTACTTGTACGAATTGGGACACAGTGCTATGGAAATATTAACAAAGCTTTCGGTACAGATATAGCTAATGAACGCACGACACAGCGATGGTTTCAAAAATTTCGAACAGATTATAACCATTCGGGAAAGTTCCCTTGCAACAATGCCCACAGTCTAGGGCGCCAGAGAAGATTTATGGGCTTCAAGGGGCCGGAACCCCCAGTTTCTGGCTGATTTTTGTTTCTACATCCAACAAGGCCCTAGACCATGGCATAGACGAAGGCATTGATTTTCCCGAACAAAGGTGTAGTGTCTGGACCAAATTGCGACAAAACGACAGCAAGCATCTGCGTTATAGATCCCACCTTAGGGCCAAGCGAGTTTCCGAAGCCGATGGAAAAGAAACCTAGCGAGCTTTCCCCGTTTTCCATCGGCTTGCAGACAGAATTCTTCCAACTTTCACACGGTCCGGTACACGTGAAGACTTATTTCGGAATACGTACAGTCGACCACGTGTCTCTCACTACCTTATCCACAACAAAGGGAAATACTCCCTCAATAGTCAAGCGCGTGAGTTATACAGTCCTGTAACTGATATACTGTATACTGTAACCGATTCAACACCAGACTTCGTCAGATATCGCGCACGAACAAAAACCTTTAAAATGAACCGCATTTGTCAGAAAGAAGTCATTGATAATGATGAATTACGGAATCTTATTGAGTCTGATTCAAGTCAGACTGTAAGAGATAAAACACAAAAGCTGGGAAAACTATTCTATAGTTTCGAGACACCTAAAATTAATCGGAAAGGTGAAGAAGCTGGATAAGGGTACCGCATGAGTTGACAGGGCAGAATATGGCACGTCAATTTGAAATTTGCATTTCTCTTACCGAACGCAATGAAAGGTTCCTTTTTTACACCGAATCATAACATGTGACGAAAAATGAATCATGTGCGATGATCGAAAACGATCTGCTCAATGGTTGAACTAGGACGAAGCCCCAAAACATACAGCGAAACAAGCTCTTCATAAAAAAAAAAGTTATAATGACAGTTTGGTGGTTTGTACATAGAGTTATACACTATTCCTATCTTAAACCAAGCGAAACAATTAATACGGAGAAATATTGTACAGAAATTCAACAAATGCACGAAAAACTTTGTGAAAAGCAACCTGCGTTAGTGAATAGACATGGCGTTCTGCTTTTACAGGACAATGCCCAACCACACACTTCGAAAACGAAAGTAAAAAATTAAGCACTTGTCATATGAAATCCTCCAGAACCCTCCGTACTCCCTAGACTTAGCACCGATTTTCATTTATTTAGATATTTATAACTCTTTTTAAGAAATAAAAAATTCAATAATAAGATGGATGTAAAAATACATTCGATGAGTTTCTTATATCAAAAAATATAAATTTCTTTGAAAAAGGAATAAAATCGCTTATAACTCGTTGGCAGAAGTGTATAGAATCCGATGGAACTTATTTTCATCAATAAAATACAGTAATTTAAATATTTATTTCCAAATCTGTCATTTCATGTGCAGCAACCTAATACTTGTGCGTATGTCTACGCGTCGAAACCTTACATACGGCCGACTCCTTTTGTTTCCTTCCCAATTACAATGAGAAAGGTAAAACTATAAAGGTTGGGCAAGATCAGTCCCATAAAATAATTTTCGCAATTATTTTATGGATCTAACGATACCCAGAAATCCCTCATATTACGTTTATTATTTTAAAGCAATTAGTTTTTATATAAAAACAACTGGTAGTTTTTTAAGACTCAAAAATTTTTCCAGTTTTACAACTCATAATTTCAATCATTATACAATAAATATTTATAAAATTATAATGATATTAGCGAACTAACTATTATATACTAACTAATTGAACAATTGGAACTATTGTGATAATGAATAATTTGAACAAAAAAATTCTACATTCTAGAGCAACTCAACTTTTTTGTGTCAATTAATAACAAAATTGATAGTATTACTAATATTAATAACAAAATTTGTAACCGACCAATATGAATATCAAAAATTTATAGTCATGACCAACAAGACAAATTATGAAAATCGTACAGTAATAGACACATCATAAAATACCGTATTATTGATTAAGATTGGCAACATTTAGAATGTATAACACATTAAAATAAATTAATTTCAAAGTACACTTATGGAGAATGTTCTATTTTTAATTATATTACAACATATTTTTTATTTAATTTTTCTCATGATACATAACTTATAAATATATTCATATCTACTATATCCATTGTACATCAAAACAAAAATTTTCTTGTTTAATTTTTCAGTATACAATGGATATATTCGTAAATTATACATTTATAAATTATGTAAACAATACATTTCTGAGATATGTAATTATTTTATCACAAAATACAAAACATATATTTATGAAATATTTATTTCTGAATTTTTCATTAAAATATTATTATATGTTACTTGTTTTACTTACTCGTGCCATCAAATGCAGCGGTTGAATAAAGTTTAATGCAGTCAATTATAAAATCATTCTATTATAGTACACTGTATCCATTTGCTGAAAAATATAAAATAAATGTAAATAATTGTAAGTCCACTTATAAATTTATAAAATTTAGAAAGCAAGTAGGTGTACTTGAAATACTAAAACAATAAAAACAGGAAAAACAGTTGCAAGAAATATATGAAAACCATTTATTATTCTTCTTTTAAATAATTAAAAATGATTATTATAAAATTGATATTTTCTATATCTATCTTCATCATTAACATATTTCTTATATCATTAACATAATTCGTTGCAGAAATCAATAACTGATAATTTGTATATAAAATATATCAAGATAATTTATATTATTCGATAATTTATATATTGTATTATTATATTTAATATATAAAAATATTAAATAATTATATACACTATTTAAGTATGTAACATCGAATTATTGAAAAACATACTACTACATATAAATATTTTATGAATATTTTATTTCATGTTATATATAGTATAAATTTTCAAGTTTCGGAGAATTTTTTGCAAACACAGATATACAATTTATAATTGTAAATCTACATCATTATTGAAAAATTCAGGTGCATAAGACCAATTCAAATAACACACAATAGAAAATCAAAATTACTGTTTTACTAATTTCAAAATAGTAATTTTACTTACATAAATATACAGAATATTCGCGTTATTCTAGTTCACCGTTTTTCTTGGAAATAAAAAAAAACAATGGCAAAGAACAAAATTGTATGACTTACTATGACCAACCCAGCATTGTATAACAATTTTTTGTGCTTATAATATTTTTCACGAAATTAAGGTAATCTTTTTATATAGAATGCTATTTTTGTTTGTCATATGAAAACGGTTGTCAAGGCAAAATCAAACATATGATAAACGATGTCCCTTAGAGTTATGAAAGGTCAGATATTTCTAATTTCTAGTAATTTCTAAATTATTGTTCTGAATATTTGTATAATAACGACACAATATATATCACATCTCCTTCTCCTAAGAAAGATCATAGCTTTTTCTACATCTACTAATGAAAAAATTCATTGACAACTACAAATCTATTCAGGACATTTATAAATATTACAAACATTAAGACTATTATATTATAGGCATTAGCAGAACTTTAAAAAGAATACAGAATTTCATAGAATTCCAAAAAAATATATTTTTCATATTATGAAATTTCATATTATCAAATATATTTTTAGATATTAATTCATCACCGTTCCAAAACGTTTTTAGAACACTAAACACTTTTAGGAATTTATTTTTTGAAATATCACCAAAATTAATCATGGAATATGTAATAAATTAATCATGGAATATGAAATAAAAATCTCTTGCTAAACAAATTATTAAATCTTTTATAAATTAAACACTATGTCATAGATTTAAATAGTGAAAAAATTATAACTAAAAGTTATAACTTAAATTTGTAAAACTTTATTATGTATTAATTTATTATATATGTAATAATTTATTTAAATTTTTTCAAATTTCTAATCACAAAGCTATAGAATCACATTCCCATTATTACTTTGTCGAGTTTCATTACCCAATCGATTTTCACTGTTAAATCACAAAATAACAGAAATACAATATCTTCTTTCATTTCTTTCGGTTGTAAACTACAGAAATTGATATCATCCTAATGATTGTTAAAAAAAGTTACACAATACTTTAACAATAAATCATATCAAACAAAGTAATATCATAATATTTCAAGCTTGAAAAACTATGTAAAATAAATAGAGTAAAAAAATAAAATAAATATGTAAGAGTTATTTACAATATCAGAAAGATGTAATGTTGCAGTAATAAATACAAAACAAAAGAAAATTATTTATTTTATTTTATTATTTATTTTATATTATTTAAATTAGAAAGAAAATTTTAAATTTTGTTAAAATAAATAAAGTAAACAGATATTACATACTTTTTATATATTTATGTATTCCGCTGATAGATGCTCGGTATTTGATGAAATTCTTGACAATTATATTTAATATGTTACTAAAAGACCAACTGATAATTACACTAATAATAATTACGAGAACGTAGACGAACTCTTCCTACAACATTCAACAAGGTACTGTTAAGAACAAAATAAAGATGTCCTTAGCACAGATATAAGAACGCATGCCTGTGAATAATATTTACAGGCAGCAAGAACAACTGTCTAGTAACGCTCAGGAATGTACGCCAGATCTATTAACATAGGAGCTTTTAAGAATTCAATAATTTTAGTAATTGTCAATGTGATCAAATTAATTTATTCAACAGAAAAATTATTATTAAATCACAATATATATCAATAATGTTTCTACTCTCAATTTTTAAAAATCTTAATTTATTTCGTTAGTTCATTTGTTTAACATTTTATATTGCAATCTAAATATTATGATTTTGAATTTTTGAATTATTTTATGTATGTTTAGATTATTCTATGATTAATTAATTAATAAATATACCTTTTACCATAAATTTTAAATATAAACAATGTATTAAATATACGTATAATAAATTTTAAAATTTCGCCAAAATTACTACAATGAAATTGATTCATTCTTTACAGAATAAATAAATTAAGTTTTACTATACGGCATTCTTATAAATGACAATATTAGAAAAAAAATTTTGTTTGGCACTTTTAAAATATGCCAGGGACAGATTCATCTTAATACAACCAGAAAATAAAATGTTTAAAATAAAATTTAAAAAATTAATAAACGGCTAACAGAGTTGCATAAAATACATTTGTTAGTATATGAACAGTATAAAGAGGGTTAAAAAGCATAATCTGGTTAAATTTTTTTCACATTGTTAATAATAAGAAATTAATATAGAACTACGCATGTAAAACGATTGAATTTTTCAATCAACTGAAATTAATTAGATTGTTATTTTAATAACACCATTTGCACACACGAAAATCAGAAAGAAAAATATATTGTAAAAGAAATAAATGTCTTTTTACAGTTTTACAAGTAGTGACATTTGTTTATTATATTTGTTACACTACACACACACACACACACACACACACACACACACACACACACACACACACACACACACACACACACACACACACACACACACACGTACAATATGTAAACTGTTACAATAAATGTTACAATCATTTTTGTGAAATTAATTTTAGCTCAAAAGGGCAAATATTAACTTAGGTTTAGATTCTTTAGCTTTTATTAAAATGTTCAACAACATATTATTTTTACTTATGACGTAACATGTTGATAATTAAAAAATAAGGGATTATGGCAAAAAAAATATGAAAGTTGTTGACACATAAAGTGATTACATATCAATATTATTTGTAGAAAATCATAATTCAAATTACAACATTGAGAAAAATTTAATGTATTAGTCAGATTTGTACTGTCAACAGTATTTTGTTATAATTGTGTTAACAGAAAACATTCTCTGAAAAAGAAACCATAAATCACTGGAGTAGAATACGTGAGCTCACAACAATTCCCGCCATCTGTAAAGACAATCTGTGTAGATATGCTTCAATCTCAAAAACTTCCAAGCCAAACGGCATTTAAAAAGAAAATGGGATTTTCTTCATTTTGAAGCTTTATCACCCGTTTAGAAAAAGAAGCTGAAGAAAGTCAACCAAATATGAAAAAGTATAAACAAGCAAAAGTACGCGAGATACTGTGTTGAGTTTCTATTCAACGTTATTGTTAACATTTCTTACACGTGTTCATTTCAACTGCACCGATTTTTCCCCAAAAAATCTCTTCCACTCGACGAGAAAATATCATAATTTCAACTTCCGGACATCACTTCATCGATGTGACGACTTGGTGGAAAGACAAGCAGCAATTCCACGACGCGAAAAATTGGAAAAGAAGCAGAAAAATTCAAAATGCTTAATTATTCACCGACACCAGACCAGTTTTGCGTCGGGGAAGTGACACTAAAGAAATAATAAATGTAGAATAAAATTTTTGTATAAAATGCTTCGTTTTCAAGAAAATCAAATTTGAAAATTTACCAAATACATGTACAAGGCAATTTGTAATGAAACATTTAAATTCTATTTTCTTCAAAATAAAACTTTTAATGAAAAAATTCGACATTTTTACTTATATTGTAATAAAACATTTAAATTCTATTTTCTTCAAAATAAAACTTTTAATGAAAAAATTCGACATTTTTACTTATATTGTAATGAAACATTTAAATTCTATTTTCTTCAAAATAAAACTTTTAATGAAAAAATTCGACATTTTTACTTATATTTGCATGTAGCGTAACCTCCTTTTACGTTTATAATTAGCTAAATTCAGATATAAATTCGATTTTCTCAAAAAAGCCGTGATTAATTATATTATTCATATTTTTACGCCTATTTAATACTGTTGAAAATCTGTATTTTCAAACTGTATTTTTTATAATTTAGAATTAAAAAATAACAAATAAGAACGTCAACATTTCACATGTAGGCAAATCATCAATATGTATGAAAATCTTCTTTTACTAGAAATACAATATGTTTGTATTACAGCAGACGGATGATCATCGAAAAATAAAAGATATAACTGATTATTAAATAATTGTGAAAACATTCGAACGAAAATCTGTTTTAACATATCATTATTTTTCGGATACATATATACATATATATATATGTGACCAAGTTTAAAGAAATACATTCAAACTATGGCAACTATTACAGATAACAGGTTAAATTTTGTAAAAACATTCAAATTTGATCTGCAGCTGCTTGCAAATAATGACTGATCGAGCCAGATTGATAACAAATATTTAGTTTTAGAAACTCTCCTTTGATACTGAACAATTTTTCACTTTCGTTGCTGTTCATATATGTTAAATCTTATAGAAGATATAACAAAATGTTTGGAGAAATTAGATCACTTAAAAGAAATTCATGCTGAAATCCGAAAAATATATATTATGAAAAATAGTCTCCTATCCCATGCAGAAAAAATGTTTCAGAGTTTTGATTGTTTGTTAACTAAACCGGGTGTTACTAGATGGAATTTTACGTTTGATGCTATACGTAAAATCTTATCGATTAAAGAAAAGCTGTTTGAGTCACATAGAAAATTAAAATTACATACAAAATTCACCGAAACAGATTTCTCATATTTGGAACAGTATATTTTGAGTATGTCTATCAAGATGGCTAAATGTAAAAAATAAAGAGGGATATCAATTTATTGAATCAGTCGCTCAGACAATTATTACAAAAGATATTTCTGAAGAAATGGAATTAGATGATAGTTTTAATTTTGGGTCTGATAAAGAAAATGAATATACACTATCCAATAGTAAAATAGTTCATTATCAGGTAGAACTTAAAATTTCACAGAATATCAACGGTAAACAAAAAGATTTAAATAGAAGTTTATAAGTTAATATTTACATTATAGTTACATCGAAATATTTTGTAATATAAAATATCAACCAGAATGAAACAAGAACATGTTCATACTTGAGTTAAATATCAAAACATAAAATATCAAATTGTGAAAAATTTAGATACAAACAACATGAATAAAGAACAAACAATAAATACAATACTAAACCAATCAATACCAAACCACTTTATTATAATTTAACTACATGTATAAAAAAAAGATTAAGCTGTATACAGTGGTTAACTGAATACATAAAAAGAAAATCAAACTTAAATTCAAATAAAAATATTCTAAAGACTAAACTATCTTAAATGACGACACAGTTGAAATATAAAACCTAAATAAAATCTAAATATAAAACCTAAATCTTAAGAACTTTTTTTAAATATGATTTCGTAAAATACGACCGATGAAGCGTGAAGCAAATAAAAATACAAATTTATTCTTTATAAATGAACTAACTCAACACTAAAACTGACCCATAACATTATAAACAAAAAACAGATAAATACACATGACAATAGGGCTATCTTAATGAACTTAAAACTCTAACTTCAATAAACTTAATACTTTAACAATATCGTACAAACACTTACTCGCAACTGAAGTCGCAAGTTTGAAGAATTATAAAACTAACTCTGAACATAAATCCGAACAAATGTAAGACTAAATTTCTGATACAAGCATGTAGAGTTGCAAAACAAAAAGTTGCAAAACTAATAAATCTAAAAATCGAAAAACCAAACATAAAATCAGCATAAATCCAAAGGATCTAAAGATCTGATTTACATATATTTCATACATATATTCTCACCAAACCTTACTTATGTTTCATACTTTTAAAAAAATAATAATTCTCTACTCAAATGCATAAATTAAACAATTTCAATCTATCATGGAACATCCTAACGTTAACTTACAACATTAACTTAACAAACTTTACATTCCCCACATACGTATACTTCAATTAAATCACACCTCTAATAAACTTTCCAATCGCAAAATACCGAGAGAATACAGTCTTTCGAATACAACTTCAATGAGAATATGATAACTTTAATCATAAACAAAAAAATTTCCATAAACAGCGCTGAAAATAATGATAAAGTACCAAATCCTTTACTGTAAAAACTAGAAGCATCTTTCTTTCTCACACGAAGGACAAAAATGAACTTTTTCGGTTGCATGCAAAAATTATACAATTAATGATAATGGAACATTAAATCTGCAATCCAGCATGATCACGTAATCATAAGTATATCTTTCTCTCTCATATACTTCTGGTCGAAAATACGCTTGGATTTTTTTGGCTCTCTGTAAAATCATAAGCTCTCTACAAGCAGCATAAACTCTCAATAAATTTATTCCCGATTGCCTAAAAAAAAAAAAATTCTTCAATCTCATCCCGGCAAACTTTACAAAAACACATTTATAGAACAAAGAAAAAAAATATCTACAGTGACATAATTTGTCAATTTCACACAATTAATAGTTAAATTTTTGACACTGATTGCTCAATATAAATACAGCTACAAATATACATGGTGCCACACGATTCATAATCAATCAATTAGGAGACATGTAAAAATGACCAAAAAGAGATGTGAGATGATTGTGGTTCAAAAGTTATGGTTACGATGTCCGTAAATGGAATTACAAAAAAATAAAAAGTTCTGTACCCGCCCGTGTCACCAATAGGTCTACTTATACTTCTGATAGCTATTATACTTATTAAAATATATATAAATGGATAAAAACAAATCTGTATGTTAAGGCTCAAGGTGATTGTAGCTGGCGTGCTAATATTCGTTTTGTAACAACCCTTTGCAAAGTAAAGTATCCTTTTCGACGAAAGTTCTTTTTTTCTTATCTGTATTTATTAAGTATTTGTACATTAAATAATTCTATTTTATTCCTAATCGAGCTTGCAGCACAATAACATCTTAATCCAGAAAATTATTAGTTCTGCCATGAGAGAGAAATCTCAGAGACTTCATTTTGAATATTAATTCAATATTTCTTAGTCTTAACCTTCGTTTTTGCTTACAATAGTCCCTAATGTTATACTTTCAACGTGATGTTATTATTATTATCAGTTATGTATAGTATTATTAGCATTAGTGTTATCATAGTGTATCTTTAGACTTTCTTATGATTGCATATATGTACACGAATTTTTATCATTTAGATAAAGATAAGTTGCAGAAAGAATAAAAATTTTCTTGAAGAATTAAATTTTCAATCCAGCATGATCAGACAGTCATATTGGGCTTTTTAATTGAAAGGAAGAAACAAACAATTTATAACCATATAAATTGTACTCCATGTGAAAATCGCATAGATTTAGATAGAGATTACTCTGTAATTCGTCATCGGAACTTATTTTATCCTATATTGCATAAAAAAGACGGCATGCAAAATTAAAGTTAGTCCAAACAGGAGTACGTGATTTGCACATAGTGTTGCACGATGCAACGTCCGATGATTACTACTTTTATTTAAGCAAAGTTATTATATTTAACGCCAATAAGAAGTATATATGATGTACTAATATTCCATATGCTAGAAAAAGAGAGAAATTCAAAGTTACTGGAAACTACGATTGAAAAATCAAATACATTTAAAAATATCTGATGAAAGAGACATATATATTTAATAAAACAAACTGATTTAAAAGGCTTAAATTAAATTCAAAATAGCAATTAAATTTTGACCACGATTGCAACATCGCAACGTTTTCAGGAAAAAAATATTGCATACATATTTTTGAAAAAAGGAAATAAAAGCTATAGTATTACAAGTAAAAGTATTTTTTAATAAACAACGAACTCTGTTATTGTCAGGATGCACACAGAATTTCATATTTAGAATCTGAACATCTGTTTCAGGAGTGGACGTTTATTTATAGATTCTTCAAAAAGAAATTTAAATAATGAAAATATATGTTCTCCAATTCCTCGTACCTACGAGATAAAATTGAAACATATATTGTTCTAAAATTATTCTCAATAAAAGTAAATTACGAAAATTGGTATATTTATGAGAACTTCAAAAATACACCAATATTAATGAATGGATCACTAAAGTGGACACACAAAGTATTTTTTTTTAGTGCTACTTCTAAGTAAGCAGAACGAGAACTAAGCACTATAAAATTAAAATTTAACCTAACAGGAAAATTCTTTTGACAAAAGAATTTAAGAATGGTCGATCAGAAAAAAATGTATTTACCATCTTTACATATCAAAATTTGGAGTTACGAAGAATTTTGTAAAAACAGTAAATAAAAATGGAACAAGATTTGAATATTTAAAAAAGATATTTTCAGAATTGTCAAAAACACAAGGAAGAAATTTCAGAATCGTAAATAAGAAAATTAATACAAAACCTAAGCTTTGATAGAATATTAACAAATCCAGAAGAAAAAGTATAAGTGGTATCTAAAAATACATGCAAAAATTTTTTGAGTATACGAAACTTTGAACTAAAATAGAAAAATGTATTAAAAATGTGAGAAGCTATGATATAAAACGTCACTAAAACTATAGTTTTGCACTTGGACATCTGCATGCAGAATGATTTCTGAATCACTCTTTGCTCGAGAGGAAAACGTCTTTACAACAAACTGGTACTTTTAAGAAATTAGAACTATCGGGTCGGATCGGGATCACGGAGTTTTCTCAAATTTATCGAGATTTCCGAAAAAGTCGGGATTCTCAAAAGAATCGAAATTCTCGAAAGAGTTGAGATTTGGGAAAGGATTGGAAACAAGCTTAAATAATTCGTTAAAGCCCACGCCTTCAACTATATCGAAAGGTCGCAGATCTAGAACCATCATTCGAGCAATTCCTTCTGTTATATTTTTTGGTTTAACAATCTTTCGCGTATCATTTTGCACACGCAACAAATTTTATATCGATTCAAGTTTTTATGGTAATTCTTTTACACCAAATTAAATATTAGATAAACATTACTTCTAAGCATTAATTATTTATTTAAAATGGTAAAATTTACAACATACCCTAATTTGAAAATAAGAAAACTAAACTCAATAAATTTAACAAATAATAAACTTCAAATTCATATTTTAAACAATAAAATATTCATTCATTTTTGAATCATTAGGTTTATTAATAATTTGTGTATGATAAGACTCAAATCACGACTCTTAACGAAAACAAAAGACTGATAGAAACAGACCGTCATCTGTTTTGTTTATTGCTGTTACTAAGGAATACACATATATTCATCTTATACAAAAATAATTATAATTATACTACATTTAAGATCGAAAAAACTGACAAATTTTCAAAAGATTAAAAGAAATAGAAAAAGATCCAGTGCATCGAAAGTTGCTCTAATGTTATAAGAGATAACAATTCATTCAAAAAATATTCGTAGAATACTGAAATCGAAGGAATACAATTATTTTTCATCATACTTATTATTATATTTAAATATATAAACTTCAAATATGATCTCCATTACCATATTTCTATAAAAGAAAAGGTACCTCTTAATCTGACAAAACATAAATATATATACATGTATACATGTATACGTTTGCATACATATATGCGTACATATCTACCCCATATATTCCAACTCACGTCATTTTCGACTTACGCCTAACTGGAAATGGAACATAATTCAATTCTTCTCATATAATTAATAAAAGACAAAATATTTTAGATAACAGTTCTTAATGACTCACACTATATATTATTATGTAATAGTAATATTAAATATAATAATATTAAATTTATTATTAGATTTTAAAAAATTAGAAAATTACTTAGGACATCGTATTAAGAGTGTTACAATACAGTAAATCTTTGTATAACACGGTACATTTGCAATAACAGTATAACACAGTGAAAAGTGCGCCAGATCTCCTATAACATAGTATTTGTAAGACGCAATTTCTAAATGAACATGGACGACCTTTATATACAGCACGAATGTTTATACAGTTATAATTAATATTATATATAATATTAATTAGTATAATAGCAGATACTATACGCTTGCAATTACTATTAATGATGAATTAGTGTTGAGTACATTCAGTCCATTAAAAGGAAAAGAATTGGGCTAAAAGTGATTCCAAATAACAAATATAGTTCACTCATCAAATAATACATTAAATATATCAAATAATATCTTAATATATTAAACATATTGTTTCCTTCTTTCATTTTATATTATTTATTTATATTTTATGAAAAGATATCTGTATTTTCGTATGATTTTCTTATAATATGATTTTATATGTATGATATGATTTTGATATAATATGGAACTATTCCCCTAATTCCTATTCTAAATTTTTTGTAACACAATTTCGATACAATACAGAACGAATTAATCGTGTTACATGAAAGTTTACTATACTAAGCATCAAGTTCTAACATGGTATACTATTATTACATATTACATGGTATTTTACATTATTATCCACCTCTATTACTCATCTCTAAGGATATCATGCAGTCAATTGTAAATTTATCTCGCTGCAGTCACTTACTAAAATATATATAAACAATTGATTATCCATTTTTAAAACTCAAAAATCATTGCTATAGATTAAAATGATTATTCTAAAATTATATCTACATTCACTATTAATACGTATTTGACAAATTTCATTATAGATTTCAATAACTAATGATTTACACTTATATCAACAATTTATCATTTAATAAGATATCTATTAGATCAAATCTGCAAACTTTCAAAAAATATATGAATTACATTGTTATAGAAAAATTTAAACAAACACGAATAATACAAATGAAATAAGATAGAGAATGCATATTGCTTCATTTCAAAGTAATATAATTTCATTTACATGCAGTATATACGCCAAAACCATTACTGAGTGAAAAAAAATACAAATAAATAAATAAATTATGAGTCTTAAAGAAATCTTACTCTCCTTAATTATTTTGAGTCTATCTGAATTAAATAAACGTCGTTTAAAAAAAAATGATTTTAAAAAATCTTTAAAAAAATAAGATTTGTTTCTCTAAACATTTAAAAGATGTTGCAACAATGTCAATTTAGTATCTTCATAAAATATAAGGAAAAGTTATTTCATGACAAAGGATGACTAATTATGTTTCTTAGAGAAAAAAACAGATACTAAAAACAAAATATAATGTAGAACTTTAAAACATGTTTGTGAAAGAAATAAGCACAACTAATCTATAAATAACCCTGAATCAAGAAGCAAAACTCCATGGACACAAACATTATCTTGAGTATATATTTATGTCTATGTATATGTTTAAGAATTTAATAAAGAATTTGAAATAAACATTTTGAATAAATGTATAATTAACGCAATATAAGTATCAAGATTTCTATCGTGATTTTATAAAAAAATAGTACTAAATCATTTTAATCTTAAAAGGATAAAATAAACATGATTTTTTATCATTATTTTCCAGACATTAGTTATTCAAAATAAACATCACTTTACAATATTACTAATAAAAAAAATAAATTATTAAATAAATTATTTATTCCGAGATCAAAAATTATTTCTGCTCATTGGATAAATCGTTAGTAACAATACATTTAAAAGTCATGAAAAACTTTCTTGATAAACCTGATAAACTTTGTATATATGTATATATAAGCATATATTTATAAAAATTAATCAGATTTTATTGTTTGTATATCACTGAATATAACGATGTTTTAGATTAATATCCAAGTAATTAAAACCTATGGATTGTAGACGCACATCGTGACTTAAATCATAATGCAAGAGATTAATAAAAACGAATCGAACTGATCTCAAAAAGAAGTTCATGGTCATTTTTATATCTAAAAAGAAAAATAATACATAAAAAATCAAAACCAAAAATATCTAACTACTGGAGATGGAACATAAAAATATTTTCTTACATGAATAATAAAAGACAAATTATTTTAGATAACAGTTCTTAATGATTCACTGTATATATATTATTATTATAATAGTAATACTTTTATATAATACTATCATAATAATAATTTACTATAATAGTAATATTAAACTTATGTATTAAATTTAAAAAAATTAGAAAGTTATTTACGATATAGTATTAAAAATGTAATATGAATATAATTTTTATATTTTATTGTATAATTTCAATATACAGTTTCGACATAAACGTGGTGGAAACCTCATATAACACGAATAACGCTATTTCCATGTAATCATTTCTTAATAAACACAAACAACCTTCATGTTCAGCACAAATATTTATACACTAGTGATAATAATAAAGCTATTTACACTAGTGATAATAATAAAGCTATTTACAAGTGACAAGAAGTTAAAAGTAAAAACTAGACTAACAGTGATACAGTGATTTCAGATGACAGTGACAATAACAATTAATGAGTTCATTGTATTTTTGGTTGTTTAAATGTACCTATGTACTTATTTATTTACTTATTTTATACAAAAATCTCCATTTTCATATGACTTTCTATTTTATAATATAATTTCGAAGTAACACGCATTTCTGATTCCTATGTAAGTTTTCCCATTGTAAGTTTTCTTCAACACAATTTCGATAGAACAAGGAATAAATTAATCATATTAATTTACTATTTTTAATTTTAACTAGATTTACTGTAGTAAAGTTACAGGAAGTATTAAGTCTCAACATAGTAAATGTACTATACAGATACTATATTAATATTATTAATTGTATTAATAAAATATTACTAAAATATTTTACTTTATTTGTTACAAATTCACGTTTACACATTTCATGTATATATTTTGTAACAAATAAAAAATTTCATTGTTGCAAATATATGTAATGACATATTATCAAAAATATGTATGTTATTGAAGAATAAATAAGAATATTTCACTGCAATATATTTGTATTAAACTATGGACAATATATTTATCTTTTACTTTATTTCTACATTGGTTGAAGCACACTCAAGAAGCACGTGGAGCGTCCGGCCATGTTATACATACGCTAGTCTTCTTTTTCAAACAAAAGATCATCGCCCGCGATCATCGATCACGACATCCACAAACTCTTAGTTTGTTGCATATTAATAGATGGCGACATTATACAAATGAATGTAGCGACCTATACTTCAAAGAATTTGGATCAATGACAACTATGTTCATTAAATCGTTCCATCGAGATGTGTATTCAATATAAACAGTAGAATATTTAAAAATTGTTTATAATTTCATTATCACTATAGAAATGTTTGCAGAGACATATAAATACTACAATCATTATATTAAAATATTCATTCGTTATCTAACTTTTATTATATATTCTTCGTTATTTTATATTTATTATATATTTATTATATATTTATTATATATTTTATATTTATTATATATTATTATATATATTTATATTGATAATTTATTGGTATAAACAACTTAAATTAAATATGGAGTTATTATTTATTTGTAATATTGTGATGTAAATTTGTATATCATTATAATTTCTACATGAACTTCTCAACAGTTGTAGATACAATAAAATTTTTTTAAATTAATATATAACAAATAATAACTCTGTAATCACTAATGATTATTCTTTAGCTGTTACGTATTAGTTTGTTAATACTTGCAAAAATTTTTCAACTAAATTTCTACAATTGATAAAATTATAATCATTGTGCAGCAATAAAATATAAAAAATTCATCTAAAATTTAAATTTGTAAATAAAATAGTTGTAAAATGCATAATGGCAATCATGTACACTTCTTTGATCTAAATTTTCAATTATTTTATTATATACACTTTTCTTTACACCAAAGTCTTAACCAAAAATGAATATATCTATTTTATATGAATTACTTCTAGAATTATTTTGTCATATTTTATAATAATTATAAATTTCTGTAAGTATTATCTTATTTAATACTGATAAATTAATACTCTCTATTATTTCTATTTATTTTTATTCTATTTGCCCATGAGCATGATTAACATTAACTTACCTATAATCTAATGTTCGCTGACCATTTCTATAGTCAATTATAAATTTATTTCACTGCATCCACCCATTAATATATAAAATTACAATATAAAATTAATATATAAAACAACAATTGACTAGGTCCATTTTTAAAAGTAAAAAATCCTTGCTTGGGATGATTAAGATGATTATAGTAAACTTAATATTTTATACCTAGTCAGTATTAATATGTATATGACAAATTTCATAATTAATAATTCACATTTACATGTATCTATAATTATCTACATATAAATTTCAATAATTAATAAATTTACATTTAAAACATACCAACGGATCACATTATTCAACAGAAAAACGATAAATAAACATATTTCCTTACACATGCTAGTGTAATATTAAATTATTGAAATTAAATTGAATTATAGTAGAGTTTTGAAATTTAAAACTAACATTTCATCATTTAATAACACGTCTATTGGATTACAAATTTCTAAAAATTCTTTACAAGAATAAACAATTTACAAATTTAAATACAAATTCATAAATACAATATTATTTAATATATAATACATAATATAAAAATTCATAAATGCAATACACAAATTCTTTAGATGAATAAATAATTTATAAAACATATTATTACCAATTCAAATACACAAGAATAATATAAATGAAATAAGATAGAAAATGCTTATGAAATAATATATAAAATTTATTGTTTCATTTCAAAGTAGCATAACTTTATTTACCTGTAATAAATACATTAAAATCATTTAGTTTTAGAGAAATATTATTTTTAATGACTTTGAGTCTATCTCTGAAATAAACATAAAAAAAAAGATTTAATTCCATAAACATTCAAAAGATGTCAAAATAATATTAATTTACCACTTTATTGTAACAAAATAAAATATAAGAAACAGTTATTTTATAACAAAAGCTATATGTTCCTTAAAGAAAGAAAAAGGTACTAAAAATAACATATATGAAAATGCAGAAGTTTCAAGTATATTTATAAAAGAAATAAATACAATTAATCTTTAAATAATCCTAAATCAAGAAGCAAACATTATCTTGAATAGATATTTATATTTATATATTTGAATACACATGTTATATAAACACAAATAAATATGTTTACCAGTAAAGAAAATTATTGAATGTTATGAACCTTTTGAGCAAACGCATAATTATTATAGGAATAATTATATTTTTACAGAAGAAATTGCATTAAACTATATATTAATCTTAAAAAAATAAAATAAACGTAACATTATGCATCAATTTTCTATAAATCTATGATGTTACTTCATTATTCTTAAGTCTAAAATATTATACTCTTGCGAACTTTTTTCCAAACATGTTTATAAAAGTATATCTAATAATTATGGTACAAAGAACATTTATTTAATTAACTACTAAATCCTTCATGATTCATGAAACATTTATATTTTTACATGTTTAATTGACTTTTGATTTAAGATTTTTTAGTATTTTGCTTAATCTCTTTTTTGAAGTGTAAAGTTTCATTGTCTTAAGTCATAATTTTATTACTCTATATTGATAAGTATACAATATTATACAAAACAGTACCGTTTTAGTACTAAATTCTAAAACTATATGAAATAGAATAATGATTTATCATTATCAAAAAATAATAGCAATTAAAAATCTTTTTTAAATTTCTTTCAAATTTTAATTATATGAAATATAAGAAACGATTCATATTTATATGTAAAAATTGAAAAACAATGTACTAAAATGAAGTAAAATATGATAAATATAAAAATTAAAATTATTTATAATTTTAGAAAAATACGATGCAATGCAAAGTACAAAGTAAAATGAAAAAGTTAAAATAAACTTACTTTCTGCGTCTTCTGTTCATAGACTTTTTAATATAAGAAACTGAGTTTTCATATTCTAGATACACATTCCATATGTTAATAAAAAATCAATAACTAATTTATAATAAACATAAACTCTTTCTGTAAACTATAGCACGTGGAACTGAAAATGACGAAAGGTTAGGATATTTTCCGCAGAATATGTACGTACATACGTATATATTTAAAAACATTATTCGAGAGCAATAGCGATACAAATGCAATGTAACACTGAAATTTGGAAACGTTATGAATCTTATATCTCTACTTATGAAATTTGAAATTTTAAAAATGTCTTAGGAAATTAAACAATTCACGTATTCTCAAACTAGATATACACCACAATGGATGTACCATAGACAACGTACATCGATAGACCTAACACGCAATATATTTTTTTCTCCTATTAGGATCCCATTTCTATTTTCATGTCACATCGTATCGATTTATGCAGGGTTTACACTTCAACACTGATGTGAAAAAATTAAAATAAAAAAATATGGACAGTGATGCAACATCTGTTTGAAAAATTATTTGTTGAATTGAATATGATCACATAATACTTTTAAATGGATATAAATAATCAAATATATAGTAAATTTTTCATTTAAAATTTCAACCTTTGTTTCAAATCATATTTTTTTTTATTGACGAAGTCTGACCACGTTTAATTGAATAAATATATTTCAATGTAGAAGTAGCAATATTGTCTATATTTTTTATTTTACTTCCTATCACTTGTAGTGCTGCTGTGCAAAATTTGCCTAAATCGGCAGTAGTAATAAAAATAGTAAGAGTTTTAGAGCTTCTCAAACGTATAACATAAAAATGCATTTTTCCTATATCTCGTCTGTATTTTAAGTTAGGTAACGATTACAGCGCCAATGAAATTGGTAAAATATGAAATTATCACAATGTTCAAATATAATCGATAATTATATAAATATAAATAAATTCTACAATATTGAAATGTAACATAAAAATATCAGTTCTACGCGGCAAGCATCATAAGAAGAAAAATTAAACAGAATTCTCAGATAAAGATTACATTCAACAGCTTTTATTTTTGCGTCAGATAGGTTTATAATTTAGAAAGAGTGGATTATTTTAAAAAGTTTTTCCAATTCAGTAGATGTTGGTTATATTTGAATACATTTTATGTACATATGTATTATGTGTGTTATATAACATACTGTGTTTCTTTCGTACAATTATGAGAGATGTCAAATATCAAAGCAATTTGAAAATTCATGGATCCACATATATTTGTATCAATCAAATCGCTTGTTGGCTATCGTATTAATATGCTGTGATTATATTATAAAATTACTGATAACTTTATGGTCATGTTAACTTATATGACTTTGATAATTGTTGTAAAGAATTATATATTTCATATCATTTATTATTACTGCCCAATATTCTATTTTGTTAATTGTTCATTACTGTCTCTTATCACTTTTCAAAATTTTTTAGCTCTTGTATCAGCACGGTGTATCGTTCTTCTCTCGATGTTGTAGATAAAGTTTGCATTTGATCCGGTTCAAAGGACCAAAATGTATCAGCACCATAGTGTGTATGTTGTCCGTGCAGTTCTCTTGTTCGACTTTTTACTTTCGTCGGAGAGAAGTTTTAAATGATGGAATGCCAATATAGATTAAATACTTATATTTAACTATATACAAGGCTGGATGGTGAATGTGTGACTGATGTGTACTGTATGAGTGAGTGATGTATTTTTTGCTGTCGGAAAGTTGTTATTTACACAGTACCTTGGGCTTGTTGCGCCCTATTACCTGCATTTAGAATGATTAATGTAGTATAGTGATGTTGTTTGGCGTTTGTGCGGGAAGTTTGTTGAGGTTGAGGGTTTTGGTCTATGTGAGATTAACATGTTTGGGGAGTGTGACCCTAATCTCGAGTGGAAGGTCTTCAATGCTATAGTTGCCAGTGCCGCGGATGAGAAGGTGACTAAAATCATATGCCTTTTGGACGGAATTTCAGATGAATTGTTCAATGGTGGGTATGTTGGCCATTTGGTGAAGAAATGCTGCTAGTGTGTCCCGTTGCTTGTTTAAGATGATTCTTAGGTATTTATTTTGCATTATCTACGCTCTGTTCTTGTGGGTTTTAGCAGCTGCTGCCCAGATCTGATGCCCGTATGGGTCGAATGCAAGTGAGATATATCAGGATCTTAAGCGGTTTTTTAAGTCTGCTGTTCTTGACAATGAGGGGGTAGACTTTATTGAGCGCAGGGTAAGCAAGATCTACCCTTTTTTGTATGCCTGGGGCCCAGGTGAGTTTGGAGTCGAGGAGGGTTCCTAGGTAGTTTTATTAACCATTTTGGTCCATAGTATGTTGAATCCATTGATTTTTATTTCTATTGTGATTTGTAGATGTTTGCGTGTGAATGTGATAGCCTGTATTTTCTGTGGGTTGATCCTTAGTTTCCATTTGTGTATGTGTACCGAGATGATGTCGATATGTTCTTGTAGGTATTTGGTGGCTTGTCTTGGATTCCAGGAAGAGACATAGATTGCTGTATTATCTGCGTATATTGCGAGTTGTGTGTTGTTGGTTGTTGGGATATCGTTAATATAGATATTGAACAGCGTGGGTCCAAATATGGAGCCTTGTGGTATGCCTGTGATTACGTTATGTATTGTTAAGTTGGTGCCTTTTGTTATGGCGCAGCGCGACGGTGAACGATTGTTGCTACCCGCTTCGCTGGTCGTTCTCTCGTCGTGCCTTTTACAGCCGCCGGAGAGATGTTCTTATGAATGAATGCTGATCGATAATCGTATAAATACTTGTATTTATTTATATACAGGTGTTGATTGTGGTGCGTGTAGGTGTGATGTGTGTCGGGAGAGGGCACGATAGCTCTCCTCGTTAAGGCTGTGGAATGACCGACTGACTGCGTGTGACTCTGGTGACTGACTTCCCGATGTGTACTGTTCTCGGTGATCTTGAGTCTAATGCGACTTTCTGGCGCCGGCCAAGGAGGCTTTTGTCCCAGGCTGGGCCTTGTTTCTACCCTACCGAGCTCTTCAACATGCTATCTCTTTCTCCAAGGCCAGAGAAAGTATCTCTGGAGAAGAGTATGACACGACATCTGGCAATTCTCGGCAGGGTCAAGATTTTCCTAGCACTAGCCTAGACTCTGTCTCGGGTGTCCTGTTCTGCTCCAGAACACCTTTTATTGTTACGAACATTTTCCTGTCTGTTAGGTAGCTTTTAATTATTTTGACAATGTTACCTGGTGTGTTTTCTGGAGTTTGTGAATTAGTGCTTCGTGTCAGACGGTATCTAGCTTTCTCCGTGTCCAGGAGGATTAGTTGTGTGGTTCTATTTTTGTTTAGTTCGATCATTGCAAATTCTGTGACTTTGAATAGTTGGTGTATGCAAGAGTGATTTCCTCTGAAGCCGTATTGTTGTGGGATGATGATGTTGTTGTTTCTGAGATGGGTGTGCAGGTGTGATAGTATTATTTTCTCCAGTATTTTGCTGAGCAGACTGATGGGCCTATAGTTCTGGATTATGATGTTGGGTTTACCTGGTTTCAGTATTGGGTAGATCCGCTGTTTTTCAGGCGTAGGGGAAGTAGGAATTTTGAATGCAGTTTTTGAATACGTAGTAAATCTGTACTATTGCCTTTTTCGGGAGGTTTTTTTAACAATGTTGCCGTGATTTTGTCAGGCCCAGGATCTTTGTTGTCGAGTAGTTTTTTGATTAGGTTGTGGATTTGATGAGGGGTGATATTTATATGGTGAGGCGGGTGAGCATCGGTTTCGCTTGGGGAGTTCGTGATGTAGCACGGCCTTTTAATTTTATCGTCTAAGGATGAGCTGTTGCTGTGTGCCGAATTATGTATATTTACGAAGTATTTGGCTATGGCTTCTGCTTTGTCATGATCTGTATAGTATGCGATATTTCTGTGTGGGTCTATTAGTGGTGGCATAGTGTTTCTTTTTCGTCCAATGAGTTTATAGATTTGCCAGAGTGTCGTTTGCTTCTTCTACCTTTTCCAATCGTTTTTGCTAGGCAATGTTTCTGGTGTGGGTTACTCTTTTTTGTATTAGTGTCGTTAGGAGGTTGCGGTGCAATTTATGAAGCGGATGCCCTTTTGGTATTTGCGTCTATGTTTATTTCGGTTTCTGATCAGCGTTTGGAGTGTTAGGTCAGTGTGCGATGGTCAGGGATTGTGGGTTAGGGTGGACTTGCTGTGGGCGTGTATATTCCGCTGTAGTGTTTCGATTTGCCTGTCGGAAGGTGTTATATATTTTTCTGTATAAGTTCCAATCTGTATGGTGGACGAAGCGGTTATGCTTCAGGGGTTGATTAGGGGGGTGGATTTGGAGAATGACTGGCAGGTGGTTGGATGAAAGGTTGTCCACGGTTGTTATGATGTGCTCGTAAGGTATGTTCGTCAAGAATAGGTCCAGGTTTGATGGGTGGCAATCTGGTTGTCTGTAGGTGTAGGTGGACGAGTGAAGGATTCGGTATTGGGCTGTTTCCAGATGATTTTTGAGTTCGTTTTTGTTTCTGTTTGTATTGTTCCAGAGATGATGTTTGGCGTTGAAGTCGCCTCCGGTGATGCACATGTTGTGCTTGGTTTTGTATGTGATTTGGTCTAGTTCTTCAGGGGTGATTCTGTGTTTAGGAGAGACGTAGGTGACGGTAATGATGAGGGAGGAGACTGTTTTGACTTTTACTGCAATGGTTTCGACAGCGGAGGAAGTCGGTTGAGGATGATCTTACGTGGGGATTCTGTTATTTATTGCTATCAGTACTCCCCCACGGGGGTGTTTGCCTGAATTGTTCGTTCTGTCTTTCTGTTTATGGAAGTTTTGGAAGCTGAAGGGGATTCCAGAGGAGAGCTAGGTTTCTGTGCAATATCAATGTGCTGGTCATGAAGGAATTTTTAGAGCTCAGGTTTTTTGTTTAGAACGCTAGTTACAGTGTTCCATAACATGATTTTGAATGTGGTATTATCGTCCAGATTCAAGTTCTTTAACTATTAGTATTGTTGCCTTCACTCTTCCGATATTATTAGTGCAGTTAATGTAGTGTTTTTGTATAAGTTCCAGGATTCTGAGGAATGTGTCCGGGTCTGAGTTTTTGATTTCGTTGATAGCGTTACCTATTGGATTTCTTGAGTTGGTGTGTGAGGTTAGGGGTTCTTGGAGTGTTGTTTGTCTGGAGAGAGCTTTAGCGTATGTTAGTGGATTGTTAGGGGGATTGGGGGGATGGGGTGTTCTAATATACCTAATGGGGTTATAGGGAGTTTTTCTTGTTTTGGGGAGGGGAGGGGATGGTAAGATTGGTTGGAGTATGGGTTGTTGCGGGTTTTCGTTGCTGATGTGCTTTGTAATTTTTCTTTCTGGTAAGGTAATTTAGGAGGACTGAGCATTAGGAGTAATTCGCCGTGTGGCTGCCTTGGCAATTTGCACAGGTCTGGTGTTTTTGTGCATTCGCTCGTGTTGTGGGCTTCGGAGCATTTAACACAGACTGCGTTCTTGTTGCAGTTTGTGGAGGAATGTCCATGTGCCTGGCAGCGATAGCATTGTATGGAGGGTTTGTGGGATTCATATTTCTACTAGTGAACCTTGATGTGTTCGATAAAACGGGTCTGATTGACATTAACTGAGGTTGTGCCAAGGGAAGAAAGTGACTCTATATATTAGATATTTCGTGTAGGTAGGGATTTCTGTGCAGTTAATATATTTCAGTCCTTGTGTTTTCAGGTTATTTAGTATGATCTTCAGGTCGAGTTTGATGAGAACCTTGGGCACTACTGTAACTGTTTCTTCTGAGTTTAGCGTGAACATGTGCAATTGTATACTTTGCTTTCGATATACATCTTTGAAATTCACGAAATCTTCTATTTTCTGGAATATGACTTTCAGTTTTTGGGAGACATATTTCACATAGAATTTGTCTCCATAGCTTATCTTTAGGGCTTCCAGAAGTTTGGTGTGATTTACCTTGCCGTTACTGGATGCAGGTAGGTTTTCAGGGAGTGCAAGCGGGTCTGTGGTTTCGTTGTTTGTTTTGTCGTGTTTTGTGTCGTGTAGGAGGCAGTCGGAGAAGATACTGAACCGATTTTGGGTAGGAATGTTGAGCTTCGTTTCCATACCTGCTGTGGGTGTTGTTGTTGGTCTTGAGTCGGAAACAGATGTTGATCTTGATCTTCTACGTACTGTTATCGGTTGAAGTACTCCGTGGCTTTTCTTTTGGCCCTGGGCCATGCGTCGTGCGATTTTGCTCGTGTGTATAGCACAGAAATGTCTTGCTGGTGAGGAGTCGAGATACTTCGGGGTTGTTCCAACACCATTCTTGGATTAGCTTCACTTGGTTAGATAGCTGTCGCGGGGATATCAATGTTGCTCCTACAACGGTTACTCGTCAGGAAAGGCATTAGTGAGTGATATGACTGCGTGACTGTGCTTATATATGCTTCGGTAGTATCCGACTCCCTCCATGCCTCTGACAAGGGTGTCTCCTAGAGATTCTTTCCTTTATTTTACTCATGCCAACCCTTTCCATATCCCAGTTCTTCCTTCAATGCAGGAGAAAGTGCAATTAGAAGGGACGACAGGGAAATTGAGAAAGTCGGCATGGTTATTGCCTGTAAACTGTCAATAAAATCCCTTACCAAATGTTGGAGTGAGTTGGCTACCGTTTACCTGACCGGATAGCATGTTTTGTTCCAGAACAGCTCTTGTTTCGTTAATCGCAAGTTAGTGTCTTATCTAGTTAGCATTGCCGTAAATATATATGAATTTTCAAATTTATCCCAAACTTTGCCAATATAATCACAATATAATCCTGTATTTCTATACTAATAAAATTTCAAAATATTTTATATTAATGCGCGTAAAATATACATAAAAGTCACAAGAAACCAACCAAATCCCATGTATGTACATATGTGTATGTGTGCTTGAGTCTCCATTTCACTAAGTTCGTGATGCGAGTTGCATGAAAAGTTATTTTATTATCGAAAATAGTGACGTTAAAATGTATCTGCTCAGTTCATTGATTAAGATATTTAGACAATTATTTTCATCGTTATACTTTTACTGTTCATACCCACTTCAATATTAAGGGGGTATTCTGGCAATCTGGCTTGAAAAAAATCGACGTTTTTTAAGCCGGGATTTTTTTCTAAGGAAACCATGATACATTTTGATATACAGTTTTCGTACACAGATTTATTCATACTTAAAAAGTATTTACAATTTTTTTTTAACGAAATTAATGAAAGTTGTGAAAATTATATAAAATCTTATATAAAGCATGTTTTTAAAAACAGATTCGAATGGTCTACCTGGTTATTTGAAACTAAAAAACCAAAATGCACCTTAATTAATATTAATATTAATATCGCATGAACCACGGAAAGAGCGAAATTTCGAAAAAATGGGAGCATTTTGAAGTTAAAACATCGATTTTCATTGTGCTTTTCGTCTTTTGGGTGATAAAAAAAAAAAAAAAAGAAATGGGGGAAAAACATTAAATTTTGAAATTCATGGTTAATGCGATAAAGATACATCCGATGAAGATCTTCCAAATTTCAAATTGGTCAACTAAAACGTGAGATATCCCGTCAACCAGTTTAAAAAATATGGATTTTTGAGGAAAACAGATTTGAAGTTTGTACCCGTTTGTACAAAAATATTCATACTTAGAATTAATCGTGCAGTAAAAACGATAAAATATTATAAAATAATAATAATATAAATAACAATATTATAAAATAAAATATTTTTTTAGAAAAACACATTTGAAATTTTTGCTACCCGTTGTACAAAAATATTCATATTTACGTTGCGAGCAGTACACCGTTTCCTTTAAACATCTATGACTTTGCTAATTTTACAAATTCAAACAAATCCTTTTTCATAGACATTTTCGAAAGCATATACTTTGAGAAAATGTAAAAAAAATTGATTTTTTAAAACCGGATATCTCCTTAACTCTGTTTAATTAATGTACGTTTCTATTTCATAATTTATCAAATATTATTATTTGAGTAGATAAGTAAACGCTATCTTTATCTCTTTGATTATCTTCTTCGTTATTATTTACTAATAGAATCATATGTTATTATAATATTATTTTATTGTTATATTTGTCTTTTTTATATACATATTTGATTTCACCCATATTGCATGTTAGAATCAGAAATTTTAATAGTTGTATTTTTTTCTTTTTATCGGATAATTAATAACTTCTGTATATATTCATTTTAAATGTGTATATTTTTACTCCATATTTTTATTTATAAATATTTTTTTGTTATTTATATTATATTCAATGTTTTTAAATGTATATTTATATTCTTACTTTGTATTTTTATGTATAATATTTTTTTATTATATATATTTTATTTATTCTTTCTATATATATTTTTATATATTATATCTTATGTATAATTAACACAATTTATTACGTAAAACTTAGTTTTTCGTTTGTACATATTTTGTAATAAATTACGTATAACTATAAATTTTACATTTTTTTTATTTCTTTCGACAAATAAATGATAAAGAATAACGCAAATATATTATATGTTACATCTCCGTCTGTCAATATTTATGTTTTCTTATAATTTTATTATAAAATATTGTAGAGATATACATATATATAGATATACATATATATAGTATATATTTCGCAACTATTATTCGAAACCTTTCTCCGACGGAAGTAAAAAACCAAACGAGAGAACTATCGGCATTGCGCGGCATCACACCCACCGTTGTGCTCAAACATTTTGGTCCTTCGAGCCGGATTCAAGCTTGCGCGAGCGCAGACAAGCTTGATCCACATCAGTATCCAACGAAGTAGCGACCCAACAGCAGTGCAACAGTCCACCCTGTGTCGTGCTTCAATGGATCACACAGTCGACCCACTAACGGAGAGCGATACAGTAGCAGTGGAACCAGTCCACTCTGTGTCGCATCTCAACATTGAGCAAAGACCCGTACCAGTGAATCCATCACACAAAACGACCCCAGATAGCCAAGGGGCCTGCTCACACGACCAAATCAACCAGACGAAATCAACGCGATCATCGCCACATCAAAAGCAACGTCGGTAACGTACAATCTAGTTGCTTGTTTAACGTTACCTGAGTCCTCGCATTCCAAACCCTCCTTCTTACTAAGACCATGGTTCACTGGAGGATAAAGTTGAAACGCTAAGAATGAAACTCGAAGTTGCAAGCATTCAAACTCAAGTTGCAAGCATTCGTAAAGGTATTAGAAACGTATGAACCGGACGCTCATTCGAATGAATTGAAATTTAGGCTAGTCGAACTAGAATCCGAATACGGTACCTTCGCAAAAGTACAATCAGAACTAGACACGACCGACGAGTGGGACATACGCCCGGGAATGCCTTCAAATTAAACATGAGTATATACGATGTCGCGCGCGAGCACAAGATCTGTTACAACCAACGCGTACTACAGCTGCCCCCGAGGCAATCGCGAATTCTAGTAAGAGTGGAACAGAACACTCGTCGCGGTTCACAATGCATGCCGAAGGTGCACGTTCTGAGTATATAAACCTTTCGAGCGTGTAATTACCCCAATTCAAGGGACGCTACGAAGATGATGAGACTGGCCAGGATTTGCCGATCAATTCCGATTCACGAAAATTCGAAACTAAGCGATTGCAAAAAATTGACCTACCTACGCGCGTGTTTGTACGGGGAACTCGCGAAGAGTATCGAATCCTTCGCGAACTCCTCTGCAAACTATCAGGGTGCGTGGGAGCTGCTAAATCGGTTGTATAACAAACCAGCCATTATTGCCGCGAATCGCATTCAGGCATTGTTCAATATGCCCGCTGTAGTTAGAGGCAATCACCGTGAAATTCGTAAACTTCTCACTCAATTCGAAGCACACTACCGCGCATTACAACTCTTTGAGCAACCATCTGCAGACACCCTCTTCATTCATCTCGTTTTCTCGTGATTGGACAACGAAATCAATATTAAATGGAGAGAGCAACTAGGCAATACCTAATTTTCGAAATTACAGGAGTTTTTCGATTTCCTGCATGATCGGTGCAATCATTTAGAACCATCGACACTAATGGCAAGACACCCGTGTAACGAACAACCATCCAAACCGCGAAATGCAAGGCCGTTGCGCATTAACAACCTTCCGACACCATCACGCGTCTACGCGATACAGGTCAACGTAAAATGCTACATCTGCGACCAGAATCACGCCACACACACATGTGAGACTCCTGAAGGCTACCGTAGCAGATCAGATAAAATTGACACGGGAACAGCGATTATGCGCGAATTGCTTATGCAAGGGGCACTCGACACCCGAATGTCGGTCAACGAAAACATAATACTCTGCTACACTCGGACAGACGGCAGAAAATCAGACATCACCGCAAGTCCATATGACTTGCCTGAAGGTCGATTTCGAGACCCGAGTGTTACTTGCTACGGCAAAAATTGACATCCTGGACAGAACCGGACGTCCCATCCCCTGTCGCGTCCTACTCGATTCATATTCGCAAGCTAATTTTATTACCATCAATTTTGCTAAAAGATTGCAATTACTCGCCCAAAATATTAACCTGCCCATCATTGGAATGCATACCACGACGCCATATATTAACCAACGTACCACAGCACGAATACAATCGCGTACCTCCGGATTCACCCAAGTACTGGAGTTTTTGATCGTGGACACTATCACGGACCTCGCCCCTTCACAGCAGATTCCACACATAAGGCTAGCCGATCCGAGCTTCCACGTTCCGTCCAGGATTGACGGTTTGCTGGGAGCCCAGATATTTTGTAAACTGCTGTGTATCGGCCAGATACAGATCAATCCTTCTTTAATATTGCAAAAAATCTTACTGGGTCATGACCGAAGAACGAACCGTGCATACAAGTACACCAGTCAAATGCTACGTGACAACCAATGCGATCCAGGAGCAATTAACCAAATTCTGGGAAGTCGAGGAAGGACCGCAAACTCAATTAGACGCATTATATCCAAAACACGCAACGCGATCCTCAAAGTGGCCGATACACCGTTCGGTTATCCGTCAACACCAAAATTCGCGAGTCAGGTGACTCTTACGCATTAGCACTTGGCCGTTTCCGTTCCTTAGAACGCGTGTTAGCTCGTAACCCACTCAACGCGAACAATACCGGGCGTTCATGCAGGAGTACGAGACGCTGAGGCACATGATGAAAATTAGACAAGGTATAACAACCGAAGGCTATTATCTGCCTCACCATTCGGTGCGAAAGGAGAATAGCCTGACGACAAAATTACGGGTAGTCTTCGACGCATCGGCAAAAACTTCGACGGGACTTTCACTTAACGACGCCTTAATGACCGGACCGACCATACAGGACGACTTGTTCACAATACTCACAAAATTCAGGAAACACAAATTTGTACTCACAGCGGACATAACTAAAATGTATCAATAAATACAAGTAGACCGTTCAGACCGGCATTACCAAAGGATGCTCTGGCGGGATAACCCAACGAAACCCATACAGACCTACCAATTGAACACTGTGACATATGGAACAGCATCAGCAGCCTACGTCGCGACGAGAACGTTACAGCGTCTCGTGTCAGACGAAGAAACAAAATACAGTAGAGCCGCAGTCACGTTCAAATTTGACTTCTACATGGACGATCTAATTACTGGCGCGAACACATATGAAGACGCGTTGACCCTCCGATATGAACTCACACAACTCGCGAACAAGGGCGGCTTTGAGCTACGACAATGGACATCCAATCATCCGGGCTTAGTATCTGATTCGGGATCGAAACGACACCGCCGTTCTAACCATTGCTACCGATCAAACAAAGAAGACGCTCGGTATATCATAGCAGCGTAAAACGGACCAGCTGCGCTATAGTCAGTATCCGCAAAGGATAACCAAACGTGTAATGCTATCACGTATCGCGCAATTATTTGATCCCTTAGGGTTACTCGGACCGGTGATCCTCAAGGCAAAACTTTTTCTACAAGCCTTGTGGAAATTGGACATCGGTTGAGACCAGGTAATTCCCTTTCACTTACATCACGTATATGGCAGCAATTTGAAACCCAATTGAACAAAAATACAAGAACTTAACCTTCCACGAAGAATAGTACGGGACGACGCGATAAACGTGCAGGTACACGGTTTTGCGATGCCAGTCAAAAGGCCTACGGAGCCTGCGTATATCCTCGGACTCATCGGGCAGTATCTCAGTCGAGCTTATTTGCTCCAAATCTCGGATAGCCCCTCTCAAGCCGCAAACACTGCCTCGGCTTGAACTATGCGCGGCCGCCTTACTAACTAAACTATTGAATAACACACTGCATGCATTAAAAATGACAACCGATCAAACATTATTGTGGACAGATTCCATGATAGTCCTACACTGGATAAAAACGCCACCACACACGCTCAAAACATTCGTAGTCAATAGGGTAACGCAAATCCAAAAAGAAATACAAGTCACACAATGGCGGCACGTACCGTCACAACACAACCCCGCAGATTGTCTTTCCAGAGGTACAAATCCCGCAAATCTAGTAAATAATTACCTCTAGTATCACGGACCGCAATGGGTGACAGACGAGACAGACACTTGGCCGGCACAGACTATAAGTCACATTGAGGTGCCGGACCAACGCCCAATAACCGTACTAACAATATCCGTAGAGCCCTATCAGGACATAATACAAAGAATCTCATCCATGCAGAAATTAACACGCACTATTGCGTACTGTCTAAGATTTTACCATAACGTTGCCAAGTTTCCTAAAACGCACGGATCACTAAGCATTCACGAAATTCAGTCGGCAACTATGACAATTATAAAAATAGTTCAAACCCGTGAATTTACAGAGGACACAACAAACATTACGAACCGAAATAGCAGGTATAAAGGCAGATTACGCGCATTAAACTCCTTCCTGGATGAGAGGAATCTTCGTGTGGGGGGAAAGATCGCGTACGCGAGCATTACACCCGACGCAAAACATCCGATTATATTACCGGCAAATCATTACATTACGAAACTCATAATTCAACAACTCCACACCAATCAGCTTCATGGAGGGGCGCAAGTAACCTTGAACGCCATTCGGCAAAAATTCTGGCCAATCGACGGCATTGAAGGAGTAAAAAAATACATCCGGACATGCATTACCTGCTTCAGGACAAAACCAATTTTGCACACGTATCAAACCGGGAAACCTGCTCAGCGAGCGTGTAACGTTTGACCGTCCATTTCTTGCCACCGGAATCGATTATTGCGGACCCGTCCTTGTTAAAGAAGAAAAATTACGTAACATAAAGACAATAAAAGCCTATGTGGCCACAAAGGCGACACACACATAGAACTCGTAGGCGATCTGACCACCGAAGCCTTCTTGGCAGCACTAAAGCGATTTTTTGCACGACGCAGAAGAGCGAGACACATATACTCGGATAACGCAAAAACCTTTGTAGGCGCAAATCGTGAACTGCGAGAGTTGTGCAATTTAACGAGCAATACTAGTTGTAGCATCTAATACGGGAGCAGGTAAGGTGGCATTTCATCCCACCACGCGCGCCCCATTTCGGTGGGATTTGGGAAGCGGCCGTCAAATCAATGAACTTAATAAAAATTGTCGAGAATCAATTACTCACGTTTGAAGCTATGAATACGTATCTAATTGAAATCGAAGCCATTCTGAATTCTTGCACTATCACACCCATTTCATCAAACCCGAATGACCTTACCGCTCTGAACCCCAGTCACTTCCTAATCGGTGATGCACTCACGAGTATACCGGAGAAAGATGTTACCGACCTAGCAATAAGCAAATTAAACATGTGGCAACACATCCGACGATTGCGACAACATTTTTGGACACGATGGCACACAGATTACCTGAACCAATTAGCAGTTCGCAGCAAGTGACATACGAGGGAACCAACAGAACTACGGACAGGATCTCTAGTCATCATCAAGGAGGATCACGTGCTCCAATTCTGTTGGCCTCTCGAACGGATCACCGCGTTACACCCTAGGGACGATCAAGTCACAAGGGTGGCGACAGCGAAGACAGAGAACGGCGAATATAAACGTTGCATCAGGAATCTAGCACCAATATAATAGAGTGTGCGTGCGTATGTGTGATGTAAGCGAGGCGAATGTAGTAGTGAAGCGTGGATGATGGTGTGTCATAGTGTGTGAGACGGAACATCCACATAAAAACAAATTGCACTAACCAAACTAAAACTACTTCCCTCTTCATCTCTAGTTTTCGATTCCGCCGAACTAGAGGAACTGCTGGCCCCAGCAAAAGAAATAATAGACAAAAAAAATCTATCGCACTCTCAGCTAAATTATTCTCAGATTAAAAGCCTCCTCCAAGCCAACTTCAGATCACCCATTGGAAATCGCAAGACTCTACACCGATAACATTCCGACTGTTGTTCACACTCTTGAAGAAATCTACCCCCACCTAAACGAGAGAAGTATAAAAAACAGAATACATCGACTGTGTAAAAATCTCACTAAGCCGACCGATACATTTAAATCGTTATTTAACTGCTCATCTGAATCTGACATCGAATTTTTATAAGACCCGAAATTGCAACCAATTCCAAATCCAATACTTACTCAAATTCATTATGAAAATAATAATAGAGTGGAACATAAACTACATCCACTATGAACAACTTCAAATTTTCGTAAACAAATTCAGCCCTGATATTATCTGCCTTCAAGAAATGAACTTCAAAAAGAATCACCAGTCTACACTAAAACATTTCAATACCTTCGTCAAAAACCGGGCAAACGAAAACCACGCCAGCGGAGGGGTGACCATTGTAATTTCAAATATGATTCTACTGAAATCCCTTTAAATTCGAACTTAAAAGCCGTCGCAATATCTATTTTATTCCCAAAAAGAATCCACATCTGCAACATCTACATTCCAAATAATTTCCCCCTTAATTTGCAAGACCTTGAAGAATTAATAGCTCAAATCCACTGATCTTGTCCGAAAATTTTAACAGCCATCTCTCTCAATGCTCTCTGGGGATTGACCAGAACTGACAGAGGAAAGAAAATTGAAAATCGACTAAACAACCAGGATTTAATCTTGCTAAACAGGTTCCCCAACGCACTTCAGCACTAGGAATGGTAAATAGATCCTTTTCTAGTCCACAGATAGCTCAATTAGAATGGAAACTTTAAAAGATTTATACGACAGCGACCACTTACCCATAAAAATCACCTATGGGGACAATACCACCACAGGTCTAAGTTACCATCAACCAAAATGGAAAATAAGAAAAACAAACTGGCCAGTATATCAAGAAAACATAACGCTTCAACTCACCGAGAAAGAAATGGAATCTGAACTTGATTCAGTCCAAATTAATAAAATAATAAACAGTAAACAAATTTCAACAAATTATAATCTCAGCCGCAGACAAAGCCTTTGAATTTCCCAGATTGCAAAAAATCAGGAATGACCTGGAAAAGATCTGTACCATGGTGGAACGAAGAATGCAAAATTACCATACAAGAGAATCATCACGCATTCAGTGGAGCAAAAAAACATCCCGCAAACGAAAACCTAACTGAGTTCAATAAGAAACGCGCCAACTTCCGTAGAATAATTAAAGAAAATGAAAAACAACCATGGAGGAACTACATATCATCAATAAATCCACAAACACCATCTGTAGTATGGAAAAAATCAAATGCATAAATGGATCCAAATCCCCTACAGATATTCAATTCTTGGAAACTGATGATGGCAGGACTGTAACTCGAGCCCACGACATTGCTAACACATTAGCCAAAAAATTCCAAGAAAAATCAGATAACATAAACTCACCACACCCTACAATAATCAACAATATACACCATGATCAGATTTACAATGATAGCAACTCATTACTAAACTTACCTTCAAAGTGAGTACTCAAGGAAATAAGTCCCATCCTTACATCAACAAAAAACTCCGCTTTCGGACCAGATAACATCCCCAACTCACTACTAAAAATGCTTTCAAAAACTATCCTGTCTTCAACTGTATATGGATCCATGAAATCTTCCCCGAAAATTGGCAAAAAACAATAGTAATTCCAATTTTTAAGCCAAACAAAAGCAAACAAAACTCTAACAGTTATCGCCCAAATGCCTTAATTAACACCATGTGCAAATTACTGAAAAAAATCATAAATCATAGGCTTCGATGTTAGCATAATGTAAAAAAATTTTTAAACCAATACGGTTTCCGACGCTACCATTCTACCATTGATGTCCTAACGAATTTGGAATCTAACATCTGCGACGCCTTCCTCAACGGAGAATACATAGCTACCGTATGCCTCGATATTGAAAAAGCCTTCGGCAGAATTTGGAGATCTAAAATTGTAAATTCCCTCATAGAGTTAAAAGTAAATGCTATCCTTTATAACCAACTATCAAATCCATTCAAGTCAGAGTAAATGGAGCTCTGCCACATCCAGTTATAATCGATAGTGGAGGATTCCACAAAAATCAATAATAAGTACCACTATTTTTAATAGGAATTAACGACATCACCAACCTCAAGCCATCAATAAAAGCCCAGTTATTGGCGGCTCATATTACAATTACATGTAGCGGGAAAAGTGTACAATCCATAAATGAACATTTACAAACAGCCATCAATACTCTACCGTACTGGTAAAAAATAACTGGCTTAAAATTTTCTCCCAAAAAAACCCAAAGCATCCTATTCACTAGGAAAATCAAATCCAAAGTCCCACCATATCTGAGTGATTTTGAAATAAAATTCACAGACGCCATCAAAATATTAGGCCTTATTTTCGATGAAAAATTATCTTATGCGCCATATTTAAAGTCCTTAGAAGAGTCCACAAAAAGATTCAACATCATAAAAATTCCAATAACAACTGGACAGCCGATAATAACTCTTTTAGAAACATACAGAGCGTTAATTAGATCTAAACTAGATTATGGCTCTACCGTTTATATTATATAACTCAGTCAAAAGCTCCACCAAAAAAATAATAGAACCAATCAACTCAGCTCTAAGACTAGCCACAGGTGCATACTGTACAGCCTACTATTCGAAACCAAAGAAATGGCCCTTGAAATCAGAACAAAGTTCCTAACCCTTAAATAGGTAATAACAGTCTCATCCACTCCAAGTAAACCTTCCTACAATAATATCTTCTCCAATAGATACAAATACTACAAAGCTCTCTACATCAATAAACTCAAAATTCCCTCCCCTCTTCATATCAGACTTACCAAAATCCTCCAATCCACCACTTTCAGAATCCAGCCCACCATCGAACGTAAATCACCCTATGGACAATCGAAGCATTTCTAATAAGCACCAGTCTTGCCGAACTCCTCAAAAGAATCCTCAATCCAACTAGGCCCGATTCCTAGAATTAAACAACAGCTACGCCCATCACAGCAGACGTGTCAAAAACGGACACTGGAGTTGGATACGCCATCATTACAGAAAAAGCAAAAAAAAAAAAAAAAAAACAAAATCTCCACTCTTCATCATCTATCCTCATAGCCGAAACTTATGTCATTCTGGAAATCTTACAATACGTACACTCAAATAACGAAGGTCATATACCGATTCCATGAGCATTATAAAATCCTTAACGAAATCATATGATCAAGATAATCAATTGATAATCATCATCCAAGAACTAAACCACAATCAATCTAACACAAAAGCTACAGTCATTTGGATTCCAGCTCATCAAGGAATAGAAAAAAATGAAAAAGCCGACGCAACAACGAAAGAAGTCACAGTTTCTTCACTTACTAACAATCGCAACTACCTTCCAATCCTTTGTGAAGACCAAATAATCCACTGCAAAAAAGTAATAAAAAATGAATGGAACAATACATAGATCACAATTACAAGCACTCAATTACACAAAAATATCCGAGATTTTCACCAATAAACATCAAACAGCAACAGGAAAGAAGGAATAATTATCACACACCTGAGAGCTGGTCATACCAAGCTGACACGAACATAATGCAAATTTATAATATTTAAATCTACCGCCTCTCGTACAAAATGATTTCTAACGTCTATGTGTTCGCTTGTGAGGTCATCTATCTGTGCCCAAAACTGTGCTGACTGATCGTTATATATTTTTATAGGTTCTCTTTTACCTATTATTTCATATATTAAATTACTTAAGAATTTTGCTTCTTTGCTGATAGGGCAAGATAATCGGCCTCACATGTTGAGACTGACATTGTCGCTTGCTTTTTACTTTTCCACGATACTGCTCTGTAGCCTAGTAGAAAAGTATAATCACTATATGATTTGCGATCTGAGGTGTCACTAGCAAAATCTGCATCGACGTATCCTATAAGTTCGAGATTGGATTTTTGACAAGTTAAACAGTGACGCGTTTAACTGCGCCCCAGTGTTCTTCGCTGTATGCATTGTTAAACTTGCTCAGATAGCTCACGGTACGTGCAATGTCGGGTCTTGTGCATAAGGAGAGATAATTTAAACACCTATCTGTTGGAGGCAAGGAAGATAGCTAGAATTACTATTAATATATGCAAACTGTTTCACAACGTAATTTATTTCCTTCTATATATAAAGTGTCTTCTACGCGAGCTGGATATCAACTAACTAAATAATCGATAAACTCAACTATGTAACCGTTGATGACGTTGTTGTCTCATTTCCACATCCCTCCTCACAGCTCCTCACTCTTCAGGCCACATTTCTTGGACAGTTCGATTAACCTTGTTGAGCAGATCGGTTTCATTATATCTGCAATTATGTTATTTGTATTGCAATATATCAAATCAATAATGTTACTTTCTTTGAAGTCCCTTATGAAATGATATCTGATGTCGATATATTTTGATCTTTTGCTGAATTTTTGGTCTTTTACCAATTTTAAACAACCTTGGTTATCCTCATAGATTTTTATTGGTCCTTTTATATTCTCCTGAAAATTTTGCAGTAATTTTCTGAGCCATAGTGTTTCTTGGCATGCTTCGTTTAAACTTATATATAATCCGCCTCGGTCGAGAAAAGGCAATACAGGTTTGTTTCCTGCATGCCCAGCTGATACTGTTACTTCGGAATTTGAATAAGTATCCACTATTAGATTTTCTATTTGACCTTTTTTCCCAATCGGCGTCCGCATATCCAATTAAATCTTCATCCGTTTTGTTGTTTCCTAGTTTTAATTTATATTCTATTGTGCTCTTCAAGTAATATGCTACCCGTTTCGCTTCCTTCCAGTTGAGCACCGTAGAAGTTATTAATCTTTTGGTTAATATAGTTACACTTGCTATTATATCTGGACGTGTCAATATGGTCACGTACATTAGACTTCCAATTACGCTTTGAAATTGTTTGTTATCCATCAAAATTTTATTGTCTTGCGTGTTTTTGTAGCCTGATGGTATGATTTTGTAGTCTAATCGACGCTTTTGTCTGTGTTAATCCATGCGTAATCAAAATCTGATTTATATGTTTTTTCTGATGTATGACGAAATTATTATTTTTGTCTTTTATTACTTGTATGCTTAAGTAATTTCTTATACTTCCAAGCTCTGTGGCGTTAAATAATATTGATAGTTCCTTTACAACCTGTGATCTCATTTGTACCTTTTTTGATGCGGTTAATATATCGTCCACATATATAATTATATAAGGTTTCTATGTCATTTTTTTGTTTTATAAATAAGCATTGGTCTGTCTTACCTTGCTTAAAACCTAATTCTTTTAGTTCATTGGAAATTCTCTTATTCCAATTGCTTGCGGTTTCAGGCCATATATAGTTTTGTTTAATTTAAGTACAAACTGTTCACTACTCTTCACTTCGTATCCGGGTGGCTGCTGCATGTAAACCTCTTTCAGTCTGTCATTTAAGAATGCGTTTCGGTCGTTAAACGGCTAGCTATAGTTAAAAGCATTCTTAAAGTAGTTCGTTTACAGGTGCAAATATCTCAGTGCAAATAATTATAATCTATACCTGATTTTTAGTTATAGCCTAAAGCTACCAATCTGGCTTTAATCTTAAGATTTTATCTTTTTTGTTTCTTTTGATTTTGAACACCCATTTGCATCCAATTACCTTTTTTCCTTTTGTGAGTTCCTCTAGATTCCAAATATCGTTAGCAATTAAAGACATATATTCGTCGTCGAATGCCTGTTGCTAATCGTGTTTGTTTACACCCGATAGTGCCTCTTCGACTATATTGGGTTTACTTTGATTGCTGATTGCAGCACCTGCATATAATCCTAATCGCAATGGTGATATTCCTTTATTAGATCGCCCAAATCTTCTAATCTTCTCACTCTGGCTTTCGTGAACATTTTCATGTTCCTCTTCTTGTTCATTTTCTTGTTCGTCTTCTTGTTTGTTCTTTGGCATCATAAATTTTATTTCAGTTTCCGAATTTGTGTTCCTTTCTTGCTGCGTCTTCACTCGTTCCTCCTGATTTATTATATTATCTACGAACGTTACGTTTCTACTGATTATTATTTTACCTCTTTCTTTATCGAGTAATCCATATGCCTTGAATTCGTCGCAGTAAGACAGAATTTTGTTGCCTTTGAATCTAGTTTACGCCTGAGTTCGTTTAGAGTTAATGTGTATACTTGGCTGCCGAATAATTTCATACCCTTGAAGTCTAGTTTTTTTCCAGTTCAATATTCAAATGAAATTTTTTCCTTTGTTCTGGCCATCTCAATTGGGTATCTATTTTTGTGTTCCGCTTTTCCATTTTGTTCGGACGAATATGAGCCTGTCAATTCCGATTTAATTCCTTCCTCTTTAAAATAACTTTTCATTTATAATTGACGTATTCTTTTCCGCGGTCAGACCTGACTGTTTTGGGTTTTTTTCGAATTTGTTTTTCATTAATGATACGTACACTCTTATTTTATCATGCACTTCGTATTTGTGTGTGAGTAAATATATATACGTGTATCCGCTATAGTCGTCTATTAAAGTGAGCACATATCGTGCTGCTCACAGTCGAGGTCTGCATCGGTCCGCATACGTCCGTGAGTACCAACTCTGGAATCTCCTTAGTTTTATTATTTGAATATTTTGGGAACGGTTTTCTTGTTGCCTTTGCTTTCACGCATATTTCACACATCTCTTTTATTTCACAGTTATCTATTTTTATATTTTTTCCCATTTCTTTCGTAGTCAATTTCCTTATCGCCTCTGTATCCCTGTGTCCTAATACCCTGTGACATGCATGTATGCAAGCAGTACCATGTTTATTTACAGCTACGAAATTTCTGTGGTTTGTGCATAATTTATATAAATTTCTGACACAATCCGCTATTGCGAATATTTTCTTACCGTTATTTATTGTACATTGATTATTCTTAAAATTGATTTCGAAACCGTTATCTTGAATCTTTTTTACTGATAATAAGTTCTCGTATAATACCAGAATATATAAGACATTTTGAATTTGAATAATTCTTTGTTTATCATTGTTTGGAGGTGGGGTTCGTACCGCGAAGGACAAACTCATCGAGCCAGAGAAAGCAATTTTCTAATTTCTAATTTCTCGACGGCAGGTAGTCATACCGGACTACCAATTCCAAGACTCGGTAAGTTTCTTCATCGCACTGGTCCCCACCATAAATGAACTCGAAAAAGAGATGCAAAAAATAAATTCATCGAGCCAAGAATAAAACTTTCAGATTCACTATTTTCTCCACGGCAGGGATTTCCCTTGACCGTACTTCATGTTTTTTCCTTACTTTTATTTCATTGTTGTAGTCATGCCCGACTCTCAATTCTAAGGCTTGGTAAATATCTTTATCGCAACTTTTCTATGACATCCATAAATCCGAGACATATTGCGAGGGACCATTAAAAAGAGCAAATACTTTCTGGAACCGACCTCCCTCACATCTGGAAGCAACTAGCATACCTCCCTAATTCCATAACCATAGAATCCACAGCTACATAAGACCAATGCACAAGGAAAACAGACAGTTAAGTTCAGTTCACAGCTCAGTTCAGTTCAGTTCAGTTCAGGAGTTGAGTTAACACAATTCAGCTCAGTTCAGTACAATTAATGAGTCAGTTAGAGCTCCAGTTCAGTTCAGTTGAGTTCAGGAGTGAGCTCAGTTAGAGTTGAGTTGATTCACAGTTCAACTCGAGTTAAGACGAGTTACAGTTCACAGTTTGAGTTAGAGTTCGGTCAGTTCCATTAGCTCACTCGAGTAAACTGTGGGAGGAACGACACCGATTCCTAACCTGGCAATCAACGAAGCAAACCCAAGCGTGGCATCGGAACATATCCAAAACATCACGAGAAGGTCAAACTTGTACAACGGCAACACAAACATACTATGCTTGCGAAACCACCCTATAAGTGAAAAACAAGCCACACCACGGAGGCTAATCCCAGTGCATGGTCCTCGGCCAAGAGGAAGGCCACTGAGTATATCTTACAACGACTGTGCGAAGAAGATCGAGGTCTACTTCCCTCTCAGATTCAGGGCCAATAATATCACTCAATAAATGGAAGCCACGCCAAACATCTCCACACAAAATAGGTACGGCATATTGGCTGACTATTTTGGACTGACCTGGTCCAAGACACAGATCAAACCAATACAGAATAAACAACGGCCTAACTCACAAACGGAAATTCCCCAGAAACCTACCTCCGTAAAGCCCCCGCCTATATACCTCCATGGAAAACTCAACCACATCAAACTACTCGAAGAATTAAAAACCAGCTATAACAATAGATATTATATTAAATTTATATCACAAAAACTCAAAATTTTGTTTCACAACATAACTAATTATAATGACTTTACGGAGGTATGCCGCAAACAGAACATTTAGTTCCACACCTTCTCAGTTTCCACTGAAAAGATACTAACAGTAGTTCTAGAAGGACTTATCAAGATAAGTGACAAAGTAATAATCAATAACCTAAAAGCCCAAGGATTAAAAGCACTAAACTGCACGGAGCTGCTTACACACACCAAATATCCGATCTACAGGATCACCTTTGCACCAGGTGCCACACTAGCCAATGTAAACCATGTTCGATTTATAGAAAACATTAAAATCTACTGGGAGAAGTACGAATCTAAAAAACCATCAATACAATATTACCGCTGCCAGGCGCATGGACACTCCTCTACTAACTGCAACCAGAATGCAGTATGTGTCAAGTGCGTCGGCCCACACAACACTAAATAGTGCACCGAAAAGCCAGAAGCCCCGCCAACCTGCACAAACTGTCAAGGAAACCATACAGCGAACTACTCCAAATGCTCAACACTTCTAGCTTATTTGGCCAAGAAAAATTCCTACAAGAACCAGCAATTCCCAAACACCTATTCCCCCACCAACTTCCCCCGCAAGCATATCTCTCCTTACCTAACACCGCCAAAACTGCATCAAAAATTCTCAGTCCCATAATTGCTTCGCTGCCACCGGACACACGGAACAGACCACACTCCTACGTCAACGCACTAACGAAGCAAACATCCTCACAAGAACACCCAAGTATAAACACAAACCTCAACAGCCTCATAGAAAACGTCCTCGATGAAGTCAAACACTCTGATTTAGACACTTTTCTCAGAATCCTAGAACTCATACAAAAGCACTACACCAAATGCACCTCTAACATCGAAAGAGTCAGGGAATCTACAATCCTTATTTGTCAAGGAATTGGAAGCTGGCTACTAATCATACACTTAACTTCATGCTATGGAATGCTACAAGCATCCAAAACAAGAAACACGAAAGGTTTCTCCACGAACAACAAATAGACATTGTCATCATCACCGAAACTTGGCTTGGACCCAACGACAAACTCCACTTCCCTTAATACAACGTACGAAGGAAAGACTGGACTTCCGCCCCAGGTGAGCCCCGGCGAGGAGATGTCCTGATAGCCACTCACAAAAACATCCTCTCCGAGGACTACATCCAGATCACAACGTCTTCGGTGGAAACCCTAACAATTAAAACCAACACCAAAACAACAGCCCCCCTAGTTATCACCGCAGTATACGTTCCTCCCAGACACAGAATCACCGCAAAAGATCTAAACCAAGCTGCCCATGTAATATATATCACTGGGGGGGGGGGCAACTTCAATGCTAAACACCAGGACTGGAATAACTCTACCAATGGAGTCGCCCTAAAAAACCACCTCCTTGCAGGCCAATATCAAATCCTTCACTCTCCCACCTATACATACAGACAGTCCAACTGCAAACCTAGACATTTTCTTATCCAACATACAACTAGAATACTCCATCAAAACAATAGACGATCTATCCTCGAATCACCTCCCAGTAATTCTAACCATTCACACTAATCGAAACCTGAAGAAAAGATGGAACACACAACACACAGACTGGAAACTATACAAAAAAAATTGCAACACGTTTCTGCTAAACCAACACATCAGCAGTCAAGAGGACATAGACAAACAAATTAACACACCAGAAGAACATACACCACGCCTATTGCAATGCCTCCCGACTCACCAAAAACACAGACAAAACAGGATACACTGATCCACATTTGCAAACCCTAATAACGAGCCGCAACAGACACAGAAGAAAATACCAGAAGACAGGGCATCCGCTACACAAGCTACAGAAAAACATCTTAACAACACTCATACAAAAAAGAATCAAAACCACCCGGAACAACATCTGGCAAAATCGCCTAGAAAAAATAGAGAAATCAGATCGCACATTATGGCAAACGTACAAGATGACAGAACTGAAAAATCCCCCCATGCCTCCGCTAAATGAACCTGCAGATAACTCCACACACTACACGTACCTAGATAAAGGAAATGTCCTTTATATTTCACCAATACACACAACAACGAGACACAACCCAACACTGCAAACAATCCGATTAACCAGCCCTTCCCACGTACCACTACCACAACACTTCCACTCTCCACAACGCACATCACGATTACCCCCCACATCATACACAAAATAATCACAAAACTACCAAACAGAAAAGGCCCAGACAAGATCGTCGAATTAAAAAATCTTCCTAAAAAAAGACATGGTGCAAATATATTGCATCCTCAAAGCATGTCTCCAACTATCATACTTCCCCAAAAACTTGAGAGCTAACCAAAATTCATCCGGTCCCCAAACCCGGTAAAGCAACCACAGAAACCACCAGCTACAGGCCCATCAGCCTATTAAACACACTAAGCAAATTACTAATAAAAAAAATCATTCACCACCATCTCCTCAAGCATCTTAGCAACAACAACATAATCATACCACGGCAATTCAGATTCCGTGAAAAGCACTTGTGTATTAATCAACTACAAAGAGTTACAAAGTACGCCACAATAGGGCTAAACAAAAATAGGATAACACAATTGATACTACTCGACTTCGAGAAAGCGTTCGACACAGTCTGGCACGAACCCCTACTGTGCAAACTACGAAAAATCAAAACTCTCACCCCAATCACCAACATCATCAAAAACTATTTACAAGATAGACAATTCTATGTATCAGTACAAGGAACCAAATCAGAGACACACCATCAAGGCCGGAGTACCGCAGGGCTCCATACGCCGACCAACGCTTTTCTGTATATACATTAGCGACATTTCCACCATCACCAATACACAAACCGCCATATATGCGGACGATACAGCCATATACGCGGCATCATGGAACCCGACACAAGCAACGAAGTATTTACAAACCCACATCAACGCCATAGTTGAATACATGTAAAAATGGTGGCTAAGAATTAACCCAAAAAAAACTCAGGCCATCACCTTCTCCCGCAGACCTCTCCAAGTCACAGATAAAGTGCTGATCGATGGACACTCCACCCCATGGATCAAATACCTAAGAATAACACTAGACAATAAACTCATATAGGATAAAGCCATAGAAAAAAGAACTACTCTCGCCTACCCAGCATTATCCAGGATATACCCTCTCATAGCCCGAAATAGCAAACTCAAGAAAAACATCAAAATCTTATTGTACCTAACATGCATAATACCAATAATTATTTATGGATATCAAGTCTGGGCTTCTGCAACCAAAGCACACACCAATAAAATACACATCATACAAAACAAATTTCTTAGAATAATTCTCAATAAACAGAGGGATACAACCGTAGCACAGCTCCATCAATTAGCCAATATACAAACAGTAGATTTAAAACTCACTACCCGAAACCTACAACAACAACCATCAAAATCCCTTATCAGGGAAACAGGCAACTATCAAGTCGAAAACATACCACTCAAAATCAAGGTCAGATTACCTAAATACGCAATAACCTAATGAACAACCCGAACCCAAACCTTCAGATTCAAACCATATCAAGGAACCTGCAGATTATTTGAAACTTTTCCTGCAAGCCTAACCTCATCTCATCATGCAAACAAACCACACAAATATCCACAAACTAACAATATCAATTTTCATGCAGGTTAAAGGGCACTCCAAGCCCAAGGTGCACTGCAAACAAGACATCCTGACTAATTAAAAAAAGAAAAACAGTTAATGTTTTTTGGCAATCGCGCAGTGTGCACAAAAGTTCCGGAGCAACCCATCGATGTATGACAGTTCACGGTCAACTATCAAACTCACTCAAATTTTATCATTTTACGAATTCAAGTTCTCTTACGACAATCTACATTCCTCAATCATACTATTCCAACCCCAAACCAACTCTTCCTTGAACCAGCTGATTTTCATTAACGTTGAAAGACAGCAAGCCACCGATCTGTTCCACACTCTTCATACGTCGAGGCAGATCGACATGCTACATTTTATGGTCCTTCGAGCCGGATACAGCATCCGGAAAACAAACATTCAAGTGCTATTATTATTTAGTGCAGTGAGTGTGTGGTACATGTTCGTGTCAGTAAAAGATCCTGTACTGTCCATCATCACGATGACGAATCAAGAGGAAAGGCTTTCTAACCAGCGTCGCTATTTTACGAGCCTTCTGGCTCAGATGTCTAATGTTCTTACGAATTACGAACAAGAACTGGAGCCAGAGAGACTGTCCAAACTTCTGGACAGAGTGAAAGTAAGATATAGCACACTAGAGAACATGCATTGCAACGTGGCATCAGCCGACGAAGTCGAAGAAAAAGAAAAAATGGTTATCTCGATGCGGTAATAGCAGCCGAAAAATACATCAAGCAATCACAAAGGGGTAACGAAAACCAGCAGACAACACCAACATCATTCATGGGCGACATATTAGGAGTCAAACTGCCAAAAATTGAACTACCACGCTTCGACGGCAAGGTGGAAGAGTGGCTATCATTCAAGGACCGATTCATGTCCATGACTGATAACAAAGTGACACTCTCTGATACCGAAAAGTTACACTATCTGCGATCCGCTCTGTCCGGAGACGCCGCGGCCATCATAGAAGCAGTAGATACAACCGCAAGTAGCTACAAAAACGCATAGACGCTACTAACATGTAACTATGACAACACACGTCTAATCACAATGCGCCACGAACTGCTATTTTAAACACCAATGATTGAGAGGGATTCTCCCAAGTCTATCCACTTCTTCGTCAACCACATCAGGACGGACCTATACTCACTCAAATCACTAAAACTACCGGTCGACACGTGGGACATCCCCATTATTCTACACATACTTCCGAAACTAGACAGAAATACACGTCTCGATTACGAGAAAACATTAAAATTAGACGACATCCTCGCACTGAATCAGTCAGTCATTACTTGACTTTTTAATCGAGCGAGCAAGGTGTCTTGATACGACAACCCGCTATTCTACTCCAATCAGCAAGCAGGCAACAACCAAGTCACAACGCAACTCTTAACAAGGATATAATGACATCGTTCGAAGAAAACCACAAAACTTTTTTACCGATTCACGACACTAAACACAGCCATTAACACCACGTCCGTCATCCTCGCGCTCTCCATCTCCTTGTTCTGCGACGTCGCGACCGTCGACACCACACCTACCATCATCTTCCACATCGTCACATCGACCGCAATCACTAGCATCGCCGAACTCAACAAGAAGGATGGGATGCCCCCTTTGTGAGACAAACGAACACAGAATCTACGAATGTGAGAAATTTCACAAACTAACAGTGCCACAACGTGTTGAACTAGCAAAAAGGAAGGTGTTGTGCTTAAACTACTTGCGACGTGGCCATACCGCTTCGGTCTGTAGATCAACAAAATGCCGGAATTGTGATCAACATCATCACACCTTCCTATGTCCGACCGAATGACAACTACCAAACGACGCAACAGAACACATGTCACTATCAGCCATCACCCCAACCACTGAGCTAATGACCACAGCAATCATCAAGGTACGCGCAACCAACGAAGATTGGACAAGCTGTCGAGCTCTTCTCAACACATGCTCCACAGCCAACTTCATTACGGAAGAATTTGCCAACACGATTTACGCCCCGGAGCAATCTTGTTCAATCCCAATCGGAGCAATGAACGAATTAAATACAACATGTACTCACACGACAATGCTCACCATCTCTTCCCGACATACAGGTTATGAGAGAACACTTGAATTTCTCATAATTCCTCAGATTTTCACCCTCGTTCCAAACGAACCCATCAACACCAATATGTTCAGCATCCCTCCAAACATTTAAATCCTACCTTCCACAAACCCTCTCCTGCACAAATGTTGATCCGGATGAACGTTGTCTACCTTCAGCATCGGTCAACACAACATCTCGACATCTTCAGACAAAGATCTCATCCTCCAGAAAACACAACTCGGCTGGGTAATCTGGGAAAATGTTAACAGTATCTCTCCAAGCCAACGTTGTCACCTAACGAACCTTGAAAAAAACATCGCCAAATTCTGAAATCTCGAAGAAGTACCAAACAAACCTCATATTTCTAACGAAGAAGCGGAGTGCGAAGAACACTTCATTGAACACGTCCAACGAAATGAAGATGGAAGCTACGTCGTGGCACTACCATTCAAATCCAACAAGAATCAGATAGGAGAGTCATATCGTCAAGCCCTTCGTCGCTTCTCAGCATTAGAGCGAAGATTAAATGCCGACCTAACAGGACCGCCTATCAAAACATAATGAACTAGTATATCAAACTCGGACACATGACGGATGCAGACAATAAAGCGATCGGATTCTATCTGCCATATCACCCAGTTTTAAAACAGTCCAGCCAGACGACCAAAGTCTGAGTTGTCTTTGATGGGTCAGCAAAATCATCTAGTGGCATCTCTCTAAACGAAACACTGATGGTCGGTCCCACAATTCAAGACATCGTTTCTTTAGTTCTTCGATTCAGACTACACAAGTACGTCATGACCGGAGACATCGAGAAGATGTACCGCCAATTTCTTGTACGAAATCAAGATCGCATATACCAAAAGATCATTTGGCGGGACGAAGAAGGCATTCGCAACGTCTACAAATTAAACACGGTCACTTTTGGGTTATCCGCAGCTCCATTCTTAGTCATTCGATGCCTCAGACAATTAGCCGACGAAGGAGCACTTCACTTCCAAACAGCCTTCGAAACGCTAAAGAGAGACTTCGATGATCTTATCACTGCCGCCAATACACTCGATGACATGATCACGCTGCGCAACGAAATGATCCAACTGTTACACCGTGGTGGGATGAGTATCCATCAATGGGCAACGAACACTATCGGTACTATCCGGATTGCCTGAGACCAGTGTGAAGCTGTCACGAAGTCCATCCAACAACAATACCATCAAAATATTTGGTATTTTCTGTGGATCCTTGCACGACTACATTACATATTCTTTTCAATACGCAACAAATCACAGACCAATAACAAAACGCACCATTCTCGCCGAAGTCGCAAAAATCTATAATCCGTTTGGATTGCTAGGCCCCGTGGTCGTCACCACAAAAAATTTGGTGCAAAAATTGTGGACATTAAAACTACACTAGGACGAATTCGTACTTCTCGACATTACTGGACAACATACTGCAGATAACTCTTCAACAATCTCTCATTTCCTCGCAAGGCAATTCTGAACGATGCTGACAACATACAGTTGCATGGCTTTTGCGATGCCAGTGGAAAGGCATACGGCGCATGCATATATGTTAGGTCAAATTCACCGAGTCATGGAACACTATGCACCTTATTCTATGCAAAATCAAGAGTCGCTCCGCTGAAGCTCATATCTCTCCCTCGTTTGGAAATAACCGAGCCCTTCGTCTGGCCAAACTGCACGAATCGATTACTCAAGCTATATAAATCAAGATCAAGAAGGCAATTTTCTGGACTGACTCCATTACAGTACTCCACTGGATACATACACAGCCGTCATCATTAAAAACTTTCGTGGCAAACCGCACAGCAGAAATTAGAGAAAGGACTTTACCTGAGCAATCGAGACACGTTCCAACGAAGGACAATCTTACTGATGCAATATCAAGAGGATTGCTACCAACCGCATTCACAAACCAAAGGATTTGGCAAGCCGGACTTTCATAGTTAACGCAGGACGAATCCAGCTGGCCACAACTTAAACTGCCCAACACCATTCCAGAGAGCCGTAGTAACTTTGTTTTCAAAATCGAAACTCTTCCCAACCAATGGTATTCCAATTTCGAAAAACTAACAAGAGTAATAGCATACTGCCGTCGATTCAGATCACAACAACGAAAGAGTCCGCTGCTACTGGTTGAATTGGAACGGGCCACGAAGATAATCATAAAATGGTTACAAACGGAAGCTTTTCAGGTCGTTGTCCGACCTGCGTCAAAACCATAAGGTCCACAACAAAAGCAAGCTGCTCACACTGAATCCATCCTTAGATGACAATCATCCGAGTTGGAGGGAGGCTCATCCAAGCCAATCAATCGTACAACGCCACTCACCCAATAGTACTTCCAAAGTCCCACCATGTTGTCTCTTTAATTATCCAATCCTATCACACAAAACATCTTCGTGCAGGGGCACAAATCTTTATTCAATCAGAGAAAATACTGGATACTTGACGGACGGAACCAAGTCAGGAAAACAATCAGAAGCTGCTTCAGAGCAGCTCCGATGGGAGCTCAAATGGGAAATCTACCGGCAGTCAGGGTAACTGAAGCACCACCCTCATAACCTTTCTTCGGCATCGATTGGGCCATTCTTTATCAAAAAAAGGTACGCAAACAGAGCCGCGGGTATACGTGGCAGTGTTAGTCTGCTTGACTGTGAAGGCGGTACATCTCAAACTCACCAGCGATCTGACGAAGCTTTCCTGACCAGTCTGAAACAGTTTATCGCCCGAGGAAAATGTAAGACAATTTATTTCAACAACGGCAACAACTTCGTCGGTACCAACAAGGAACTACAAGACCTTCAGCAACTATTTCAATCAAACCAACATCAAGAACAGATACACACTTTTCTAAATAATAGCGGAATACAATGGCACTTCATTCCTCCACAGTCTCCAAACTTCGGTGGATTGTGGGAGTCAACTGTAAAATCTTTCAAGCACTATTTGAAATGAGTGAGCAGTAATGGTCTCTTCACCTACGAAGAACTGAACACCTTCATTATACAAGTCGAGTCCATCCTGAACTCATGACTCATCACCACCATATCAACAGATCCCAATGCAATCTCCAAGTACTGACTCCCGGCCATTTTCCAATCGGCAGATCACTAACTGAATTACCGGAACATGACTTTAGCAACATTTCTGCAAACAGACTATCTTCGTGGCAACACATTTCAAAAGTCAAGCGCGACTTCTGGACCCGATGGCACAAAGAGTACCTTAATGAACTCAATGTCCGTCATAAATGGACCAAAAGAGATGGACAACATGAGATCAAAGAAGGATCAATTGTCATCTTGTGAGAGGACAACATCCCACCTGCACAATGGATCATCGGAAGGGTAACCAAGACATATCCTGGACCAGACGGTATCATCCGCGTTGCAGACGTCAAGATTTCCACAACCAACTATAAACGCAACGTACGAAAATTGACACCATTGACGATCAAGAACGATATCGAATCTTCTTAAGCACGCGCACCATACATATATCAATCCATGTTGAACAATTTGTTCAACGGGCGGCGGCATGTTCGGCCTTACCGAACACAATGGAGGTGAGGTTCGTACCGCGAAGAACAAATTATCGAGCCAGGAAAAGTAATTTTCTAATTTCTAATTTCTTGAGGACAGGGATCTCCCGTGACCATTTCCTTCGTTGCTTTCATCTTCTGTTGTAGTCATACCGGTAAGTTTCTTCATCGCAATGGTCCCCATTATAAACGTACTCGAAAAAGAGATGCGAAAAATTAATTCATCGAGCCAAGAATGAAACTTTCAGATTCGCTCCACGACAGGGATTTTCCTTGACCATATCATGTTTTTCCCTTACTTTTATTTCATTGTTGTAGTCATGCCCAACTCTCAATTCTAAGGCTCGGTAAATGTCTTTATCGCAACTTTTCTACGACATCCATAAATCCAAGACATATTGCATATACTTATACCATTTAATGTACATATACCATTAGAAAGTGCATATACTTTCTGGTATCGACCTCCCTCACATCTGGAATCAACTAGCATACCTCCCTAATCCCGTAACTATAGAATCCACAGCTATATAAGACCAACGCACAAGGAAAAGCAGACAGTTAATGTTTTTTGGCAATTGCACAGAAGTTCCGGAGCAAGTCCCGACGTACGACAGTTCACGGTCGAATATCAAACTTACTCAAATCTTATCATTTTACGAATTCAAGCTCTCTTCCGACAACCTACATTCTTCGATCATACTATTCCAACCCCAAACCAACTCTTCCTTCCAACCCCGAACCAGCTGACTTACATTAACGTTGAAAGACAGCAAACCACCGATCTGCTCCACGCTCTTCATACGTCGAGGTCAGATCGGCACGCTACAACCATCATCACATTTGATCTTACCGTTGCCAGTTCCTTCAACTTTCACCGTTGGTATAATTGGTCTTTCATCTCTGTATATAGTTCGTTAAAAAAACTTTTTTGTTGTTTGTCATGTGTACTGTAGTTCCGAAGTCTATATACCAGGTGTCCTTTTCACACGTATATGAATTTATGCTGAAACAGACATCGTTATTATCCGTTACTATGTTCGCCTTTTCCGTTTTGCACCTCCAGGCTCTATAATTCCGACAGTCGTTTTTTAAATGTCCCTGCCTTTTACAAAAGAAGCATTCGATCGAGCTGGTACATGCGGCCGTTTTTCGTTTCTCGCTATGATAAATCTTTAACGCTTTTTCGCTTACCTCGATGTTTTATGATCTTCGGCGATATTTGTCTATGAGTTTTCCTTTTACTAGAGTTAGTGTTATATCTTCTTCCGGCCTACTTTCGAGTCCGCTAATAAGATTATTATATTATTATATTCTGGTAGGCTGCTTAAAATAATCGCTATAAACAGATTTTCTTTAATAACTTCGCCTATCGCTGATAGCTAATTATTTATTTCCATTAAAGAATTTATATGCTTTTCTATGTTTTCGCCTTTGAATCGTTAGACCACTCATCACCTATGGACATCAAATCTGGGCGGCTGCCATCACACAACATGGGCGGCTGCACATAAACAAAATCCTAAGTTAAACAAACCATACGACACTCCTATTAAAACACTATACTTTGTAGCTAACATTCCAACAATACAAGAATTCATACGAAACTCACTCAACACAGCGTATAACTCAAATCACTCAAATCCACTTAACATACAAACATACTACTAAAAATTAGGACAAAACTTCCTAAGCATGCAATAACACACAGCTAATTCACAATCATCAAGATTAAATTCAAGTATCGCAGGTTTTTTGAAACATTTTTTCCTGCAACTTATACTTACGTGCATCATACACGTCTAAATCAAATAGGTCTAAAACTAATTCTCTATCTGGTCACTTTAAATGTAGATTATAGTGACTCGTTACGCCAGGAACTACAACAAAAATAATCATTTAAGGAAAAAAAAGAGAAGGTCAGTAGTTTTTAGCAATCCAGCGGAATAATCAGTAGTTTTCAAGAGTTCAAGCGAGCGTCTACATCCAATATCTCAGGGCGCTCCGTCTTCTCACAGTATTCCTACGTGCATCAACTTACTCTCCTACTCATCTAATCTTACTTGCCTTTACATTACTGATTACCTTACTGATATAATTCATGTTCATCAGATTATTAAATCATCCAATCAAAGTTTACTTCTGACGAGTGAATTAAAATTGTCACCTAACAACAATCAAACCTTAACTTAAACCAGCTGCTTTTCATTCACGTTGAAGGCAGCAAGCTACCGATCTAATTAACGTCTAATACGTGACACACTACAATATGTATACAAAGTATTTTGTATTTCACTGTAAAAATTTTTGGAGCTTCCTACAAATTTTGTAATTTTTTACAAACGAAAACAAGAAAAAATGTCATGTAGTTTGTTCGTAAACATTTTGTTATAGAGTTATCGATATATATTGAATATAATGTGAATATGTGCGTAACAATGGATTTGAAATTTAATAATATACAAAATTAATCATATTTACTTTATCTATACTACATACCAAGTACTATCTGGGTATCGTTAAAGTTTTGAATTCTCATTTCAAAATGACCATCTTCTACATTAATGCAAGTATACAGTTCTTTTTAACAGAATTTATCATTTGTTAGAAATAAATATCGGAAATTCTGTCTGAAGAGAAGGCGTACGTGTACGGAGCGCGTAGAAAGAGAGAGAAAGCAAGGCCTTTATAAATTACAGCTGTAGTCAGTCGTCTTAGTGAACGATTATAGTGGAGGCGAGAAACGAGGATAGCGGCATGGTGAGCGTGGCAACGAAACAAACCATTATAATCTAATGGAAGTGTTTATAGTAGAGCGCGGAGGAGAGCGGCGTATAATAGCGGTGCAGCTATTAACAAAAATGTTTCTTTCTACTAGCAGAGATCAACGCGTTCGGCAACATTCGGATGCATTCGGATGCATTCGGTAGCATTCTATTGCATTCAATAGCAATCAATTGAAGATCGAAGTATTTATATATCTATTATTTCTGTTTTTTTATTATTTATTATTTATTTTATTTTTTTATTATTTCTATTATTTACTTTTTTTCTATCTTCTGATCTTGTTTTTTTTGCGAGATATAACATTAATATGTAATATTTAATTGCAATATTTTCTACAAGCACGAGCTTTACTGCTTCTCCAAGACATTTCGAGACATAATGAGAAGAATGGCTTGCTGTAGCATTTCGTTCCTCGCTTTTCTCCGCGTCATTATAAACATGCATCGCACCATTCTACTAGCCTCACAGCTCTCTTCTCTATTTATTTCTCCTTGCAGCTCTACTATAATTGTGTACTATAATAGCAGTAGAGCAGTAGAGCAGTAAAGTAGTAAATCTGTCGGTACCAGTAAGAGAATTAGCATAGAAGCTTGTTGTCCGTAAAATCATTAAACGTAAAAGTAAAACCGTTTAAAGTAAAAGTAAAAATTATTATGTGTGATGTTCTTTCTGTAGTTCTAAGTTCTATTAAGTCGTTATTTGATTTATTTCTTTTCTGTACTGTACTGCGTGTTTTTATGTGAAATATATATATTCGTACAAGTTAACAACCAGTGTCGTCTTAAACTGACTCCAAAAATATCAATTAAAAACTCAAAATCATTCAATGAGAATATTAATATCTTCTCAATAGGGATGCTAATATGACGTAGTATCTTGATACATTTATTTTTTGCGTACAGAAAAACATCGTAAAAAGCAGTCATAGTAGTAATGGAAACTGTAGCATTAGTCACCAGATGCATATATAACTCACTATATATAATGCACTCTATTTGGAAATAGTATTTCTAAAGCTATTCTACTTTTCTTTTACTTTTCTCATATATATTTTAACCGCAAAATTATTTATTTACCTGTTACTCAATATATATTACATATTGTTGAATTACATAAGCAGGTAGTCGTGTAATATATTTACGAATATGAACACTTGAATGGTATATCAAATTCGTTCATTCTCATCTGGCTTTTGGGAATATAAAAAAATTCGAAGATTATTTTGAAAATAGAAAGATCTATAAAAGATAAATTATATCCAATAGTTCTCTTCCTATCTATTTCATCTGTTCCTTTATTTTTGTTTACTTACTTGTTAATGTATAAAAGACAAAAGTATATAATACAAATTACGTTATGTTTGTAAGTGTTAAACAAACACTGTTCATTGTTCATTATGCAATCTATGTATGTGATACAGTGAATCCGAAAAAACAATTCATCCATTCAACAAAATAAATGTCATACTATTTCATAATTATTTGAACTATCGATTAAGATTTCAGATGAAAAACTGAATTTTTTAAATAACTTATTTCAATTTATATAAACAATTGATAAATTTGTGACTATTGGTTTTATATGTATGACTGTGAGTGTCGTTAGATGAGTGAGAATTTTTTGTCTATAGTAATGAAGTCTACGGTGTAAATGTGATATGGGAGAGTCCCGTGTAGTGTAAATGATGTTTTGAAGAATGTCCTAGAGCAGTTAGTCGTTAGAGAAGAGAATTAGAACCGATAGGTGAAGCGACAGAGAGTGAGAGAGTAAGAAGAGAGTGTAAAAAGAGAGAACTGATTTATCTTTTCAATATAATATTTTGTGTTTATTGCGTTATTATTTCTTGTGTAAATATACTTTGTGTTTTTCGTTAAAAGATAGAAATATTATTGTCCCATTCTACCCACAGAATTTAGATACGGATTTAAACAATATAATATCCGAAACTCGCTTCCCTTACAGGGAGTTGGTAGGAAGTCTGCAATGTTTATCGACAAAAACACGCCCAGATATTGCGTTTGCAGTTAATTACATTAATAGATTTATCGAAAATCCTTCGAACAAAAAGATATGTAATGCAATACGTATTCTCAGGTATTTACAGGGTACCAAAAACATTGGCATACAATATTCCAGGAATAATTCTAATCAAGTGCACGAACTAATTCCTTATAGTGATTCGGACTTTGCTGGTGATACATCCACAAGGAAAAGCACTTATTTGATCTTTTACGGAAATGGTCCGATTGGTTAGTGTTCACATAAGCAACCAATAGTAGCTCTGTCCACAACTGAAGTTAAATATATAGCGGCAGCGGAATGTTGCAAAGAATTGATTTATTTAAAAGGTATATTAGAGACACTAACAAATAAAGAGGTAAAAGCAAAACTATTTATTGACAATCAGAGTGCTTTAAGTTTAATTAAAAATGGAATTATTGGTAAAAAAAATGATTTACTGCACATTATGATTTTACTTTTATTTTATTTCACTGGAAGGTATATTGTTATCCTAGAACTTTTCTCTACGAGAGACAGAACTCAAGTGTTGAAGAGAGTATAAGATGCAGTGGACCCAGGACCCCTAATTCTTTATCTACAGCGTAAAATAAACACTGCATGCGTTCCCAGAACCTCTTCAACGCATAGTTCGACCACATGCATATTTTTCCTAAGATGATTTTTGTGACTGATTTTTGTAAATACGTTTAAGACGTATCTTATTTTCAACAGGAACAATACATAAGAAAAGCAAACACATGGATCCGAGATATCATTTTATTAGCGAAAAATTCAACAATGATTTAATATGCTTAGAACATTGTCCAACTAATAATCAACTTGCAGACTTATTAACAAAACCTGAATAATGTAAAATTCCAAGAATTTAGAAATAATTTACTTTGTACAGTATAAGTTTAATCATCAAAAATTATGTACAATTAAGAGGAAGTATTAGAATAGATAGTAACTGTAAAAATGTATCGATGGTAAAAAACAATAGTTGAGCGAACTATGCTAATTAAATATTACGTGATATCTCTGTACAATTACTTTTACTATCTATTTTTCTGGAATATTCCTTTTAGGAAGCCAACGGCTCAATATAGACACATAAGTTAAAAGTTAAGAGAACACGATAATAAGACGTACTTTTGTAAATATATTCGATATTGTTAATTAGTCCTCTGCCTAATTATTCAATTAAAAAATAACACTTTAAATTTCTGTCTTTTCATTGCTTGCACATACATATATAATATCGTACGACTTGTAAGTAGTAAAACCAGTTACCAGGTGTAACACAAGTGTAAAAAAAAAAGGAAGGAACATATCGATGCTGAGAAAACTGAGAAGTCAGCAAAGAGGAGTAAATTAAATCTCATCGTTTACGACATATCCAGCACAACAAAACGGGTGTGAAAGAAGATAACAACTGACAAGTCCAAGACAAAGTGTATCCATGGACCGGATTGTGCGTTTGGTAAAAATTGCGCCTATGTACAAGCTTTAGCATTAAGCAGGTTGACATTTTTTATCCAATTGTTCTCATATTTACTATCATTCACTTTTATCATTCAATCTTTCTAACTAATATTTATTTTTTTCTACGTTATAGTGTATTGCCTAGCACTAAAGACCTGGGCAAGCGTGAATAACAAAATTAATAAAAAATGTAAATAATGGCCGCAGTGTAAAGCTGGTAGTGACTGTGTATATATATATATATATATATATATATATATTCGTTCACTATAAATGTCAGTCATTCACGTCAGTCAATCTTCTCAACTGTTTCGTTTGTTTTTTCTCTGTTACAGCAAATATCTAGTGTGTAAATTTGGAGATAAGTGCAATTACAAACATCCGAAGTGCAAATTCGGTTTGTTCTGTACTAAGGAAGACTGCACGTTCTCTCATCCCAGCGAAAGACAATGGAAATATTATCTGATGTGTACGAAACCAAGATGCCTGTATCTTCATCCAGTATCGAACAGAGTGGTCAAAATTCACACGGTACAAGAAAAATTAAATCATATCATTGTAAAAACTTTACTGTAACGATAGATTAATATGTACATTAACACTGACAAGATGATTATGATTTTTATCTGTCGAGATTATGATTTTTTATATCATATCGGATTCATTGTATTGTATTAAAATTTATTATCATATATAACATTATATTAGATAAAATATAAATTCATTGTATTACATAATTATATTAATCGCTTTACTACAAATATTGTCATCATATATATTTGTGTTTGTGTAATATATATGATTATTCTTGTTGCAAGATTGCTCAATTGATTAAGAATCGTATCAAAATTCGTATAATTAAACTTGTACCAATCGATCGTCCTATTAATTCTTCATTATTTTTCCTTCAATAGAAAGATGACGAAAATATCTTCCAGCACAGAGCCGAAGAAAGGGAAAGAGAGGACCAAGGCAGCTGAAAAGGTACAAGAACTGCCAGTCAGGAGATCGAAAAGAATTGCTCAAAGGAAATTAAAAAGATTAAATACCGAAAAGAAATTAGAGGATCCTTTCGAAGAACTTTTCGGAGAACCTATTGACAAACCTGATGAAAAAGATTATGACGGACTTGTTGCTGATCTTCCTGATTGTCGGGCTGTTATGAAAGAAGACGATTGAAAAGAAGAAGACTCAGGACAAAATTTTGGAGTCCTCTGAGTGAAACCGACGAAAAATTGTTTCCATTTTACATTTTGATGGCAAAATCCGCTTTAACATTCGCGCAACAGCAACAACATCGGATTTCAATTAGCAGGGCAATGAAGAACGCATGCTTCGGTTGCACGAAGCAGTATATCCAGGATGTTCTTCACGAATCCAATTACAAACCGAATGTAGCATTGAAAACGCTAGTTACCAGAGAGAGTCCACCTAAATTTTTGGAAAACTAGTCGCTACGGAGACGAAGACGACGTTTATAATTTTTCACTTTTGTAACAAATATATTTATATTTTTAACGAAATATTTTACATTTGTATATATTTATATATTGTAACAAAAACTTTTGTATTTATAACGAGAATAGTTAGGCTTTTAGACTTTACATTTATGACTGTAAATGTCCAGTGTTTTCACAAAAGTTTGGAGAAAGTAAGGATAGTTTTATTCTCTTCAAACATTGAAAATTGAAAATTTCTCTTTGCAACGATACTTGCTGTACGATTATTTTTCAACGTTTTTATATTGAATTTTTAACGTTCGAATTAAACGACAAAAGGCTAAGAAGTTTTAACATTTATTTGTTACGCAGCAAGTTTTACGGAATTGTTGTAAAAAGCACTTTTTCTTTTTTAAAGATTATAGTGGATCTCCCTTCGTTTCATGAGGAGACAAAATTGTAGAATTGTATGTGTTGTATTGTACGTGGACACGACCCAGGCAGCATCATAAATATGTCGTCTTCAACGACGTGGACCAAGAACGCAGTACTGTCAGGGCCATGAGATAATTGTCAAAAAATCTCTCCTGACCGTGAAGACTGCAATAGAACAATATACTTTCCGATTCCTTGATCGGAAAGGATACAAAGAAAGTCGGAGTATATAAGGACCGACTCCAACACGCTAGACACAGCATTCAGTACTTTGCACACAGGCAGATTGGCGATTCAAAAACATTCACAACGATGTGACAGTATTTGGTCGCATAGTGACGATACGGCATAGAGCAGCGAACGACACGACATCAAGTCAGTCGACGTCAAGCATTCTCACAGTGATTAAACCCGTGGTATTCGCCTTTCACAGAAGTACCACATCCAACAAATTCAGCTCAGAAGCAAAGCAGCTCCGTGCCACTCGTGGAGCCATCCTAAGCGTAAAAAGCACGAACTACAGAATGAAGGTAACTAACTCCGACGTATGGTCGGTCCACGGCCAACAGAATATGTCCTGCACCCGATAACGGTCAGAAGAAGATCGACATCACTATCCGATTTGAGACTCACAACGAATATCAAAACAGGTATGGAAAACAACACAAACATTCCTACCAAAAATCGATTCAGCATATTCGCTGACTGTTTACTACACGACACCGACCACGCAAACGCAGACCAAACAAACGAGGCACAGACACATGCCCAGAAAATACCGAGGCTCTGAGCAACATAAAGCCCCAGCCCATATACAGTGATGAGCAAAACTGAACACACTTTCTAAAATTTTCAAAACCATTAACATTCCTTCAAATATACAATATTGTATTTCAACCAATGCAATGCTATATAGAAGTCAACAACGTATTGTTTCAAGGCCTGACTATGTTCATTTACATTATTTGTCTCTTCGTGAAACACAAGTTGGTCGTACTCAATTTTGCACCGCTTCAGTATTCAGTCGATTATAAACCTTTAAATAGTCATCATCACAAAGATTATTTTCCTAATGTGTTAATATTTGTGAGTACGCTTTCTCACTTTTACTTTTTTAAATTATATATATAGAATATACTAATTACTTGTATAATTTAGTGTTTAATATGCGACAAATATCGAAGGAAATCAAGAAAAATATAATTTCAGAAATTGAATTCTGGCCTTTCCACAAGAAAGGTTGCAAATAAATATAACATACATAAGTCTGGGCTAAGCTGCAAACCAATCTAACAATTATAAATTTTTATCTTTCAGCCAATTTTGTACAGATTTCGCCATATGTTTGGGATCCCGATTCTGCTGGAGTATTACCTCATTTTCGGAACACAGCATGTTCTCTATCATTTTTAGTAGATGACATTCCAGAATTGATTTATAAATATATTGTTTCATGTTACTAATAACTCGATGGATTGGACTTGTTTCATAAGTTGTCAACAACCTCCATATCATTATAGAACCGTCACCATGTTTTAATGTTTGTTTGACGTGATGACGTTTAAGGATTTCACCCTTTCTTTTCCAATATCACGATTTGCCATCAGATGTAATACGATTAATTTTTGTTTCATTTGACTATATTACACATCTCCATTGATCAATTTTCCAATCTTTATATTTCTTTGCAAAGTCTAAACGAGATTTCACGTTCCTCTTTGATAACATGGGTTTCTTTTTCTTCTCATTGCATATGTATTTTTGGGATTTTAATTCTCACGTTGCTGTCCATTTACTAATTGACTTCCCGTTGCTATTATTTAACAAATTTGCAGCTATTGAAGCATTTGAGGCTTCGGCAATCCGAATATATTTACCTAATAATCTTCCTTCTCGTGATGTCAACAAGTTTTGGCCGTCCTAATGTTTGTACATTGAGACAATGTTATTTCCTCATTTTTTGAACAAAAGATTGACTTACATTATAATTATTTGCAATCTTTATTGTAGAAATGCCAAAATTCAATTTCGAAATTATATTTTTCATGATTTCCTTCGATATCGCATATTGAAAAATACTAAATAATTAGTATATTCTATAATTAGTATATTCTATGCATATATAATAAATAAAAGTAAAAGTGAGAAAGCGTACTTACAAATATTAACACACTAAAAGAATAATCTTTGTGACAATGACTATTTAGAGGTTTATAATCAACTGGATACCGAAGCGGTGCAAAACTGAGTACGACCGACTTGTGTTTCTCGAAGAGATAAATGCTGTAAATGAACATTTCAAGGCCTTGCATCTATTGCACTGGTTGAAATACAATGTTGTATATTCGAAAAAATGTTAATAGTTTTGAAAATTTTAAAAAGTGTGTTCAGTTTTGCTCATTACTGTATCTTCACGGTAATTATCAATTACACTAAGCTACTTGAAACACTAAAAGCCAGTTACAATAACCGCTACTATCAAGTACGTGTCGCAAGAGCTCAAGGTTATGTTCCACAACATACTTTAACAGACTTTAACGATTTCAAAAATGTCCGCAAAAAGAACATCCAGTTTCACTGTTACCACTGAAAAAATCCTCACAGTCATGCCCAAAGGCCATATAAAACTAAACGAAAAAGTAATAATAAGTAACCTCAAAGCCCAAGGATTCAAGCCTATCAAATGTACAGAATTGCCAACGTACACAAAATACACGGTTTACACATTTATATCAGGCACAATTCTCGCAAATGTAAATCATGTCTGCTTTGTCGAAAACATCGAGGATTATTGGGAAAAAATATAAATCCCGAAAGCCCTCCATACAGTGTTATCGTTGTCAGGTACATGGTCATTCTTCCATGAACTGCAATAAAAATGTCGTATAAGTAAAAGAAGCACATAACACAAAAGAATATATCAAATGTAACAAACTGCAAAGAAAATCACACTGCCAACTACTCAAAATGCCCAGCCCTCCTATCCTACTTAGCGAAAAAAAACATCTGTAACCCAGCAATACATAAACTCACTACTTTAGTTTCGCAGAAACAATCAATCGGAAGTCTGTTCGGAAGTCGTTACGATCAGTCAGAAATGGGACGAAAAAGTAAAAATACTTCATTCGACGTACGACAATTAGTCATTTTTCACATTCATCTTTTAAAATTAATTAAAAGAATACCGTAGCTGATACGGAGATACAATGATGAAGACCAAATTGAATCGATTCTTCAGAAAGATCGGCCACGAAAACTTAACAACTGAGACAAAGGCATTATTCTAAGAAAAATAAAAGTGAATTCTAGTTTAAGTGCTCCTGAGTTAAGTTCAGAAATATTTCAAGAGACAGGAAAGAAAGTTCATGCAGATACAATCCGCCGGGTGTTGAAAGCTGGATATGATAGAATGGCACGTAAGAAACCGTATATAAAAGAAACGAATCGTAAGAAGAGATTAATTTTTGCAAAACAATATATTCATAAAGAAGAAACTTGGTGGAATAATGTAATTTTCGTCAATGAAAGTAAATTTAATATATTTAGCAGCGATGAACGAAAATTGGACGTAAACAAAATGAAGAGCTAAATTACATAAATTTAAATCTGACAATAAAACAGGTCGGTGGAAATATTATGATATGGAGGTACACTTCATCAAAAAATTGAGCAGTTAGTTTTTATAGAAGGAATTTTAGATAAAAACAAATATCTAAATATTTTGCAACAAAATCTTAAGAAAAGTGCAACCGCAATGGATGTTGAACGCACACTGAAATATCAAGATAACGACGCCAAGCATAAAGCTAGAAACGTGTGACTGCGTGCGTAGGATATTATGTACGCTATTGAGCAGTATCGCTGAGAAATTCGGGAAGTTTAGACGTATATTTCAAAGTCTGTGTGAATTTAATAAAGATTAAAAATCTTTAAAAAAGATGTCGAGTGATAGTGAAAATAAAGTTGTGGTAGCAGGAAGTAGTGCAGAAAATATCGTGCGAAGGAAGAAAGTAAAGAGAAGCTCTGTTTGAGAACATTTTCAAGAAAAAGATGATACAAAGGCGAAATGCACGCATTGTCACCATGAATTTAAAACTAAGTATGCGAATACTACTAGTTTATTACGCCATTTGAAGCATATGCATTCAAACATTAGTATATATGTACTAGAAAAGAAACTGAATCGATATAAAATTTGTCGCATGTACAAAATGATACGCGAAAGATTGTTAAGTAAAAATTGCTCGAATGATGATTCTAAATCTGCGACCTTTCGATACAGTTGAAGGTATGGGCTTTAACGTATTATTTAAGTCTGTTCCCAATCCTTTCTCTTCCAAATCCCAACTCTTTCGGAATTCTTTTGAGAACCCTGGCTCTTTCGAGAATCCCGAATCTTTCGAAAATCCCGATAAATTCGAGAATCTCAAAATTTTCAGGTACTCGTCCCGATCCCGAAAAAATTTCGTATTCCTGATCCGACCCGATATTTCGGGTTCTCACACACCTCTAACAAATAGAACCTCCCGTCACACCTCCAACCCCAACGCAATCGGAAATGTGGTTGACGGACTAAAAGATACGAATCTGGATACATTTCTAAGTATCATTGAGCTCATATAAATCCATTACACAAAGTGCACAACAAATATCGAAAGAGTCAGGACCATTATAATAGTTAAAGAACTCGAAGCTGGACAATAATCGCGCCATTAAAATCATGTTATGGAATGCCACCAGCAAAAAAATTCGAGCTCCACAAATTCCTTATAGACCACCAGGTGGATGTCGCAATCATTACTGAAACCTGGCTTTCTCCCAAAAACACCTTCAAGCTCCCGCAATACAGCATTCATAGAAAAGACCGCTCAACAAATCCTGGCGAACCCCCTCGAGGAGGAGTCCTGATGGTCATCAATAACAAAATCCCTTCAGAATATCTTACACAACCTGCAATCGCTCCCGTAGAAGCTATAACAGCAAGAGTCAAAACGACCCCTGCACTAATCCTCACAACTACATACATTCCCCCTAACACAACCTTACTCCCACAGAGCTAGACCAAATCAATACCAACCAACCACACCAATACAAATAAAACCTGTAAATCACTGGTGGCGACTTCAACACCAAACACCAGATCTGGAGCAACTCCAGAAGAAACGCTAACGGTATCACTCTCAAAAGGCACTCTGAAACTGAGCAATACCAAATCCTCCTCTCACCCACGTACACGTACCGACAACCAAGCTGTAACCCCTTCAACCTAGACATCTTCCTATCGAATATTCCATTCGAACACACCACAGAAACCATAGACAATCTCTCCTCAAACCACCGGTGATTCTAACAATCAAAACTAACCAAACGCAAAAACTTAGACACCACAACCACCACACTGACTGGCACCTTTACCAAAAAATCTGCAATTCTTTTCCTATCAACCAAAATATCTCAAACCCTGGAGACGTTGAAACGCAAATAGAAACATTACAATGAAACATACACCATGCATTCCGCAAAGCCACCAAACCCATCAGGGGTTATCTGCTTATAGACCATCTTTCTCAGTGTATTCTCTACTTCTTTGAGTTCTCGTACTCCAACGGTCGAGAAACATTCTCACTAACACAACACTATAACGGAAAAGAAAAAAAAATTTTAGTTGATGAAACATGTTACAATATGTATATACGTATACAACTGACAGACCCACCAACACCGACCCCTACCCGCAATACTTAATCAGAGAAAGACACAGACATAGACGGAAATATCAGAGGACTAGATACCCCCTACACAAGCTACACCACAACCTCCTATCAAATCTTGTCCAAAAAAGAATAGCAGAAACCAGAAACGCTGCATGGCAAAAATATCTCGGCCAAATAGAGAAAGCAGATTCTGGCTAACATACAAATTAACAGAACGCAAAAACCCGAGTATGCCCCCGCTTAACGATCCGACTATTCTACTCTATACACAGACAAAAACAAAGCAGGTGCTTCAACCGAACACTATGCCAACATATACAACACAGCGCTCAATACCAGCTCCGCACTCGGCGACGAAATTAGACATTCTCTGCAGCCCGCGACCACAACGACAGACAACTCCCACACTGACTACCAGATAATCATAACTCCATGACTAATGCAAGATATAATCTCAAAGCTTCCAAATAATAAAACTCTCGGACCAGACAAAATTACCACCCCGGAATTGAAAAACTTCCGAAAAAGACGCTAGTACAACTATACTATATAATCAAAGCATGCATACAGAAATCCTATTTTCCGACCTCCTCGAAAACGGAAATACATCCTGTCCCAAAATCAGGTAAAGCACACACCGAGATACACAACTACAGACCCACCAACCTGCTCAATATCCCGAGCAAAATCTTTGAAAAAATTGAAACCTTGCGTATTTCCACGTATGCGCTAAAGGCCCAGCCGCGAAGTCGACCTACGAAATGTACGCAGCCAACAGAACGACGATCAGCACGTAGGGGATCAAGATCCTTCATCTCGACCTGGGGCTCCGAAGTGACTTCATCAGCCACTTTGGGCTATTAGTCGACCTGAAAAACCACCGACTACTTTATAAGACGACAGCTTTATCGGCAAGCGGGAGGATCGCCACCGGGAAAGCAGATTTAGCGAGGAACACTGTGGACGACTCACCGTATCACCAGCTTCTCGCCGAATTTCCGGACCTCCTGCGACCAACGGTAACCCTAAGACAGGTACAGCACAACGTTGTACACTATATAAATACCACACCCGGTCTGCCAACGTTTTCCAAGACGCGAAAGTTCGCCGCCGATATGTACAAAGTCGCGCGTACTGAATTCAAGGAGTTAGTGTGCCAAGGATCCGCCCTTTTAAAAACCAGTGGGTTTCAGCCCTACACATAGTTCCTAAGAAGGATAACGGATGGAGATCTTACGGCGATTATAGCACCTTGAATTCACGAACGGTACTGGGTCGATACCCAATATAGAAGATTTCACGTGAATGCTCTCCGGGAAGAATACGTTCTTCACGATAGATATGGTGTAGATCATCAGATACCGGTCAATCCGGGGGACATTTCGAAAACGGCCGTAACGACACCCTTCGGCTTATTCGAGTATACAGTAATGCCGTTCGGGCTGAGCAATGCCGTGCAGACGTTTCAAAAGTTCATCAACACCGCCTTGAGGGGGCTCGATTTTTATTACGCATATCTCGATATCCTAGTCGCCTCCCAAGACGAGACAGAGCATCGAGAACATCTAAAACAGCTGTTCGCACGGCTGGATCAGTACGTCATGATCGTGAACTCGACTAAGTGCGTATTCGTAAAGTCCGAAGTCCAATTCCTCAGATACACGGTAAACGGGGAAGGAACGAAACCGCGAAAGCCGACAAGGTAAAAGCAATCCTAGATCATCCGAAACCAGGTACCGTGAAGCAGCTCCGCAGGTTCTTAGGTATGATAAACTTCTACCAAAGATTTATAGCCATGGCCGCGGAACTGCAAATTCCGTTGAACCAATTATTGAAGAGTCGGAAGTTGGAAAGTAACGCTCCAATCCAGTGGTCAGCCGAAGCGGAGACAACGTTCCAAGCGCTAAAAGACGCGTTGTCGAACGCCGCGCTGCTAACGCATCCGTCGAATCGTGCGAATCTCGCGATTATGGTGGATGCATCCGATTACACGATCGGAGCAACATTGCAGCGGTTAGAAGAAGGCGTGTGGAAGCCATTAGCTTTTTTCACAAAGCCCTTGGTGCCGACGCAACGCAAATATAGCGCGTACGACAGGGAGCTATTAGGAATTTACTCTGCGATAAAAAAATTTCAATACGCAGTGGAAGGCCGACCGTTTACGGCATACATCGATCACAAACGTGTACGCGTTTAGACGAAAGCCGGAGAAATATACCCCGCGACAATTTTGATACCTGGATTAGTCCGCGGTAAAAACAACGAGGTAGCAGACGCATTGTTTAGAGTAGAGACAGTGACAGCATCGCTGGACTACGAGCAGTTAACTTTGGACTCAGTCGCAAAGTACGAGGAGTTAAAACACTTCCTCACAGCTTCTGGTACTTCGTTGCAGCTGAGAAAGGTCAAGCTCGTAGGCAACGACACCAAAGTACAACGACACGTACAGGCTTTTCTTTAACAATCAAATACCGGAGATAAGCCTATGATTCGGTTCATAACATCACACACACCTAGGTGTAAAACCGACCGTTAGGCTGGTGAAGCAACATTTCATCTGGTCATCGATAGACCGCGACTGCCGAAAATTGGCCCAAACTTACAGTGTCAACGCGCGAAAGTAAGCAGACACGTAGTCCGCCTAACCGAGAATATTTTACTGCCGTCTGCTTAGTTCGAACACGTACATATCGACCTAGTGGGTCCGCTTCCGATTTCGCGAGGGCAAAGATACTGTCTGACGTGCGTCTAAGTCCCGACCGCGTATTGCTTTCGTGTGAAATATTCTAAGTCCCAACGTGAGCTCATCCACGGAACGGGTTAGAATCTCCAGACCCGTTCTTCTTCTTTTTTTCTTTTTCTTAGGTCTTAAACAACTTTAGAATTTTGAAATGTTTCAAAAACTTTAAAAAGCATATAGAATTAAACGTAAATTAAAAAATTCAATGTATAACCAATAATTTTATAAATCGCACCGGCGTATTTATTTCGCGTCAAAAATTTTCTAAGTTCCGACGATGTAAAACTTTCTAAGTTCCTCAGTAAAACATCGCGACCGCCCTAAATAGCCACGGTTTCGCGATCGTCGTGCCCGGTTCCGCCCCAATCTCAGCTCGACTTCGACTTCTACTTCGACCTCTGCTTGCAAACTGTGGCACCGGCTGGGGCGCCGCGTTTTTCCTTTCTCGACAACGCTTCATTCGCACTCTCCGGGCGTGCTCTAATTCTAATTCTCTGCTGCCCTCTAACGCGGAACAGTTCTTCCGTATTCGATCTCGATTAACCCTCCCCCCCCCCCAAGTTCAACATTTCTGCCCGTGACACGGTCCCACTGCAACTGACTCCGCCCCCTCGATTCTACAAACGGACGCCGTCCAGCCTCGGTCCAGCCCGACACCACCTTCGCTTCGACTTCGATTTCGGTCGTCCGTGGTGAGCAAGTTTGCCAAGCGCAAAATCCGAGCCCTGTAAAACGGGATAAGGAGAACCGCTTTGCTGGGATCGAACTGCTAGCGCATGAGCTGCCTACCCACCGGGCCTGCAGCCTCCGCTGGTCTTTCCCAACGGAAAGACACTCGAACGAGAGAAACCTGGTTGAGTGGATCCGGCTACAGGCAACCTAGAACCAAACTGCGAGTGGAAATTGCGCCCGCTTCGCCGCCTGTAGCCTAACACGGACGCACATCGCCCGGAAAAGTGCTGCCCACAAAGCGCCGTTTTCGAACCGTCTGAAAAGACCTATTCGCGGCTGATGGCACGCCTTCGATCAAACTATTGTCCGAGCGAACCCGTCCCTGGATCGAACGAAGCAGTGGGCCTGCCACAACGCAATGATTCACGAGACCGCGTGCAGAATAAACTCCAGCATGGGACGATACACTATCCGTCGTTCCCTTACATTCCGCGATTCTCGAGGGTTTTTAAATGCATTTTACGCCCGGTTATCAATGACGATCTCCGATTCGAATACCTCGTGTCGCCAACCCGCCCAACACAGGCAAGTCGACGTCCGAACCGACGCCTTCCCGTTGGCCGTCGGTCCCGGACTTCGGTTTTTCAAACAATCGAGTAATTGAGAAAGGGAAGAGCGGAACACTCGTGCGCATTAGTTGCCAACCGCACAGCCCCAGAGATCGGAATGCCCACTCCACCTCCCCCAGCGGGCCCAAGATTCCGTGCGTCAGGACTGTCACATCGATGAGCCGAGATAGGCCAAACTGTGCACGTATGTCTGAAAAAGCATTCGGAGCTCGACGGAGGAGTGTGTAGAAGAGGAGGAGTACGCATCTCCTTCGGCGAGGAACTTCAACGCAGCTGCACGATGCCCGCTTCTCCCGTGTAATCGCAAACAAGCGAATCACGGATCGGTTGCCCAGTCATAACCGGCTCAACCCTCAAACTCTTATCCCCCCCTTATACTCACTCTGACACTCTCGACACGCGCACCAAAACTGACCAGTGTCCTTCCAAACAGGGAAGTGTCCTTCTTGATCAGAGCATCCAACCGCCCAGACGCGTCTAATTACCGACTCCGCCTCGGCCCCGGAGCCGGTATCTGTTCTCCTCTCGACTTATTGCCGCTATCGCGCATGCCTAAGGGACGGAAGCGGCTCCCGGCGCGGCATCGCGGCTACGATACTCGCAAAATAACACACCCCCCTCCATGCGCCTACAAGAATTTAATAAACAGAAGCAATTTTCCCAAATAACACCGAACGACCGGCCAACACACACGGAATAGCGGCACGACCACCCATATCTGATTACCACCGAATAACCATCCTTGACGTTATGTCTATGCTCACTTTTCTTTCAGGACACTAACCACTCTTCAGAATTCTTCCCTACAGGTTCGCTACTCTCGTGCTACCGCACCCCCAAAAAACTTGAATTTCATGATGACATCTCCTAAGCGTAAACATTCCGGGGGTAAAATAGCCCTCCATTCGGATCTTCGGGCGAGGGCACGCTTGGACGACATCGTCGTGGCAGTGAACGAGAGGACCATGAGTTTTTGGTCCACGACAGCCATACGAGGTGGAACGGCCGCGCTAGCTGTCGATCAGCGGGGTCGCCCGACTACGCGTTCCACATCTGGCAATCCTCGACAGACATACTGCCACACAGCGGTCGAGTGCGCTTCTTCTTCCACATCGACGGCTGCGCGCTTCAACGAGGCCTTCGTGCCATCGCAGACATAGGGAATGATGGGAAAAAGCTGGCTAGAAAAACAGGCCGCGAATCAAGTAGAGACCGCGCGAACAGATCCACGACTAGAACCGCGACCGCGAGAAGAAACTCCAACGCGAGCGACATCGCACTCAATACTGCGATAAACATACCCCAACAGGTCGCGCCGAAAATAAAATCGAAGACAGTTCCAGCCACGTCCGTCTCCAAAAACGCGAAACGGAAATTAAAATAATGCAGCTGAACATGCAGCGTTCAGCTGTGGTAACAGAGGAAGTACGGCAGCTCGTCGTCGAGAAGCGTCTCGACATCCTGTTATTGCAGGAACTGTACGCTTGGGTGGGACCGTACGCGGCTTAGGAACCGGAGTTGACGTAGCTGCCGCTCGTCCACAATACCCATGGGCAGCGGTGACCGTCTCTAATTCCAACTTCGAAGTGGTATTTTTGTCTCAACTCAGCAACCCACACTGCTCGTGTGTGGAGGTGCTGTCTCCCGGCTTCTCATTCTACGTCGCGTTTTCCAGTACAGCGACGACATTGAGGAGCACCTCAGACACCTAGGAATGGTGCTTCATTCTCTGAGGGGGAGGAGACTTTTAATTTCGATAGACGCCAACGCGAGGTCGTCACTCTGGGGCTCCCAGTGCTCTGACGAGAGAGGTGTCCAGGTCGAGGACATCATCCAAACGTTTGGCCTTCACGTTGCGAATGACGCTGCGCAGCCGCCTACCTGGACGTCCAGAGGCTAGTCATTCATCGATGTCACCCTGGCGTCACCCGAAATGCTCTATTTCGTTGAGAACTGGAGGGTCAGGACCGACTTGACCATCAGCGACCACAACGCCGTGGAGACTATTCTGAGACCGCCGAAGACCGTAGCGGCTGAACGGCGCGTCGGGGGCAAGAAGTTCGACACTCGCCGGGTCGAGTGGGACCGATACGCTGAATGCCTAGCCGTTCAATCTAGATCGAGGCTAGAGGCATTCGAACTCTATTCTGCGGAAGGCGTTGAAATTATGGCGGACGCACTCGCCTGCGACGCGTCCATGCTTCGAAAGAGGCTCTTTACACGGTCCAAGCCGTGGTGGACAAAGGAATTAACCAAGCAGAAGAAGACCGTCTATCGGCAAAGATGTGAGCTTCAGAGAGAAAGAGAGGAGCCCAGACGACAGCTCAAAAAGCTGGAATACCGCTTATCCCTGCGGGGATACAGTAGGGCTGTCCAGCGCAAACTCGAAAGCTGGCAGCACTTTGTCACGTCGCACAGGAATTCGGAACTCTGGGTCATCGTTTACAAGCTCCAGGCTAAGAAATTCCGAGTAACAAGCATGCTGAGCACCCTCCGGCGTAGTAGCGAAGACTCGACCAAAGATGCCCGCAAAATTGCCAGCTTACTCCTGAAAATTCACGTCCCCGACGACCGAGAGGATCACGACATTCCTGAAGCGCGCGATAAGGAAGTCATCAAGCACGTCTACCTCCTAGCACCGATGATACCACTTTCGTCCTAAACCGCGAAGTGACGCACTCAAGTCAATGAAAAATGACAAAGCGCCTGGCGTTGATCTGATTGAAGTCCGTGCATTGAAGGTCGCGTCGACAATGATCCTGGGTCAGTTGGGTGCCTTCGCTGGGGCGTCTTCCCCGCTGCTTGGAAGGTCGGCTCCATCAGAGTCTTCCTGAAGGGCGAGAGGAAGGACGAGAAGGACCCGAAATCGTACAGGCTAATCTGCCTCTTTCCGTCATAGGAAAACTCTTCGAAAAAATCATCAAATCGCGATTAAACTGGACGTCATTGGCCCCGGATAGGGTTTCCCTTCGGCAGTTCGGGTTCACGCCCGCAATGTCAACGGAGGACGCGATCGCGGAGCGCCAATACGCTGCGGCGCTGCTCTTCGACATCTTCGGCGCCTTTGACAATGTCTGGTGGCCCTTAGTTTTGAGAAACCTTAGGGATAGGAAATGTCCTCGAAACGTCTTCGAGATCATAGTTAGCTATTTCAGTGACCGCCGCGTGGTCTTCGAATTAGGGAACTCTAATGTCTTCAAGCAGGCAACGAGGGGCTGCCCGTAAGGACTAGTCCTCGGACCCGCCTGTTGAAACCTTATGTTTAACGACCTCCTCAGGTCATTAGAGTCATCGATAGGGAATAACTTCGTCGCTTATGCAGACGATCTCCTCGTCGTCATCGAAGGAGACAGCAGGTGACAACTGAAAGAAGAGGGAACGAACATAGCTAACTTGATAAACAGCTGGTACAAATCCGCGAAACTAAAACTATCAGTGCAGAAGACAGAAGGGAACATTCTAAAGATCGGCATAATAGATAGGGCACCGATAGGAAGACGGGGAGGAACACGCCCGGATAGGAAGCGCAAAACGGTCCGCGCCTCGAAAGCGGACTCAGCAAGTAGGCCGCCGACCATCCGGATAGGGGAACAAACTATCAAATTTAAGCGAGAGGGGTTAGATATTTCGGTGTCATTTCGGGTACCAAATGAACGTGAGCTCCTCAAGAGACACACGGCACTCTTTAACATTCAAGGGAGCAAGGACGCTAAGGTCGGAAGCGTGACGAAATGAACGGGGATCGATATCACGGAACCTAAGCATCGCATCGATAGCGAGGTGCGTAAAGTGTGGCAGAACAGGTGGGACTCCTCACTAAAGGGCCGCACAACGTACGCCTACAAATAGCCACGGAGGGATCCTGCTCGTGCAGTGCGGAGGACGACACGGTGGCACATTTCTTCCTAGAGTGCCCAGTGTTCGAACCGCAAAGGGAGGCTTTGCGAGATGTTGTCCCAGTCGGGATGTGGAAGTGGTCTGAGGCAGCGCAATTCTTCGTCTCGTCTCCAGAAGCATTCCACGCAAGCTTCTGTGAGGAAGCTCTCTATCTTAAAGAACGCTTAGGCGTTCAAAGCGTGCGCGAGCTTCCGAAATAGTTTAGGACTCTTCGGGGTTAGCCCAGTTGCCCTGAGAGCGAGTATGGCGTGGCGACACCTGCAACACTTCGCAGGCAGTCGACACGTCGGGCGCTCCACACATAGCGGCGTCAGTGTAGCTTAGATCAGGAGGATGATGATTTTATTTTCAGCTTCGACCAAATCGCTCAAGGAGAGTACCACTAGGAAACTTTATCCATTTCCCGGTGGTCAGAGTGGCGTGCACGCGTGAGTCCGCCTCCCCGTGGATCCCCGTGGATGCGAATCTGGGCATGCCCAGAGGACACCAAAGCGTAACCAAAGGGCTCATCCGTGGCAAACGCTCCGTTGCACTGCTGGATTTTCCCGAAAGCAGTAGCGTAACTGGAGGTATATGGAGTAAAAATGTACCGTATGCCCCTCAGGGGCGAGGTCGCAAAGTCGATACTCCGACTCGTCGGACAGGCTAAACATTAACTGTCTGACGTGCGTGGACAGATACACGCGCTGGCCCGAAGCATTTTCAGTCGCGAGAACCTTCATAGAATGCTGGATAGCTCGATTCGGCGCACTTGTGCGCGTCACTACCGACCAGGATAAGTAGTCCGAGTCACAGCTATTCCGCCAACTAAATGAGACGCTCGGGACGCGTACGGTATGGTAGAACGTTTTCACCGACAATTAAAGGCCGCTATAAAATGCCACGCCAACGATTGTTGGACCGATACGCTACCAACGATACTACGAAGATTTACACGCATCCGCAGCGGAGCTAGTGTACGGTGAGACTATGCGTTTACCAGCCGAATTCTTCGCGGAGAGCAGACGGAACGACAGGGAACCGGCCGATATGGTTAGGTAGCTTCGCAAGATCTTTAAGAAAGTCCAGCCGACAGAAGGATCACGGCACGGAAAGAAAACAACCTTTATTCAAAGATCTGAAAACAGCGACTCATATGTTCGTACGTATGGATTGCGCGAAAAGCACGCTCCAAAAAACATACGAAGGTCATTTTCAGAACAGACAAAACGTACGTAGTCAGGTTGCGAGGAAAGGACACATATGTGCTTATTGACCGCCTCAAACTTGCCTACGTACTTAGCGATAGCAATAACTTAAAACACCAGCATGAAAAAATGCCGCCGTACGCAATACAAAAGCAGTAACCGAAGCCCGTACCGACACGCAGGAGCAAGTGCGTACTAGGTTAGGTCGCCCGATTAGATTCCTAGATCGCCTTCAAGTGCACTGGTAATAAAAAAATGTAAATATAGTCATAAGATAGTTGTAAATACAACCAGCGTAAGCCTAGAATAATTGTTGATAAATTTTTGTAAATAAATAATAGGTAACGTTTGCACTGGCAAGGGTGTGATGTAGCAGCTAGCAGATGTCGGAAAAAATTGTTTCCTTACGACAAGAAAAGCTAGGAGACTTTACCACTCACGCGCCGGATATGCTATTGAAATGTGAAGGCCAAGTTTTGTTCTTACGGTGCATAGGACAGCATTGTCCGCACTAGGTAACAGTAATACGGCTAGAATAGCATCTGCAAGTGTCGTAAACGGATTCCCCAGGGTCCACATTCAGGTCGAGAGGCCTGAGAAACATCTGAGGGTAATAAAACAAGCCCGCTACGGCATCAGAAATTAGGAAACAGTCCCTAAAGAAATTGCAGCCGCATTCTAAAGAAAGCGCGTCACGAACGCAAAGAGTAGACAATGCAATTTCCTGCAACCTAATTGCTTAAAATAAAAAAAAGGAACTTAGCCAATTGGGAATGCTGGGGACAGGGACCGAGGTTTCCTCGAAGCACAGGACGTCCCCACGCCACCGAGCCGGCCAATACAGAATGATAGCTGAAGCAAGCTTCCGTATTTCGGCCTTTTGGTCGGACCAACCGAACTTGTGGTTCCGCCATGTCGAGGAGCAGACCAGACTAAGTACGGTTTTGTTTTAACACACATCGGTTCGAAAAACGCGAAAGAAGTGTCCGACCATCCGGAACCTACCGAACAAGAACCGGTACGATACGTTGAACTGCCGCCTTAGCGATTCTCAAAGCCAGCGGATCCAGCGCCCATTGGAGCGGGCAGAAATTGGGGATTGAATCCCATCGCAATTCCTGCGCCACATGCGAACGGTAACAGGTAAGGCAGTACCAGATGAGTTTCTGCGGACGATGTGGGTGAATCGCCTACCGCCTACAACCCGCGCAATTGTAACTGCGATGGACCAGCTACTGGTGATCGAATTCAGGAGAGCTCACCGCAAGTCGCGAGCATCTTATGAGACGCGAAGAACGAGAGCTAAAGTGTACGAACTGTATTAATAAAAACTTGAATAAGAAAACTTCAACCAAATCACGCAAATCCTCAAAGCGAGCAACTCCGACATCGAAATATTCCAACGCTTTCAATCAAAAACAGCAAGAATAACCACAAATGCATCTTGGTATGTAACAAACGAAATAATCCACTGTGATCAGAATCCCCACAATTAAAGAGGAAATATCAAAACATGGCAACAACTCACGCCTATGAATATCCACCCTAATCTTTTGATCACTCAACTGTTGGGCTCATCAATACACACACGAAGACTAAAAAGATACTACCCTCTGGACTTTCACTATAGATTTATATAAACCTATCTCATTAATCGACACTAGTAGTAGTAACTACTCTGCATGCCACTGACTCACGCTGGCCTACTTACTTATAATCTTCAATGAGGATTGATTGTAATGTTCTTAACGAAAATTAAAAAAAAAATAATGGCAGAAGGCAAATTCGTTCTATGCTCACGTTGAATTCCTCCATTCCTTTCCAGGGACTATTGTGTAGGATTGTTACAGAGTGCTTTTAGCAATGAATAGATGTCACCGATTGATATTCATCGGCTTCAACACGCCCCCTCAATCACGAATTATTAAATCTAGTCCTAAACCTTTAATAAATTTAGAATGTTTTCCAACCGGTAAGGGTTTTGTTAAAATGTCTGCTATTATTTCGTTTATTTAAATAATAAAGTTTTATAATAGATGAATCGACCGCTTTTCACACGAAGTGATTCCGTGTATCTATGTGTTTTGTCCTGTTATATAGTATTCTATTTGCCCATAAATGTGCCGATTGATTATCATTAAGAAGTTTTATTCATATATTCTTATCCATCAATTCTGATGAATTGAAATGTTCTGAGGAATTTTGCTTCTTTGCAAGCTTCTGAAGCGGCTACGTATTCCGATTCACAGCTTGAGATTGCAACTGTGCTTTGTTTCTTACTTTCCCAACTTATTGCACCCTTTCCCAATAAAAATATAAAACCGGTAATTGAACGACGGTCCGCCTCATAACTTGCAAAGTCAGCATCTACATAGCCTGTGATATTTAGATCGGTTTTCTCACACCATAGCTTATAGTCCTATTGTTCCTTTCAAATATTTAAGAATTCTTTTAGCGGCATCTCAATATTCCTCGTTATGATTGTCCAATAGCTCAAATAGCTTATGCTATGAAAAATATTCGATTTAGTACATGTTGAAATGAAGTTAAGACTTCCAAGTAATTCCCGATATGGACGATTATTGCATTCTACTAGTATATTAACACATTGCGGACAGGAGACGAGAATTCTCGTGTTTCAATGTTGCAGACAAGGAATGCGTTTTTGCGTTGTAGGGGACACGACCCAGGCAACGTTATATATAATTAATATTATATAATATTGTATATAATATAGAATTATATATTATACTATTATATAATTTTTCAAGGGGTAGGGAAATTGTTTCCTAACACACCACACCAAGAAACGTTACAAGAGGTATTTTCATTTTATTTAATAAAATACCTCTAAAACGAAAAATAATGAATAATTTTAATTATTAATAAAATAATGCACTTGTTAAATGCTATACATTCTCTTGAACCCTTCCAACCATATATTAAATAATTCAAAAAATACGAAAAAATACAGGCTATATGTTTGTCAAAGCATACTGTCCTCAATGTGTTAATATAAATATAAAATAAATAATAGTTAAACTCTAAATATATATAATAAATTCTTAAATATCTCTATAAAGAACATATAGTAATATTTAAAAATATTTTATCAATGTGAATTAAAGAAGTGCATATATTCATTGTACAAAGTTTCCCTCTTGCTCCAAAAATGTGGGCCCTGGGAGCAAGTTAGGACCGTCGAATGCGGTATGAAATGTGTTAAGTTTATGTCCAACAGGCAAAGGAGTTGCTACTGGATAACAATTTTCAAAATTAAATTTCTTTAACAATTTATTGACATAAGTACTTTGATTAATTCTATTATTTTCTCTATACACTCTTATATCTAAGATATTAACAAGCCTAAGTCTCTTATTTCAAATCGCGAACTTAAATCTTTCTTTAATTTTAATTTTTCTTCTTTGTTTCTACTTAACAGTAAAATATCATCGACATAGACAGCTACGATTAAGAATTTGTTTTCCTTTCCACGGTAATAAACGCACGAAGCCGAAATACAAGATTTGAATTATAAATTGATTAAAGTGGCATGAATTTCACGTCACGATTTCGAATCTTGTTTCAAACCATAGATTGATATTTTAAGCGGCAGACTTTGACTTCTTCGGCTGGATACCTTTCTGGACATACCATACAGATCTCCTCTTTCAGAGTCACATTTAAAAAGGCTGTCGTGACATTCAAGTAGTCTATATCCATTTCCAATTGCAACGATAAGGAATGGAGGAGTTGTATTATCATAGGTGAAAAAGTTTGATTATAGTGTAGGCCATAAATTTGACAACAACCTTTGGCGACCAGACGGGCTTTAAATCGAACGGTCTTACCATTTTCATCCTTTTTGCGTTTGAAAATCCACATGGACTTGATGGTTTTTTTTTACCTTCAGAGAGATCAGTTAGCTCCCATACTTGATTTAGAGAATTGTACTCCGCATTCATCGCGGATTCCCAATGATGTTTGTCATCAGAACACAAGGCTTCTTGAACTGATGATGGTTTATCGCTTATTGCATTGAAAGCTTCGTGTCCGATAGTGTCAAGGAATTCTCTGGCTTTTCTATCTCGTACAGGATATCTTCGTTCCTGAGATTTTTCTTGATTATCGTTGAGATCTTGCTCTTGGCAATGAGTTTGACCTTCAGTTTCACTTTCTTCTTGCATGTTTCTTGACTATGAACTCTTCTTTTCGTAGATCATCAATACCAACTACCTGAATTGGTAGATCAAATGAGGAATAATGCTCTTCTTTCTTGGCAACTGAAGTCGTCCCAAACTCTTTTTCAAAGAAAATTACATCTCTTCCTTTTATTATATTTTTAGGTTGATTTGGATCCATTCTTCCAATCTATAGCCTTTAGTATCTGAGCAATATCCTATAAATCTATACTCTTTTCCTTTGGATTCGAACTTTGTTCTTGTTTGCTTCGGTACATGTAATATGGCTATACATCCAAATACTTTCAAGTGTCTCAAATCTACCTTTTGATGTGACCAAATTTCAAATGGCGTTGAATTCCATACGCTTTTACTTGATGAGCGATTTTTTAAACATACAGTCGTCCTTATGGCTTCTTCCCAAAACTTTTGATTGAATTTGGCTTCTTGCAATAGCAACGTGCTTTTCCAACGACTCTTCGAATCGCTTTTTTTACAACAACATTCTGTTCTGGCGTATGTTGCCTAATGTTTTATTCCTTCAGACTTCAAAAAATTATCTAGCTCAATATTTACGAATTCCTTGCCATTATCTGTCCTTATAATTTTGATTTTTTTATCATGTTCTCTTCCAACTCATGCTTTCAATTGTTTGAATGCAGCCGCAGCTTCAGGTTTATGCTTCATGAAATAAGAAAAGGTTATCGCAGAGAAATCATCAACGAGGATGAAGACATATCTAGCTCCAGACCAACTTGTTTCTGGCATTGGTCCACGTACGGCATAAATCAACTCTAATAATCTGGTTTCTCTTTCTCTACCTGAGCCAGTGAATGGTTTTCTAAAAAGTTTACCACTGACACAGGCAACACTTTCTCTGTTTGACAAGTTGTAATCAATACCAGATGCCAATCCTTTTCGTAATAGTTGCCTAGACCTATCATTTAAATGCCCCAGTCTTTTATATTAAAGGATATAACTTAATTGATTTGTAACTAAAACAAGTACTTGATGAGCTGGTGTAGCATTCAATTTATAAAGGTCATTTATTAAACTTGCGGTAACGCATGGAGTTGCAACTATTTTACAATTATTTTTCAAATAAATATTGCATTTTGCATCATCAAAAATGATAGTATGCCTTTTTTGGACCAGTGAACTAACAGACAAAAGATTAGTGCTTAACTTGGGTACGTAGAGAACGTTAGAAATCGTTCTAATTTGCGAATCATTAGGTAAGTTTACATTTACATACCCTTTTCCCGTACCTCGAAGATTTGAATTGTCAGAAATGATTATAATTTGACCTTCACATGTTTCAAAATTTTGAATCCAATCTTTATAGTTTGTTATATGATTCGTCGTTCCCGAATCAATGCACCAGTTATTATTATCTTTCAAGTTCAAAAGGACAAAAAACAGGATCTAATTATTTTTGCTGCAATTCTTATGAGCTTTAGAATTACTTTGTTTCGGAAATGAATACCTTTTCTGCAGTTTACTGGTATGTGTCCTTTTTGTTGCAGCCATAACAAATTACTTCTCCTTTTTGAAATTTTTGAGGAAAGTGTCGTTGATCACTTCTTGATGCGTAGGCTATCCTGAAGAAGTCTGTTCTTAACCAGTTCTGTCGTAATTTTTGCTTCTGAACCATCTAGAGCCATAACGAGCGATTTATATTCAAAAGAAAAACCTGCTAAAATTACAACAGTAAGTAACTTATCTTCGATAGGGTTGCCTATATCGGCTAATCTGTGCGACATTTCAATAGCTTCCCACATATAACGATTCATATCATTAAAATCGTTGTAATGTATTTTAATTAATGCTCTCATTAAGTTCAATAATCTAGGTAGACCTTTATCTTCATAAGCTTTGCATAATTTGTCCCAGGCGTCCTTGGCGGAAACAGCATCTCTCGCATGTATCTGGCAATGGGTTTTAATATAAAGCCTTTTGATCTTTCTTTAAATCTAATTCGGATCTATTTTCGCTTTTGATACAATCCCAGAGATCTATGAGCGACATTTTCATGGTGAATTTCCACGAGGAAAAATTCGAACACCCGTCCAATTTGGGATCTATCGATGGAATATTGCCTAATAAAGTCGATGTAGGCAACATTGCAGAATTAGTTGGTTGATTTGCTCTCTCAAGTGTGTCTGGTCAAATAATTTACAAACAACTTCAAGGAGCGAAAATAACAAATTTTTATATATTCTAGCTTATAAAATGAGCAAAAGTTTTAATAAGAGCCACAAATAAATAAGATAAAGATCTGAGAAAGCTTCTTATGTAGTTAATAGCTTTTGCTTGCCGAAAATGACGAAACTTTCTTGAAGGATTGCCACGTGGTCGGTAGAAATTACGCATCAGTTCTTCAAAATATGAACTTCCAAATATAATAATAATAAATAGGATACTGACGAAGAAGTTATTGCTTGGGCCCATAACCTATTGGATTTTGGTATCTGAATAAAGCAGAGTCCGATCCTGATCGATCACAATTAACAATTTATTGTGAATTACTCTTAACTAATTACAACGACGATTACTCTTCTAATAATGGTAGGAGACAAATCTCATTCCATGCTCGCGTTGAATTCCTCCACTCCTTTCCAGGAGCTATTATTCTAGGAATTATTACGTGTAGGATTATTACAGAGTGCCTTTAGCAATTAACAGATGTTGGCGATTGATATTCATCGGCTTCAACACAAGGTAAAGCACGACGTCGTTCATTACATAAATACCACGCCCGGATCGTCAACATTTTGTAAATCGCAAAGGTTATCCGCGGAAATGTTTAACTCGGGATTACCCACATGGGAGTCTAGTGTAGGTACGCCCACGTGGGGATCTAGTGCCGGGAGTATCAATATGGGGGTCTAGTATCGGAAATACTCACGTGGTGGTCTAATGCCTGGAGTACCCACATAGGAATCTAGTAGACTTCAACTATTAGCAAATCTTTTCTATTTTCGTTTAGCTTCGTGATGAGTTTACATTCAGCGTCTCAATTTTCCTTGACATCTTCGACCTTTTTCATAGATTTACGCAGTACTGTAAATTTACAGTACTCCAGGTATTAGAATAGTACCCCATGTGAATACCTCTGGCTCTAGACCCCCACGTGGGTACTCCCGATACTAGACCTCTACGTGGATAATCCTGACACTAAACTCCCACGTGGGTATTCCCGGTACTAGAACCCCACGTGGGTGTACCTGCACTAGAGCCTCACGTGGATAATCCGGTTAAGATCACGCGAACTGAGTTCGAGGAACTGATGAGTCAGAGATACATCCGTCCCTTCAAAAACCAGTAAGCTTCGATCCTTTACATGGTTCCGAAAAAGGACAGCGGATGGAGACCCTACAACGATTATCGTGCACTAAATTCGCGAACAGTACCAAACTGTTATCCGATACCTCTTAAAGAGTATTTTTTGTGCATGCTCGCCGGCAAGGATACGTTTTTGACAATAAACTTGGTGCGCGCATACCACCAGATCCCGGTCAACTCGAGCGCAATATTCCGAAAACCGCTATGACTATACCGTTCGGACTGTTCGAGTATACGATAATGTCACTCAGATTGAGTAATGCCGTGCAGACATTTCAAAGATTCATCGATAGCATTTTGAGGGGGCTCGACTTCTGTTACGCTTAATCTCGATGATATTATGATATTATGTTTCGCCTCTCAAAACGAGACGAAATATCAGAACAAGCCACTCTTCACAAAGCTGGGATGTGACACGACTCACGCATCGACGATGTTGTTGAATTGTAGGACAATATTGTCCGCACTCAAGTTTTAGTAAAAGGTAGAATATCAATTGAGAGGCGTCATAAATCCTAGGTTTCCAAAGGGCCCATACGTAGGTTGAGAAGTCTGAGAAACAACACTTGAGAATATAAACGTGAAGCCCGGAAGAAACTCCGCTGCGTCACCAACAATTAAGAAAATCGTCTTCGACGAAATTGCAGCCGCGCTCTGAAGAAAGTGTGTTAGGAGCGTGCGGAGTAGATGGCGCAATTTTAAGATAACCTAATTGACCGAAGCTTAAAATGAACTTACCCAATTAGAAATATCGAGAAGAAAAACCGAGATTTCGTGGCCTCGATAAAAGAATAAAGCAGAATTTTCCCCATTTTCATCAGAGTCTATAGACAAAATCTTCAGTCAGAGTCTTTGGTCAGAGTTCGGTTGGAAAGTCACTCACGAAGGAACGTCCGGGATACGTAGTCTGTAGAAATTCTTCGCGAAGCGACCTCGAAGTTGTGCCATCGAAACAATATATTGAACTAGACGTGAAACAACTGTGTAAATTATTTCCACACCCTGAACACGCGCTACAGATTCTTACTAGGGGACTACTGTATTTGTGTTCGATGACCAATCTGGCCTGATATTGGCTCGGTTCTAATACTGAATTAGTATTAGTCCACTTAAAAGTAAACAATAAATAGCTAGTCATAAAGGCAAAATCCAGTAATTGGTCATCTATACTCCTTGTCCTTGACAATGATGATAACTGCAAATATATAAAGACATGCTGAGAAGAAGCTTCGGAATTCTTTTCCGTCAATCCGACTGAAGATTTTGTACACGACCACGATTTCAACTTGGAATAAACCTCTTCGAAATTGTTGTTCTATTACGCGGAATTCAACATATGTTCGAAAAATAAACAACAAAAAGATACACGGTATCTTCGGTATACATAGAATGTAAAATTGGTCTATGCGTTGAATGAGCCCGTCCGACCCGACAATACTGAGTTGTGAAAAGTAGACTGCAAATAGTTAGTCATAAGGACAAAATCCAGTAGTTGGTCATCTATGCTCCTTCCCCTTCCACTTGACGATAATGATAACTAAAATTATATAAAGACATGCTGGGAAGAAGCAAGATATCGATTCACTCATTCATCTCAACTAAAGATTTTGTACGCGACATGACCACAACTTGTAATAAACCTCTACGTTAAAGTGTTATTCCATCACGCGGAATCCAACACAGAACTGGTGTCAGAAGTGTGAGATTGGTCTGACGTTCATCGACCTCGTCGAACTCCGGGTTCAAGAATATCCAGCGTGCTGTGAATTACAATCTAGTTGACCATATAAACTCAAAAGAAGAGGAAAACCATATAAACTCAAAAGAGCAGGTTTTTTGAAAATTTTCTCCTGCAACCAACACACACAAGTAAACATACACAAACAACCCTACAAAGTAAAACTAACTCCAAATTCTTCAATTTAAATGCAAGTCAGGGCTACCGAAAACCCCAGGGACTGCAGCACAAAATGACCAGTTAATAAAAAAAAAGCACAGAAGCAATAGAGTCATCTCAATTACAGTTACAGAGTCAGTCGATATCGTCGGAAGAGTAAAGATCGTATTCAACGCGAGACATGAACCTGTACATTCATTCCATTTGACGGGCGAAACACGATTACGGCTCCGACACTGTGTAACACAAGTTGGAGCAAAAGGTGCTACAGTGCCACACACTATCCGCCGTACCATTCTCTGAACCCGTGCGACGCCAACTCTGCAGGAAAATAACACGGAGGCAGACAAATCTGATGCACGTCCCACAGCCAAAAGAAAAGCCACTGAATATGTTCTGCATCCGATAACCATCAGACGAAGATCAAGATCATCGCTATCAGATTCAAAACCCCTCACAACAATAAGTACAGGTATGGAAAATAATCCCAACGTACCTACACACAACCGCTTCAGCATCCTTGCTGATTGTCTTCTGCACGACACCGACCACACAAGTGCAGACAAAGATAACGAAACACACGCACACACCGAGAAATATTAAACCTCCGCCAATATACCTCCATGGAAATATTAATCACACAAAACTACTTGAAGCCCTAAAAACAAGCTACGGCGACAGATTTTACGTAAAGTATGTCTCACAAAAACTTAAGGTCATGTTTTAGAACACAGAAGATTTCACTAACTTCAAAGATGTATTCCACACATTCACCATAACCTCCGATAAGATACTTACAGTTGTGCTCAAGAGCCTCATTAAAATGATACTCCAAAAACCATACTCAACAACCTCAAGGCCCAAGGATAAAAAGTCTTAAACTGCACCGAACTTCCCACACACATTAAATCTATCTATAGAGTCACATTCACACCAGGCACAATCCTCGCTAATGTTAACCAGGTTCGCTTTGTTGAACATATTAAGGTTTACTGGGAAAAGTACGAATCCCGTAAACCATCCATACAATGCTACCGGTACCAGGCACATAGACATTCTTCCACAAACTGCAACGCACCGGATTAAATGCTCCCCATAACACCAAGGAATGCACAAGCTCCTCCGACGCTTCACCTACCTGCGCAAACTGCAAAGGCAGCCACACGGCTTACTTCTCAAAATGCTCTGCCCTCTTCTCATACCTATCCAAAAAAACTTCATACGAAAACCCAACAGCAGCTCCCAAACCCTCACCAATCAACTTACATACCCATCCACGCATTCCTTCCCCTTCCCACAATGAGTAAAATATCTCATAACACTCCCGATTACACAAAATCACCATACTCCTTGAGTACACACAACAACCCACCCTCATACGCTAGCACTCTCACCATATCAACACCATCTCAAGAATCCTCCCCCACACATCCTAACGCAGCAAATCCAATCGGTTATGCCCTGGACAAGATAAAGGACTTCAACCTAGACACCTTCCTCAGAATCCTAGAACTAATTCAAAAACACTACATCAAATGCACCACCAACCTCGAAAGAGTCAAAGCTACAATATTTATTATCAAGGAATTTGAAGCTGGCCGCTAAAAACCAACTCAAGATCATACTATGGAAAGGTACCAACATACAAAATAAAAAACTCGAGCTACAAAAATTTCTTCAAAACCATCAAATAGACATAGCCATAATTACCGAAACCTGGCTGGCACTCAAAAATTCGTTCAACCTCCAACAATATAACACCCGACGAAAAGACCGAACTCTCAAGCAAGCCCCAACGTGGGGAAGTTCTGATTGCTGCCCACAATAATGTCTAAAAACTTCGCACAGACATCAACCTCACTCATCGAAACCACATCAATAAAAATTAAAACAACTCCCGCCCTTATTATCACAGCCATATACGTTCCACTTAGACACAGGATTACTCCCGGAGAACTAGACCTTGTCACACATCAAAACTAACATGCCACGTACATCACAGTACACGAGTAGAAACAAAAACGAAGTCACATTCAAAAACCACCTCGAAACAGGCCAATACCTTGAAATTACACTCTTCCACCTACATTTACAGACAACCCAACTGTCACCTAGACTTATTTCTAACAAACATACCCTACGGACACACCATTAATACTGTAGACGACTTCTAATTCAACCATCTACCAGTAATATTGCAAATCTACACCAATCAAACCTTGAAGCGAAACTGCTTCACACAACACACCGACTGGAAATTATACAGGAAAATATGCAGCACCTACAAATCAAAACATCGAAAATCAGGACGACATCGACAAGCAAATCAATGCACTACAGCGCACATCGCCACTCAAACCTCCACTACACCTAACAGATCCTCACCACACAGACCCACTTCTACAAACACTGATCAGGGATTGAAATAAACACAGACGCATATACCAAAAAACGGGTTACTCACTACACCGTAACCTCCTAATTACACTCATACAAAAAAAGATAACGGCCACCCGAAATATCCCGTGGCAAAACCGCCTTGAAAAAATAGGAAAAGCAGAGCACATCACTATGGCAGACATACAAACTAACGGGACGAAAATACTCTTCACAGGGTTCATACACTTCACTGACCAAGAAAAAGCAAATGCCTTAGCCACATATTTTGCCATCACACATAACTCACTACACCAACACCATACATAACGAAATAAATAATCATTCCCCCAGCTCATAATCACAACGAGGGAATCACATCTCCCAAAACCACGTTTCGGTTACCCCACACACTATCCGCAAAATAATCACAAAGCTACCGAACAAAGCCACTGGACCAAACAAAATCACCAACATAGAACTAAAAATTTTTCTAAAAAGGTCATAGTACAAATCTATTACATCCTCAAGGCATGTCTTCAACTATCTTACTTCCGCACAACCTGAAAAATAGCCAAAATATATCCAGCCCCAAAGCCCGGTAAATCTAATTCGAAGCTAGTAGCTACAGACTTATTAGCTCGCTAAATACCCTAAGCAAAATCTTGGAGAAAATCATTCACCATCACCTCCTCACGTACCTCATCAACAACAGTATAATCATTTCACAACAGTTCAGATTTCGCGAAAAACCTCGTGCATCAACCAACTACAAAGGGTCACTGAATTCGCCACTCTAGAACTCAATAAAAACAGGACCACGCAACTAATACTGCTTGATATAAAAAAAGCCTTTGACACAGTATAGCATGAAGCCCTGATGTATAAACTACGAAAGATCCAAACCCCCACTCCAATTATCAATTATTAAAAGCTACCTGCAAAACAGAAGAATGTTCGTATCAGTCGAGGGTTCCAGATCCGCTATCCAAACCGTCAAGGTCGGAGTCCCACAGGGCTCTGTACTGGGACTAACGCTGTTCTGCATATACATCAACGATATGCTTACCACCATTTGCAACGGATGCCACCGTCGGTGAAGGAAATCCTGGTGGCGCAGAAAATATCACTGGAGGAAATGGCATACCTGGCCGATACGATCCTGGACACTTTCGATACCAGGCTGGCCGTAGCGGCAGCTACTAGTAACAAAGGATCCCGAAATCGTACAAATAAATAACAGGTTAGACAAGAAGATCGCGTTCGAAATCTAGAGCGAGAAAAAGAGTAGCCTCGCAGACGGGCCTATGCTTTTACCACGCCCGTTTCCAAGGAAAAGCACACAAGTGCATTCCACGGTGCAAGTAACCGCGGCTTCATTCGACGGTCCGCAAAATGGCCGCATATTTGTGAGTGACCGTCTGACAAGCAGTAAATATCTGGTCGATACTGGTGCTGATTTGTGCGTGTTCCTCCGTTCGCGTGTGAAAGGACAGCTACGCAAAAGTGACTACATACTACATGCAGCGAACGGAACAAACATCGCGACATACGGCACCATCACGTTGAAGGTGAAGCTACAACTTCGCTGAGAGTTTATGTGGCGTGTTGTGATAGCAGACGTCGAGGGCCCCGTCAGCGGGATAGACTTTTTATCTCACTACAACCTGCTGGTGAATCCGCGAATCCGCCTGCTCGACGCCGTAACACATATGTCGGCTAAGGATCAAGTTATCGCGAACGGAGTTATCAAGTCCATTCGCACTATCGTGGATGATACTCCGTTCCATCGGCTATTATCACGATATCCAGCACTCACAAGGCCAGTCGTATTCGGAAAAGGGACGTCCAAGCACCAAGTCGAGCACTACATCGATACTACATCAGGACCATCCGTATGCTGCAAAACCAGGAGATTGGCGCCGGACCGTTATAAGGCAGCGAAAGACGAGATAGAATTCATGCTTCAGCAAGACATCATCCGTCCATCGAAGAATCCATGAGTGTCGCCTCTACACCTAGTGCCGAAGACAGACGGGAAGATTCGACCTTGCGGCGACTGTAGGGCACTCAACGCCCGCACCCTACCGGACAGGTCATCACCGCATATCGCGGATTTCGCGCCCATGCTGTACGGTAAGACAATTTTCTCTAAACTTGACTTGGTATGCGCGTATAATCAAATACCGGTCGCACCGAATGACTAAGCAAAAATGGCAATTGCAACGCCGTTCGGTTCATTTGAATTTAATTTTATGCCCTTCGATCTGCGGAATGCAGCGCAAACTTGCCAACGTTTCGTAGATCAAGTAACATGTGGGCTAGATTTTGTCTACGCATATATAGATGACTTCCTTATCGCATAAAGAGGTCACCGAGGGCGAGCATAAGGAGCATCTGAAGCTATTGTTCAAGCGTTTGAATGAATACAGCATCGTAGTTAACCCCGCGAAATGCGTTTTTGGCGTTCTCGAGATCACCTTTTTAGGGTACACCGTCAGTAAGGACGGAATTAAACCCCACGCGGATCGCGTTGAAGCCATCCGAGAATTCCCTAAACCTACTGTCATACGGGAACATAGGAAATTCCTCGACATGGTCAATTTTTACAGGCGTTTCATTCCGCACGCCGCGAAGATTATGATGCCGCTAAAGAACTTGCTCAAAGGCAATGCACCGCTAAAATGGAATGGAACGGCGGAAAAGGTCTTCGAAGAAATAAAAGAAAAGCTGGCAAAGGCTACATTAGTGGCGCACCCGAAGCTTGGCGCTTGTAGGGGACACGACCCAGGCAGTACCATAAATAATATAATAAATATGTCATCCTTAACGACGTGGACTCTGGACGCAGTACCGTCAAGACCATGAGGTAATTGTCAAAAAAAACCCTCATGGCCCTAACCGTGCAGACTCCAATGAAACAATAAACTTCCAGATCCTTCAACCCGGAAAAGGGGGGGTATATAAGGCCCGACTCCAACGCACAGATCATCATTAGTTTTTCTACACCGAGGTCCACGCTATGGAAGTAGATATCCACTGAACTGCCTGTGCGCATCTCCTACGTTTCCACTCGCAAGTATTTATTTTTAACAATTAGTATTTGGACGATAGTCCGTTATTGTACAACTGTGTAAAATATTCTCGTTGAAATAAAACGTTATATAAAACCCTAAAGCGCCCCTGTAAACGTAACGGTCGAAGCATCGGATTACACAATCGGCGCAGTTTTACAACAACAAATAAACGACACCTGCTAGCTCCTCTTTTACATCTAGTACTTAAGGTGAGCTGCCTATTACATCTGGTGTTGTGTAGCTGTAAACCACCGCGAAGGGTCACGTCCGTAGATGTTTTGGAGGTCGAGTTTGGAAAAACCCCTTCCTCTCCTCTTAAGGATCATCGGAAGGGTAGACCGTTCCTTTCGGGGGGTGACCCGCTTAGCCGTTTAACCCGCAATTATTAAAATTACGGGCGAAACGTTGTCCAGCGAGGGCCACGATGAGGCGGGGTCATCAGCTTACGCTCGGTCTCATGCAGGCTCGCTCCGACTGCAATGAGCGAGTGTTTGTCCGAGGCATTTTCTGCCTCGTACCTACCGCTTTGACCCGCCTTGTGCAATGACTGCCTAGGCGCCTGCGTTGTCTCTGCGATTTGTGCTTTACGGCTTGTTCCTTAACTGTTTGGTCCGATCCAGGGGTTTCTATTTATTCTTGTCGGCGTTTCCCCTTCGTTTGCGAATTTTGAGAAGTGGTTGTATATTTCCTTTGACATGAGGTCTTCGTGTCTGCATGGCCAGGGCTTTTTCTGCATTTTGGTTTGTAGTTCTAGTTTTTCTCTGGGTTCTCTGAGGTGTGTGCATTCGTATATAACATGTTCGACCGTATCCTCCTTTCCGCATTTGAAGTTTTCAGTTTCTGATAGTGATAGTTGTTTTAGCTTACTTCTGAAATTTTCATGGCCGAATATCATTTGTACTGTATAGTGATTGTTCTTAATCCATTTGGCATTTATCCTGTTCGTAATGTCCTTATAGTATTTGTAATCTACCTTTTTGTGAGTTGTCCCATTTCGTTTGCCATGCCTGTTGCATCTGTCTTGTGATTTCGTGTTTTATCTGTGTTATTTCTTGTTTTGTGATGCCTGTTTGTATTATGTAGTTTTTCCCGAGAAATGCGAAGTTTTTACATTTGCGGAGAAAGTAGGATGCCCTCCTTTCCTCGAGGACAAGCTCAATTGGAATAGCTCCCGCGATCACGCACAGGGCGTCACTTGAAATTGTCCTATAGGCTTTCGTTGTTCCGAGGAGTGCCCATCTTTGTGCTTGCGTCAATCTTTTTCTGTGGTGCACGTTCAACCTGTCCATCCATCTAGCTGCTGCATAAGTTATTATCGGCAGGAAGACTCCCCGGTATAATGTTTCCATTACCCCGGTACTGAGTCCCCACTGCACTCTTGCTACGCCTGCAAGCTGGCTGAATACTTTCCTGCCCTTTTGTGGTTTATATGAAGAGTTATATTCATCCTCGTTCCGAAGTGTATTCCCAGATACTTCGTTTCTGCAACCATTTCCAGTGACTTGCCATACATTTTTATAGTGAGGGGTCTTTTAATGTCGAGGAATCCCTTGAGCAGTACCAAGTGCGTTTTATCTATAGATATTTCTAGTTTTTGTTTCCTGCACCAGCTTTCGAGTGTGTTTGTAACCGCGTTTGCTCTTTGTTCTAATTCTTTCCTGGAATTTCCTGCAACTATTACTGCCAGGTCATCGGCATATGCTCGTTTTCTGTGTTAGTTATTTCCTCGATAATTTCATCGAAAATGATGTTCCATAGCTGTGGTCCAAGAATTGAACCCTGTGGGCATCCTTTGCTGACTCTTTTCGATATTCGAGCTGTGTTTGAGGTTATTTCGGCCTCTCTATCGGAGAGATAGCTCTGGATTAGTCTGTAAATATTTCTTGGGCAGTTTCTGTTTTGAAGATTGTAGAGAACGCTCGGCCACCATACTCCGTCGAATGCTCCGGAAATGTTGATCATTATCGCTATTGCGTATCTTTCTCTTGTCCGTAACGTGATTTCCTGAGTTTTACTATTGCGTCTTCTGTGGAGCTACCTGGCTTGAATCCATACTGTTTACTGGATGTATTCGAGTGATGATGGAAGAGTGCTGTGAGTCTGTGTGCAATTAGTTTTTCTAGTGTCTTCCCTAGGTAGTAAGGATATTGGCCTGTAGGACTTTATATCGTCTGCGGGCTTGTCTGCGCCTTTTAATAATATCTTAATCTCTGCTCTTTTCCATTGTCTTGGAAAAGTGCAGTCCTAGAGGCATTTGTTGAACGTATCTTTAAATTCGTTCTGCATTACTGGCCACGCTTGTTTCACTATCTCCGGTTCAATGAAGTCGTGTCCAGGTGCCTTCTTGTTGCCAAGGGTTCTTACTGCCTTTTCTGTTTCCGCTGTGGTAAAGAGTGGCGTGTCTTCGATATCAGGGGAAATTTCGGTACGTGATCTTATATTTCTTTGCCACTGTGTTTCGTTGTTTGTGGTGTCACTCGGTATTAAGGACTGTAGCATGGCCTCCATTGTTTCACTCTATGAATCTGTTTGTTCTCCATTTAGTTTTATTGTCTGCAGTACGTTTTCTATTTTTAGTTTCTTTGTTTGTATCTTGTATATTATGCTCTATGGGTCCTGATTTCCCGTTTCCGTGACAAACTTTCTCCAGCTGTCTTCTTTCGTCTTGCGGATATGTGTTATATATTTATTTCGGATAGTACTGTATTCTTTCTTATGTTTGGCTCTTTGTGCTGGGTCGCTGGTATTTTGGTATTTTCGTCTGGTTGTACGAACTTTCTGGCGGGGCGTGGCGATCGATTTGTTCCACCATGGAGCTGATTTTGAGAATCTCATTTTTCTAGGTATTGCTTTGTCAGCGGCTTGTATCATGACTTTTTCAACTGTTGTTACTGTGTCGATTGCCGTGGATGTGTTTTCTGGAGTGATATAACATTCTATGTTGGCTGCCAGCTCTGCTCTGTAAAAGTCCCAGTCAGCTTTCTTGACATTGTATCTATTATTCCTAATGGATGTTATTCCGATGCTATCTATTGCAATGTTGAATGTTATAAGGTTGTGATCGCTTGTTGTTCGTCCACTGCGAACAGTCCAGTCTGTGAGTTTTCTATAGCATGAACTGCTCGCCAGTGTAACATCAATATTGGCCTGACCGTGTACGTTATCGAAGGTATATGTTTTTGAGTCTCTGTTTGCTGTTTGTAGTTGGTGTTGTGAGATCAGTTCCTCTAGCGCTTCGCCTTTTGGGTCAGTGTGTTTGCTGTTCCAGATTACCGAGTTGGCGTTTGAATCCATGCACAGGATTATGTGTTTCCCTTGCAGTGTCCTCAGCAATGTGTCAATGTGTTGCAGGTACGGCTCTATTCGTTCGCAATGCTGGAAGTATGCGCTGACGAGAACCCCATTGGACCTGCTCTGACTTCAGCGCAGACAATATGTGTGTTGCTAAGTTGTTCTATTTTAATTACATCTATGTTTTTGTTGAAGAGAGCTATCACCGCTTTTATTTTGTGTGCTGTTTTTATTTTCGATATTCCTTTGTGTCTGTGATAATTTTTGTGTTTATGCCGAGGCCGGGGACGCTGTCGCAGTACGTGTACGGTTCCTGGAGCAATAGTATGTCGATACTTTTTTCGTGTGTTAGCTGTCTTAGCTCGTCGGTGACGGATCTTGAATTCTGTGCATTTAATTGGGCGATTCAGAGCTTGCTCTTTATTTGTACGTGTTTTGGTCCTGTGATTTTGTTTGTAGGGTCTTTATGCAATAATCCGTTCTTAAAATTAACTGGCTAAGGGCTGATGTGTACGCCAAACATTCCCTGCTAGTGACACAGTGGTCGCTGTTTCTTCCTATTTTTCTGCAGTTAGCCCATGTGGCTGGTTTCTCTTTATTTTTACATTCTTTGTAACTGTGGTTGGCTTCTGAACAGTGCCCGCAGACATCGGTAGTATTCCGCAGTATTTCGAGGTATGTCCAAAGCTTTGGCATTTGAAGCACCTCGTTACCGCGAGATAGTCTTAGACCTTGCAGCAGCTCCACCCAATGTACAGCCGGTCTTTCCTTATGAAAATATCTCTCACTTCTTTGGAGGCGTCTATGATAATATTGTGACTGTTTTTATCAGTTTTAAAGGCTATTTTTATTTGCTGTCGGATTTTTCTTCCCTCTTCTTCATTGGCATTCTGGTCTATTATTGCCTTGAATAGGCGGTCGTCATTCTCCATTACTGGGGCATCATATATGATTACTCTGGGGTTTTTCTTTTGTGGAATTCCTACACTGAGATCAGCTCTTTTGAGCTTCTCGCTGGCTAGCAGGGCTTCAATGTTTTCTTTATTTCCTGTTTCTACCAAGATGCCGTTTCCCTGTATTCGCCGGAGGTTTCTTACTTTTAAGTTTACGTCATTAGGTGTGATAAGTTCCTGTACTTTCTCTTTCGTTTTGTCGCTGTTATATAGCTCGGTGTTTTCAGGCATGATTTTTATTAGGTTGGGTGGGTCTTGCTTGCTGGTGGCGAGGCTTGCCGCTTTGGATTTGAGACCGAGTCTTTCCGCGTGCGTTTTAACTTTCCCGTTGATTGGTTGCTCGATGGATGGTCTTATGTTGCCGGTAGAATCTTTGGTACGGGGGGATACCTCCTCTTTTACACGAAGAACCTTTCCACCACGCAACAAAAATACAGTGAGTATGACCGAGAGCTACCTGCTGCGTATTGTACCATCAAACATTTCTGCCACTTCATAGAAGGGCGAAACTTTATATTATATACTGATCACAAACTCCTCACATTCACGCTTCAACAAAATTTAGAAAAATGCTCACCGCGGCAATCTCGCTACCTAGACTTTATCAACCAGTACACTACAGATAGTCGGTACATACAAGGGGCCGAAAACAAAGTAGCGGACGCTTTGTCACGAGTGGAAGCAGTGTCCACCCGATCATTCCGCGTTAGAAAAGGCACAAGAGCAGGATCAGGAGCTGAAAGAGCTCCTAAAATTTCAGTCATGCGTCATTTTCCTAAATTAAATGTATACTTAAATTGCGATACAACGATTCTGTAAGGCCATGTGTCCCGGACAGCTTACGTCGTTAAATCTTTAACTCGTTGCATGGTCTCTCCCATCCAGAAGTACGTGCAACGCAGAAATTAATTACTCACCGGTACGTATGGCCAGTAATAAATAAAAATTGTCATCAATGGACAAAGTATTGCGTTCTATGTCAGCGTGCAAAAATAACGAGACATGGAATAGCACCGTTGGAAAGCAGCGAAGTTCGACCATGTCCACATTGACCTGGTCGGACACTTACCGGTCTCAAAAGGGTATAGATATTGTTTGACCTGCATTGACCACTACTTGCGTTGGGCCGAGACAGTTCCAATTAAAAAAATCGATGCGGACCGTCGCAGCAACGTTCTTATCGACATGGATCACGCGTTACAGAGTACTCCTCCGAGTCACGACAGATCAAGCCCGCCAATTCGAATCGCAACTCTTTAATGAGTAAACGCGATTAATTGGGGCCTCACATCTGAAAACAACCACGTATCATCCACAAGCGAACGGTATGGTGGAAAGATTTCATCGTCAACTGAAAACAGCAATTAAATGCCACGGAAAACTAGAGATGTTACCTATCATTCTACTCGGTATCCACACCGCGGTAAAGGAGGATTTGAAAATCTCAGCCGCAGAAATCATCTACGGCAAAGAAATTCGCTTACCCGGTGAATTTTTTACAAATGGCAGTAGGCTAGCCTATTCCGATTTTACGAAGAGGCTACGCGAGAATATCAGTAAAATTAAACCAGTGGGCGACCAGGAACCCGACATTGATCGCGTAAATCATTTATTTATAAAGAACTAAATATGACACCGTGGGTATTCCTCCGATATGACATTGTCAGGGGTTCCTTACAGCCCCCGTACGATAGTCCTTTCAAAGTTATAGAACGTGGCAACAAGATATTTGTAATCGACATCTATGGCAAGAGCTCTAGAGTCTCCATAGATAGACTTAAATCCGCCTTTGTATTAGCTGACGATCAAAATCTTTCGACCACCCAATGAACCAACTGATGAACAGACTGTCGTACTTTTACTACCATTGGACAAAAAGGAAGAAGTAAGAAAAACACGATCCGGTAGACGCGTAAGATTTCCCGATCGATTTCAAGCAGGAAACTAGACAGCCTCGGAATTAGTTACGGACAAATGTTTGCTCTGTCGCATAATAAATAGCGCTGTCACTGGTAAAGGGGTGATGTAGGGGACACAACCCAGGCAGTACCATAAATAATATAATAAATATGTCATCCTCAACGACGTGGACCCAGGATGTAGTGCCGTCAAAGCCATGAGGTAATTGTCAAAAATAACTCTCATGGCCCTGACCGTGCAGACTCCAGTTAAACAATAAACTTCCAGATCCTTCGACCGGAAAAAGACACAAAGGGAGTCGGGGGTATATAAGGTTCGATTCCAACGCACAGATTCCACGTTACGCAAGTAAATATCTACTATATTGTCTGTGCGCACCATCTACGTCTCCACTCGCAAATATTTATTTTTAATAATAATTAGTGTTTGCACGATATTTCTTTATTATACAACAGTGTAAATACTCTAGTTAAAATAAAACTTTATATAAAACTCTAAAAGCCAATTAAAAGACAAAGCAAAAAATTTCAAGTGATTTTTGTTGGCTGTTGATGAGTCGACAGATATTACTAATACTGCCCAATTGCTGCTGTTTATTCGAGGGATCAATACTGAGTGTTCTGGAACATGCTAGTCGAACAAATAGACGACAGTTACGACAGCCATAACTCACTCCAATATCTGGCAAGGGATTTTATTGACAGTCAAGGTAATAACCATGCCGACTTTCCCAATTTGCCTGTCGACCCTGCACTTTCTCCTGCACTGAAGAAGGGACTGCGATATGGAAAGGATCGGCATGAGCAAAACAAAGGAAAGAGCCTCTAGAAAACATTTTTGCCCGAAATATTGAGAAAGACTGGTACTACCGCCTATATAAGCACAGGCACGCAGTCACGATATCCGCTCATCTCATACGGCAATCATACAGTACACAGCATCAGTCACATAGTCATCATTCAACCTTGTATATAGTTGTTAAATATAAGTGTTTAGCCTATATTCGCATTCCATCATTTGAAACCTTCCTCCGACGGAAGTAAAAAACCGAACGAAAGAACTATCGGCACTTCACGGACAGCATACACATCGTTGTGCCCAAACACTGAGTTTGAGGTTACTGAGGAATTAGCTTCTACAAATAGTCTGCATGGAACTATAGGCCAAGATATCTTCAAGGAAGTCGAGAAAATGTTAACACAATACAATTTACAATGGAATCAATTAAAATGTGTGACAACTGATGCTCGTAGAGTGGAACGGGGAAAGGATTAGTTGGACAAAGTTTTATGGCTTGTAACGAAGCTAAATGTTCAAAACTTCTGGTTATTCATAAATCACCAGCAGACTCTTTGTAGGAAACACCTCAATCTGACATGTATCATTAAGCCAGTTGTGTCAGCAGTCAATTTTATTCGTTCTCGTGGACTTAACTAACGTCAATTTCGTGATTTTTTAAAGATCGAAGCCTGAACATCCTTATTTGCCCTACCATACAGCAATCCAATGGCTCAGCAGTGGAAAAGTTTTGTCGAAATTTTTTGAACTCAGAGAAATGATAGAAATTTTTCTAAATGAGAAAAACTGCCCATAACCATTATTATCTAACAATCAATGGCTATGGTAATTAGCATTTGCTACAGATATCGTGGAATATCTTAATGAATTTAACTTAAAATTACAGAGAAAAATAGTGCTAATATGTGAAATGTATTCTATTGTAAAATCACATCGCCGGAAATTTGCATTGTTTGAAACACATATCACATTAAACAAGTTTGACCATTTTTCATGCTGCAAAAAATTTCAAGTATTAGCGAAATCCTCATTTCCTCAAAAAAATTCGCGGCGTCTTTCGGATCTTAATGCAAATGCAAAAATATTTCTATATTTCAAAATCCATTTGACTGCACAATTGAGAAGCTTCCGTCAAAACTTCAATTGGAAATGATTGATGTGCAAAGTGATGATACGCTAAAAATGATATTTAAAGAAATGGATCTTATCCAATTTTATAAATATCTTCCAAAAAATAAATACGGTCAATTAAAATCATATGGTCGGGGATTTATATCTGTATTTGGGAGTACTCACCAATGTGAAAGGATTTTTTCGAAAATGAAGTATATAAAATCGCAATACAGATCGTTATTAACAGATAACCATTTGCAAACAACTTTGCAGATAGGAAGTACTAACTGAGCTTCAGTTTGATAAAATATTATATATCAGAGAAAACAATTCATCGCATTAGTACAAAATTTAATCTATATTCTAATAATTCTATAATAGGTTTATTAATAGATGGAAATATTTTATTCGTTTTTTCTTTTCTGTAAGTATTAGTATTAATATGTATGGATATAATGTAAAAATATCACTTCCTAATAAAAGAATTGTAAACTGTTTTTTTGTTGCTCTATGAGTAGAATTATTGTCGTCCGACTGTCTTAGGATCCGGCTACGGCGAGTTTAAGCAAAATTTATTAAATAACACTAATAAATTAATTAATTACTTAATTATTAATTATTCCTACAATTAATAAACTTGTATCGATGTCGGAGATGTCGGAGAAAAGACGTATTCTCAGACAAGAAGTTAGGAGAATTTACGACTCACGTATCGCCTACGCTATTGAATTGCGAAGGCCAAGTTTAGTTTTTACAGTGCGTAAAACGTCCGCACTTACAGTTTTAGAATTTCGGCAATAGCATTTCTGCGAAGCGTCTAACTCTAGGATTCCTAAGGGCCACCCAGATCGGCATCTGGAAAACACTCGGAGAAAGTGAGGCCCAGAGGAAATCCTGCTACACCACCACAATTCTGGGAAATCGGTCCCGGCGAAATTGCAGCCCCACTCTCGGAAAAAGTGCGTCACGAACGCAAGGAGTAGGCGGCGCAATTTCGACAACCTAATTGGCAAAAACTCGAAAACGATTCGGCCAATTAGGGATGTCCGAAACGGGGACCGAGTCTTTCTTATAGCGAGGAAAGCAACGAGCTTTCAGTTCCACAGTTTTTAGTTTGCCGTTCAAATTCAAGTTTTAAGTTCAAGTCAGAGTAAAAATTCGGACAAGCGACGCACGGATAGACTCGCAACGTGAGCATCAGCAAATAGTTTATATGTGCACCGCGTCTTCCGCGTCTTTTTGTACCCTGCCGAATAAACGCTATTAACATCGAATCAGTGTCTAACTTAAATCACACCAACCATTATCCTCACAACACAAACATCCCCAAAATTGGTGACCATCGACATGAGTAGTGAGTAATGCGGTTCGATTTAAAAGACACGAAATGGCAAAGAGAAGTGCAACGCGCGCCGCCACCGCCGCGGAATCGACAAACGCGGGGTCTGCTAGAGATCTATATATTCGTGCACCGTTATTCTGGCCGGAAAAACCTAATCCCTGGTTTAAACAGCTAGACATCCACTTCAAAGCTAACGACGTTACATCTGACCAATCAAAATTCAGTTTCGCGCTCGCGCATATTGATGCCACGAACGCGGGTGAAATTGCTGATTTAATCAGCAATTCACCCGAAAAAAACCGTTACGAGACGCTGAGGACGGAGATGGTCCGTCGCCTTAGCGCGACGCACAGCAATCAGATGCAACAATTATTCGAGCGTGAAGAAATTAGACACAAAACGCCGTCGCAGTTTCTTCGTCACATGCAGAAGTTGGCAGGCCGGACGGACAAATTTCTAAAAATCATGTGGTTGAGCTGTTTACCACAGGCAGGCCGGACAGTCACAAGCGCGCTGGATGTTCCGTTAGATCAGTTGACCGTCGTAGCAGACAAAGTAAATGATACAACGCCGAAACTCGCGGCTCTCTGCGCAAACACCGACCAGATCCAGGAGAACGTGCTGCAGATCGCTACCATCTCCAGAGACCCGGAAAAGGACGAGCTGCGTCAGGAGCTAAAAGAGCTCCGAAGCCAGATGACTGAGCTCGTGGAAACGTTCGCCCGGACTTCACAACGACGCCAACGAGGAAGATCAAAGTCGCCAGCAGCGATGGACCACTGTTGGTACCACCAAACCTTCGGCGACCGATCAACTAAATACAAACCGCCATGCAACTTCCAGTCGGGAAATGGGGAGTCCCGACACTAAATGCGGCAAATAGTGACGGACCAAGGACGAGCCGCTTCTTCGTCACCGATCTTGTGACGAATATGGAATTTTTAGTCGACACCGGGTCGGACCTGTGCGTGCTAGCACGTACGTGTATCAAAGGCCGAACCGACACATGAAATGTACGCGGTAAATGGGACGACCAGAAGCACCTATGGAAATCAAAACCTTACGACTCGACCTTGGACTTCGACGAGCGTTCACGTGAAAATTTATCATCGCCGACGTGGCGAAACCCATCATTGGAGCGGATCTGCTGAACCACTTTGGACTACTCGTCTACCTTCGACGCCGCCAGCTACTGGATACGACGACATCGCTGATTTCGACCGGAAGGATCGCCGCCGGAGAGCCAGATTCAGTGAGGACTATAGTGAGCGACTCACCGTACCACCAACTCTTCGCTAACAAGGAGAGGTCACAGCAGTTGGGTCGTCAATTTTAATGAAATTTGGTCTGTCGATTCTAAGGCAAATATAATTCACTTGTGTCCAAACATTTGCGTCAATCCTCATTATTTACAGAGATATTTAATGTTTTATTGTTTTATCCCTTCTATCTATCTATGTACTATTCCTGTAAGAGTTAGGAGTAGTAATTCTGTAGTGAAGCTAATGGTGTAGTAGATTTATACTCAAATGTTTCAGGATTCGAATCCCTCGTAGGGAGGGAATATTTTTGTATCATCTTTACTTTTGTTTTATTTTTTTTTTTGGTTTTCTTGGTTTTTTTATATAGAATACTGTGTTTTACATTTCCATAGTATCCCTAATTATTAATTTATTTAAAATATCAAAAAATTTCGATATGAAATACACAACATCGAACATAATTTTTATTAGCTAATATTTTGCAAAAGAACATTACAATGTTTAGGATGATAAGCGTCATAAAAGCATGAAAAGTATAAATATACCTCGCAGTATGAACATTTTATAAATACCATATTTTTACAGCAACATTTTGCGTTTCTTACATCGTCTATGTTGTTCGACATTCTGTTTTGCACTGAAATTGTCAATGATACTTTACATAAATTAATAATTAGGGACATTATAAAAATGTAGAACATAGTATTCTACACAAAAAAAAAAACGAAAAAATAAAAGAAAAAAAAAGTAAAGATAATACAAAAACATTCCCTCCCTCCAAGGGGTTCGAACCTAAAACATCCTGGTATGAATACACTACACCACCAGCTTCGTTACTGCGTTGCTGGCTATAATTTTAAGAAAAGAAATATATGTTATAGAAGATTAAAACATTAAATATCTCTGTAATTAATGAGTATTGACGCAAATGCTTGGACATAGTTAAATTACATTTGCTTTAGAATCGATAGACCAAATTTCATTAAAATCGACGACCCAACTGTTGTAACCTCTCTTTGTAAATAACCGGACCTCACAAGACCGACAGCAATCCCGCACAAGGTAAAGCACGATGTCGTCCATCATATAAACACTACGCCTGGTCCGCCGATTCACTGTAGACCGCGTAGATTAAGCGCCGACATGTATAAAATCGCGAATACGGAATTCAGCGAGTTAATGAACCAGGAACACATCCGCCCTTCCAAGAGCCAGTGGACCTCCGCCCTACACATGGTTCCAAAGTAGGATCACGGATGGCGACCCTGCGGCAATTATCGAGCGTTAGATGCACGTACAATACCCGATTGATACCCAATACCATATATCGAGGACTTTTAGCGAATGCTCTCCGGGAAGAAAATATTCTCGGCCATCGATCTGGTACGCGCTTACCACCAGATACCGGTCTATCCTGGAGACATACCGAAAACCGCGATCACGACACCCTTCGATTTGTACGAATGTATCGTAATGCCGTTCAGATTGAGCAATGCTGCACAGACCTTCCAGAGGTTCATTGATATCGTCTTAAGGGGGCTTGACTTTTGTTACGCGTATCTAGACGACATTCTAGTCGTCTCCCAAGACGGGAAAGAACATCGCGAACACCTGGAACAGCTGTTTGCACAGTTTGATCAGTACGGCATGGTAGTTAAACCCACTAAGTGCATATTCGCGCAAACCGAAATAAGATTTCTGGGGTACACGGTAGACGGAACGAAACCGCTCGCCGAAAAGATTAAAGCGATTTTAGATTTTCCAAAACCGGATACCGTAAAGCAACTTCGTAGATTCCTGGGTATGGTGAACTTCTACAGAAGATTACCAAGGCCGCAAACCTGCAAGCTCCGCTGAACCAGCTTTTAAAGGGTCGGAAGTTAGAACGTAACGCTCCGATCCAATGGTTCGCCGAAGCGGACACAGCATTTCAAGCGCTGAAAGATGCGCTATCAAACGCCGCGTTGTTAGCCCATCGAATCGTGCGAATCTCGCGATTATGGTGGATGCATCCGATTTCGCGTTAGGAGCAACTCTCCAACAGCAGGAGGAAGGTGCGTGGCGACCACTACCCTTCTCCACAAAGTCTTTGTCGTCGGCACAGCATAAGTACAGCGCCTACGACAGAGAGTTGCTCGCCGTTTATTCCGCGATCAAATAGTTTCGGCACGCGGTGGAAAGACGATCGTTTGCCATATATTGACCACAAACCAATAATATACGTATTCAAACAGACACCGGAAAAGAGTACCCCATGACAGTTCCGATATCTCGATTTTATTAGTCAATTCACAACCGATATTCGACACGTCAGCGGAAATGACAACGAAGTGGCAGACGCCCTGTCTCGAGTAGCAGTGACCGCGGCACTAGACCATGATCGTCTAGCCCAGTCACAAAGCTCGGACGAGGAATTAAAGCAACACCTCACCGCGTTTGGCACTTCGATCCAATTTAAAAAGATCAAACCCATAGGCAGCGATACCGCCGTGTACTACGATATATCAACTGACGCATGTAGGCCGTTTATAATGCATATCGCAGACAGGCATTCGAATCAGTACATGGTATAGCACACCCGGGAATAAAAACGACCGTCAGACTGATTAGGCAACGTTTCGTCTGGCCGTCGATAGAACGCGATTGTAGGAAATGGACGCGAAGTTGTGCACAATATCAGCGAGCAAAGATAAGCAGGCACGTAATAAGCCCCACCGTGAACTTTTTGCCGCCGTCTACTAGGTTCGAGCATGTGCATATCGACCTAGTGGGCCCGCTACCAAGTTCGGAAGGGAAAAGATACTGCCTCACTTGCGTAGACAGGTACACGCGCTGGCCCGAAGCTTTCCCAAATGCAAATATCGAAGCAGAAACGGTCGCGAAAACTTTCATCAAAGGTTGGATATCTCGATTCGGCACGCCTGCCCGCGTCACCACCGACCAAAGCAGACAGTTCGAGTCGAAACTATTCAACCAGATCAGTGTAATGCTCGGGACACAACATTTGCGAACGACGGCATACCAGCCGGCCGCGAACGGCATGGTGGAACGGTTCCACCGTCAATTAACCCCTTAACCTACGATTTACGTTCCAACAGTTTGGGCCGAAAATGTAAACAAGGTCGCGCAGCCTTCAAGCCATTCCACGGTTCGGCAAATCGGTCCTAAGTTTTACCAAACGATCTCAGGCTGCCTCTCTTATGCCAGGAGTCATCGTATAGTCCCAGATTTTTAGATTATTTCTTATTCCTTTCCAAAGCCAGGGCCCTGGTAGTTGATACGAAGAGGTAATGAGAATGTATCACGAACCTTGTCTGTGCTATTTGTGGTGGGGCAAATTACAAACCGCGACCGTCGTACCACGGGCCATGCCTGTGATGTTTACGTTTGACCCGATCATCGTACTACGGGCCATGCCCGTAATATTTGCGTTTAGCCCGAATACAAGACTACGAGTCTCACACGTAGTTGTAGGTTAAGGGGTTAACAGTCGCGATAAATTGTCACGCCAACGATCGTTGGACAGAAATGCTCCCAACGGTCCTCCTCCTTGGCATAAGAGCAGCGCATTGCGGAGATCTGCACGCATCCTCCGCGGAATTAGTTTACGGTCAGACGATACGCTTACCGGCCGATTTCTTTGCGGAGAGCAAAGCGAACGACGGGAACAACATAGAACCGGCCGACGTGGTTAGCCAGCTAAGGGAAACTTTCAACAAAGTCCGACCTACGGAAAGGTCGCGACACGGAACACGAAAAACATTCCTGTTTAAAGATTTGAACACGGCATCTCATGTATTCATACGAGTTAACCCTCGTGAAAACCCCGCTGCAAGACCCGTACGAAGGCCCATTCCCGGTTGTCTCCACGAACGAAAAAACATATGTAGTCAGGGTAAGAGGAAAAGACACACACGTGTCTATCGAACGCCTCAAACCTGCCTACATACTCGATGAGAATAATAACGACAAGTACAACGACACTCGTGAAGAGGTATGACCGCGCATAACGCGCGAACCCCCGATCCAAGACACGCAAGTATATACACGATTAGGCCGTCGTGTCATGTTCCCAGACCGCCTTCAGATACGCTGGTGAACCAAATCTAAAAACTTTTTTGTAAATATTTGTAAATAGTAGCATTAAGTATAGAACAGTAACGTTTACACTGGCAAGGGGGTGATGTAGCGGCTAGCAGATGGAGAAAAGACGTTTTCTCAGACAAGAAGTTAGGAGAATTTACGACTCACGTATCGCCTACGCTATTGAAGGGCAAGTTTAGTTTTTACAGTGCGTAAAACGTCCGCACTTACAGTTTTAGAATTTCGGCCACAATAGCATTTCTGCGAAGCGTCTAACTCCAGGACTCCTAAGAGCCACCTAGAGCTGCATCTGGAAAACACTTGGAGAAAGTAAGTGAGGCCCAGAGGAAACCCTGCTACACCGCTACAATTCTGGGAAATCGGTCCCGGCGAAATTGCATCCCCATTCTTGGAGAAAGCGCGTCACGAACGCAAGGAGTAGGCGGCGCAATTTTGTGACAACCTAATTGGCTAAAACTCAGAAACGATCCGGCCAATTAGGGATGTCCGAGACAGGGACCGAGTTTTTCTAATAGCGAAAAAAGCAACGAGCTTTTAGTTAGAAAGAAAAATTCGGATAGTGAAAAGTAACTGATCGATATATAGTCTAACGGACGCACGGATATACTCGCGACGTGAACATCAGCCATAAGTTTACATGTTCATCGCGTCTTCCGCGTTCACCTCGCCATCGTGTAACTTTGCCAAATAATTAACCTCGAATGAGAGTTTACTTCAATCCATACCAACCACTATTCCGTAACAAACATCCTCAAAACGGTAAGGATGCAAAAATTTCAAGGCGCGAGCATTGTAATCGAGTAGAGTCACCCATAGATTTTGAACGAACCGGCGCAGAAAAAAATTGTACAATCGGACATCGATCAGGCAACGAATTCAATCCCAGTGTGCATGGTGATAAACGAGTGTGAGTCCAATGTGCTATTAAGATTGAGAAGAGCACAACGCGAAGACCCGGATCTAAAACCAATAATCGAGGCAGTGAGCAGTGAGAGAATTAGTGGTGCCACGTGCTATGCAGGCGCAGATTATGCCCGAAAACGGACATTTTTCGGTTGGCAAGACGGAAACCCTTGTCAAAAGGGACTACTTGTTCGAGGACCTAAAAACTGAAGTAAACAAGGTTGTGCGTAATTGCATCCTAGCCGAAAGGAAGAGTGGCAAGCGAGTGTGTTACATTACATCGAGAAGATAGACGAGCATGAGGGACCGCAGCAGAATACATGAAATCTTGGGTTCAAGACTGTGAAGAAGCACTAACAGATGACGAAGAAACCGTGGATATCTGAGGGTAGATATCACTGCAGGATGGCCGAGTGTGGGATGGGCAAATTCTGGAAAAGGGTCCAGAACTCTCTCCCAGTGCCCGACGATTGCAGAAATGGTGCACCATAAACAGTAGAGAAAGTTAGGCCTGGAACTTGGGATTGTTTATGGCTAGCCCTCCAGGCCTAGCGCTTAAAGACATTAAGAGTATGGATGCGTTTGTATATATGTGTATATGAATGACGAATTTTTGTGCAGATGAGGAAGGCAGTGAGTGTCGAGATGTCAGAGAGAGCAGAGTGAGCAATCTGTAAAAGAGAGAAGACAGTGAGTTGAAAGTTGCGCGAAAGAGAGAAGAGAGTGAATTGAGAGTTGCGAGTCTAGCGAGTTTAGCAATTAAGAAAATAGTGTAAAACGTCATTTATAACCATCATTGAACAAATTTCCTTTATTTAACTTAAAATAAACAACCATTCTTTTATCAAAATTCTTACAAATTGGGGTCTCAAGCTGGGATTCCTACATATAATAATAAAATAAGATTTAGACTAACTTACAATTACATATTCTTTCATAATAGCTTTACAACTGCATCACAAGTTTCAGAAATAATTAGATAAAGTAATTAATAGAAATTGGAAATTTTAAGAAAATACATCAATGAGTGATAAAAATTTCCCATAGCTAGAAATTGCAATGTAACTAATAGTCGTTTCACAAGAGATATTGCTGGCTTACAATTTATATCACCTTTTTGAATAATAGAACCGATGCTCTGAACTAAGTATTCTGGATCCGTAATTGATGAACGTATGAAGTTTCCGAAATGTTTGTCCGTCAATAAATTATTATCTTTCAATGTGTTCATGACTACGCCCCCGAACTTTTGACGATTTAAACTTGATTGATCTTACTTTTCATTTTTTATTTTTTTACCATTACTAATACCAATAAATACTGCAGCTGCAAAAAGTAAGTCTTCTTCTTCAGCCATTGATGGTAGCTGGAAAAAAACTAACTTGCAGTATGAACGACTTGTTGCTAGGAACATATTTTTGAAACAAAATCCAAGTATTTTCGAACTTATGTTACTTCTGTGTCCTTCTTTTGAAAACGACATTCATTTGCATCAAGTACACACTGAAGAAACGTTTCTTTCTATCGTGTTTCCTATTTTTCTTTGATCTTCACTGCTCCGAATGGAAACAGGCAAATGGTCGCTGAACAGAAGCACGGAGAAATATTCGTTAAGTGGCAACTTTTACAAAATGTATAAAACACCAACCAAATGATTCTCGTTACTTAAGTGAGGATCTTATTTGTTTGATTATAAATTAACACATTGTTGATCGGTTACGAGTTAACTTGTGTTTACATGCTCAAAACGTTGTTGACGAGTTAAATAAACCTGCATGTATATCAGATTGCAATCAGTCAAGTTTTATACATTTGATAGGCACTTTTCAACACATATTCTATACAAAAAAGAAATAGATATAGCAGAATTATTATTGAAAACTGTACTAGACAGAGATAAAAAAAGAACATCGAATAGAGATGTACTATTAATTATAAAATTGCAAGCGCAAAATTGGAATCATTTATCCTATAATCATTTTCCAAAATGTATCGATCCAACACCTTTAAAAGCTTACAAAGTTTGCACACAGCATAAAAAATGCAGTGATAGGAATTCAAAAAAATGTAAAGTTGCGTTACATATTCCTGATTATTTCGAAAAACATCAGATAATGGACAATTATTGATTTTCTATTATTATTTCCCAAACATTAGTAATTCAAAACAAACATCTTTTGTAATACAATAAACAAATTAAAATAAAATATTACTTATAAATTATTTATTTCTGGGTCAAAAATTATTTCTGCTCATTGAATAAATCGTTAGTAACAAAACATTTAAAAGTTGTGAAAAACTTTCTTGATAAACAATTTATATATATGTATGTATAAAAAACTATTTATAAAGATTAATCAAATTTTATAGTTTCTATACGTCGGAGCAGAAAGCAAATATATCGACGAATGCGTGCAATCGCGACATTTATTGTATATACTATTATATGTTGGTTTATTCTTGCTCGTGTGTGTGTGCACGTGTGTATGTGAGGGACTCCGCAGCGGTCATGTGTGAACAGACTTACAGTCTTTTTCACCTCGTGCACAATCGTCTTGGAATAGAAAGTTTATATATACAGTTATTCACATTATTCAAATATACGGATAAATTCAAAAATAGAAAAACAATTCTATTGCTTCTTTCCAGTCAATCTAACAGTATAACATTGAATGTAGTATTGTTAATATCCAGGCCATTAACAAAATCTGCGAATTGTAGACACGTGACTTAAATCTTAATGCGATTAATAAAAACGAATCGAAGAAATTCATGGTCATTTTCATGTCTCAGAAAATATAATACATGAAAAATTAAAACTAAAAATATTTAACTATTGGAGATAGAACATAAAAATATTTTTTTACTCAATTAATAAAAGATGAATTATTTTAAATAACAGTTCTTAATGATTCGCCCTAATGATCAAATGAAGTACATATTAAACTTTCGTTGAGTAATGATATATTATACTAGTAATATTTTTACATAATACTATTATAATAGTAATGTTACTATAATTATATTAGTAATACCTATTATAATAGTAATATTAAACTTATGTATTAAATTCAAAAAAAATTAGAAAGTTATTTAGAATATAGTTTTAAAAATGTAATATGAACACAGTAAAGCCACGTATAACACTTTTGTAAAACCTTCGTGTAATTTCAATATACGATTTCGAAATAACATGGTACCTCACATAACACGAATGACATTATTTCCATGTAACTCTTTTTTAATGAACACGAACAACCTTCATGATCAACACGAATGTTTATATGGTTATAACTAGTGTTAGTAATAAAGCTATTTACAAGTGACGAGAAGTCCGTTAAAAGCAGAAGAATTAGACTAATAGTAATACATTGATTTCAGATAACAGTAACAATAAGTTCATTGTATTTTTGATTCTTTAACTGTACATATGTATCGTACGTACACGTATTTCAACAAAAAATACCTGACATTAAAACTATTGTATTTCCTTCTTTTATACATTTGATATTATTTATTTACTTATTTATTTACTTATTTTAAAGAAAATTCTCCATTTTCATATGATTTTGTATCTTATAATATAAATTTATACAATATAATTTCGATATAACATGCATCTCCTGATTCCTATTACTATACACAATTTCAATACAATAGGGAATAAATTAACCATGTTAATTTACTATCTTTAATTTTAATTGGATTTAGTGTAGTAAAAATTATAGCAGGCATTAAGTCTCAACCTATATTATTATTACTAATAATATATTATTATTACTAATTGTATTAGTAAAGTGTTAGTAGAATATTTTACATTATTTGTTACAAATTCGCAATTTTTAATAAATAAAAAATTTCATTGTGACAAATATAATTTTGTACCATATTGTGAGAAGTATAGATGTCATAGGTATAATAAAATTCTTTAAATTAATATAACAAATAATAATTCTATAATCACTAATGATTATTCTTTAGCTATTACATATTAGTTTTCTAATACTTGCAAAAATTTTCCAACTAAATTTCTACAATTAATAAATTATAATCATTAAGCAGCAATAAAATATAAAAAATTCATTTAAAATTTAAATAAGTATATTAAATAAATTAGTTGTAAAATGCATAATGGCAGTCATGCACAATTCTTTGATCTACTAATTTTCAATTATTTTATTACATTTATTCTCACCAAATTCTTGAGTACCAAAAATAAATATATTTTATATGAATTATTTTATTTTATACTGATAAATATTTATTTTTATTTCAGTTAACCATAAAGAATATTAACATTAGCTTACCCATAATGTAATGTTGGCTAACCATTGATTTGTTTACTTCACTGCATCCACCTATTAAAAAATATAAAAAAACAGTTAATTGTAAGTCCATTTTTAAAAATCAAAAATCATTGCTTTGAATTATTAAAATGATTACTATAAAATTAAAATTTTGTACCTAGAGTCAGTATTAATATGTATCTGACAAATTTCAATGATTAATAATCTATATTTAAAACATATTAAGGTAGTTCACATTATTCAACAGAATAAAGGTAAATAAACGTTTACAATATAAATATTTCGTTATACATACTAGTACAATATTAAATTACTGAAACTGAGTTGAACTATAGTACAGTTTTTAAATTTAAAATTAACATTTTATCATTTAATAACATGCCTATTAGATCAAACCTACAAATTTCTAAAAATGTTTTACATGAATAAACAAATTATAAATTTAAATACAAATTCAGGAATACAATATTATTTAATATATAATATATAATATATAAATTTATAAATTTATAAATACAATATACAAATTTTTTATATGACTAAACAATTTATAAACTATATCATTATAAAAAAATTCAAATACACAATATCAGTTTACAAAAGAAATGAATACAATTAATCTTCAAATAATCCTAAATCAAGAAGCAAACATTATCTTGAGCATATATTTATACTCAATTATATTTGAATTCATATATCATATAAATACAAATAAATATATTTACCAACAAAGAAGTTTATTGAAAATTATGAACCTTTTGAGCAAACATATAATTATTATAGGAATAATTATATTTTCATAAAAGAAATAGCATCAAATGATATTAATCTCAAAAAAATAAAATAAACGCAGCATTATGCATCAATTTTTTCATAAATCTATAATGTTATTTCATTATTCTTAAGTATAAAATATTTTTGGAATATTGTATTCTTGTAAAGTTTCTTCAAAAATGTTTATATAAGTAAAATTATTATAGAATACAGATCATTTATTTAATTAACTTTTGAATTTTTCATATATGTATCACAGTATACATTTTATTAGTGAAACATTTGCATTCTTACAACTTTAATAGTAAGACTCTTCATTTGAGATTTTGTATTTTAGTATTTTGCTTAAATCTTTTTTTTCAAGTTTAAAGTTTCAATATTTTAATTCATAATTTTATTATTGTATTCTGATAATTATAAAATATTACATACGATAATGACTTTTTAATACTAGATTTTTAGTATTATATAGTATATAAAAGTGTTTTTCATTATTATAACAAAATAATGACATATAAAGATCTCCTTCATATTTCTTTTAAATATTTTAATTATATAGTTTTATGTATTTTTATATAAACTATACATATGTAATGTACATATATATATTTTTTTATATAAACTATACATATGTAATGTACATATATATATATATATATTTTTTTTTTTTGATAGAAGTACACAAAAATATTTTAGAGTAGATTATTTAAGAATGATACAGTAACATCATAAATTGATAATATATGCATAAATACAGTTTTATATAATTGAAAAACAATGGACTACATAAGATAAGATATGATAAATCTAAAAATAAAAATTATTTATAACTCCAGAAAAATACTGTAATGATACAGTATAAAATACAAAATAAAAATACAATAAACAAATAGTATTTACTTTCTTTTTCTTTTGTTCATAGATTTTTTAGTAGTTTTCATATTGTTGAAACATCTTTAATACGTTAATAAAAGATCAATAACTAATTAATAATATACACAAGTACAAGAGCTAACAAACTTTTTTTGTTACCGACGGAAAAAGAAACAACAAGGTCAAAATATTCGCGAACATAACATATGTATCTGAAATACAAAATATTATTTGAAAGCAACAGTAGAACAGTCGTAATATGCACGCTATGTTATAGAAATGTAGAACGGCATAATTTTCACATTTCTGTTTATAAAAATTCTAAATGTTCTATGAGCATATTCTAAAACTAGATGTACGATGGATATATACACTTCTGCAATCGTCGAAAATACATGAAAAATTGTTGGAAATCGAAGCAAGGACTCAAAGTCGGTGCAAACAATATCTCATGCGTGTGTTTCAAATATCAAATTTTACTGTGTCGATTATTACGCGAGCCACAAATTGAATATTCCGTTATAAATATATATACGCAACGAATATATCGCTTGTTGCGATATACTATTTAGGCTACACGTATTTGTTCGCTTAACGGATTACATGAAGACTCGACGGTTGCTTTAATAAGACTAGGTCTATGACATCACCTGGCGAGGATTTTACCAGAAGCTTTTCTAGTTTCTCGCTCTGTAAAAGGTGGCGCTGTCTACCGAAGGTGTAGGAACCGGAGTGGGTAAAGCAGAATTCTGGGTAAGGCAGAAGGTTCTCGCACAAGGAAAATATGTACAGCCTTTCGCGGTATATATATATGTATATATAGTCTTTGGTTTATTGTCTCTTTGAACAAGTACTCGCTTAGAAATTTTAATACGTAGCGTTTCTTACCAAAGGTGTAGGCGACATAGCGGAAGTAGTAGGCGAAGCGGAAGTAGAACCTTCCCCTCTTCGCAACCAGGTTTTATACCCTTCATTTGCGAAGAGAGGGAAAATTCCTTTTCCCGCGTTTTTCGATTTTTCCGGTTTTTTTTTTTTTTTTTTTTACAAAAAGGTGTCGCTGCCTGTTTTATTGGAAACTCACCTTGTGACGGAAAGTTTGAGCGGCACTGATTTCAATTATGCGGAGGTAGCGGACGCTACAAACGTACCTTTCAATTGCACGGGAGTTGGTGTTACAAAATTGTGGGAACCGAAATGGGTAAGGTTGTTCGCAGTTCTCACACAAGAAGATAAATACATATTTCTTTTTTATCAATGTATAGTCTTTGGTTTACTTTTATCTTTAGTTAACTATTACAATTATTTGCGCTTGGTGATAATCCTACACTTACAAATGCTAAGACTAACGTTTCTTCAATTTCTTACCCAAATAGCTGAGTAGGTATGTGAGTAGGCGACGAAGTAGACCTTTTTCTTCCCCCCCTCCCCCGTTGGTGTCCTGTGATTACTAAAGTGCCTGGGGCTTGTTCCACCCTTTAACCTGTATTTATAATGTAGTTCTTTGGGTGGGTAATATTTTTGCTATTGTTTCTTACTGATGTGTGCCTGTTGTGGAGTTCGCAGGAAAAGTTTCAAAAAACCTGCACATAATGGGTATTGACTTAATCTTGCGTGTTTTCGATCGTGATATGTTTGGAGAGTTTGGTCTTGCATTTTAATGGGATGTCTTCGATTTTGTAGTTACCAATGATTTTGATTAATGGGTTCGGGTGAGTGTTGTCGTATGATCTTGCGACTGGATGTACTTAGTTATGTATGGTATTTTTGCTAGTTTATAGAGTACCGATGTATGGGTGTCTCGAGGCATGTTAAGTATTATTCTTAGAAACTTATTTTGTATTCGCTGTGTTTTTTGTACATGCGTTCTTGCTGCTGCTGCCCAGACTTGATGGCCATAGGTTATTATCGGTCGGATACAGATCAGGTATAAGTTGAGTTTGATTTGCGTTTTTAATTTGCTATTGTTTCCGATAAGTGGGTAAATTCTCTTCAGAGCTGGGTATGCAAGTGGTGTTGTCTGAATCCGAATTGTTCCGGTACTAGGATGTTATTGTTGTTTAGGTGTCTGAGGAGGTGGGAGTGTATGATTTTTTCTAGGATTTACCTGATTGTGTTGAGGAGGCTAATGGGTCGGTAGTTGGAGATTTCTGTCTTGGATTTTCCGGGTTTTGGTACGGGCAGCATTTTTGCGATTTTCCAGGAGTTTGGAAAATAGCAGAACTGGATGCATGATTTCAGTATGTAGTATATTTGTGCTACTGTTTTTGGGGAAAGATTTTTTAATTTCTGTGCAGTTATGTTGTCTGGCCTTTGGAGTTTGGGAGGTCCTTGAAGATATCTCTGATGTATTGTGGAGAGATGGTTACTTGGTTTTGTATTGTAGAGATTGGGATTTTTATGCTGCTTATGGTGAGCGCGTGTTTGTTTATTTCTTCGTCGAGTGGTGAGATAGTGAGGGATGCCTATTTGTGGATGTCTATAAAGGTGTTGGCGAATGCTTCGGCTTTTTCGGCGTCTGAGTAATGCATTATTCCTGTGTTCCGGTCGGTAAGGGGAGAGATTATCGGGTTTTTTCTTCCTGTTAGTTTATATGTTTGCCAAAGTGTGTAGTCAGTGTGTGAAGTTTCCAGTCTGTGCCTTGTGGTTTTTTATATCGATTGTAAGTACGGTTAATTGTTACTTCGAGTATAACTGTGAGGTGGTTTGAGGAGAGACCGTCTATGGTCTTGATTGAGTGTTTGAATGGTACGTTCGTCAGGAATATATCACGATTTGAAAGCTTGCATTTTGGTTGTCTGTACGAGAAGGTTGGGGAGTGGAGTATTAGGTATGTTTCAGTCTCAGCGTGGCTTTTCAGAGTGACGCCGTTTGTATTTTTATTTGGGTTGTTCCATAATTAGTGTTTTGCGTTCAGATCTCTCCCTATTATGTAGTGCTTGTTGTTGTGTTTGGTGGAGAGTTCATGTAATTCTGCTGGCGTAATTTTGTTGTTTGGTGGAGCGTATGTAGGGGTGAAGATTACGGGTGGGTTGTTTTTTGTTTTAATGCAGGTGGCTTCTATTGTAGTTGTGGGGGGTGGGGCTAGGTTTTCGACAGAGGATAGAGTAGTAGGTGGCGATAAGTACTCTGCCATTTTGCGATTTACCGGGTTCGAGAGTTCGGCTTTTGCGTGTGGTGTTGTATCCAGGAATGTTCAGGTAGTCTGTTGGGGTTAGCCACGTTTCAGAGATTAGGGCGGTGTCTATACTATGGTCTGTGAGGAATTTATAGAGTTCTTGTTGTTTGTTTTTGATGCTTGTAGCATTCCATACCATTACTTTTATTTGTTTTTTATCCATCTTCGAGTCCCTTTACAATTAAGATAGTGGCTTTTACTCTTTCTAGGGTTGAATTGCAGCGGGTGTAGGGGTTTTGGATTAACTCAATGATTCTAATGAATAGATCGAGGTCCGTGTTTTTCGTTTCTTCTAAGGCTTCGTCCATTGTGTGTCCTCTGTTTTCTGGGGTTGGGGGTCTGGAGGTAGGGGTATTTCTTCCCAGGATCTTTGCGTATGTGAGGTAGTAGTTTGTTATTCTGTGGTTGTATTGGCTGGGTATACTTGGGTTAGATTGTGAGGGCGTTGGTTATTAGTTTGTTTGTTTTGTTTATAATGGGGTAAGCGTGCGGAGTTGGTGGAGGGGTAGTCTGTGTGAGATATGTGATCGGTTTTTTGGAGGCAGCTTTTTTAGCTAGATACGCCAGTAGTGCTGGCCATTTGGAGGGCCCAACTTGCTGGGTGTGGGCCTTTGCAGTTTGTGCAGGTTGGTGGTGTTTCGGAAGTTTTTGGGGATTCCCTTGTGTTATGTTGTCCTGCGCATTTGACGCAGACTGGGTTCTCATTACAGTTGGTGTCCGTCGGCTTGGCAGCGATCGTAGGCTTTTTTTATTCATATTTCTCCCAGTAAATTTTGATGCTTTCAACGAACTTCACTTGATTGACCTTTGTTAGCGTAGTCCCTGGGACGAAAGTCACTCGGTATATCGGGTATCTGGTATGTGTGGGGATTTCCGTAGAGTTTATGGGAATTAAACCCCAAGATTTGAGGCAATTTATAATGGTTTTGGAGGGGAGTTTGATCAAGCCTTTGAGTACAACGGTTAGCATTTTTTACGTGGTTATTGTGTGGAATTGTATTTTATCCATGATGCATGCCTTTTTGAATTTGGTGTAGTCTTCTATTTGCAGAAATAGTATTTTTAGCTTATCAGACTTGTATTTTGCGTAGAACTTGTCGTTGTATTTTTGCTTGAGTGCTTCCAGTAATTTTGCGTGGTTCACTCGTCCATGTATGTAGATTGGAGGTGGTTTGATGTTGCCGGTCATAGTGATATAAGAGGTTAGGTTTGGATTGTCCGCAGTTTCGTTTTTGTTGCCGTCTGCTTGTTCAGTATCGGGTAGGAGGCAATCCGCCAGTAAGTTGAATCTGTTGTGGGTGGTGATGTTTGGGATTATGTCCATACCTGTAGTTGCTTTTACAGCAGGAGCTGAGTTCGACAGTTATGATGTACGGTTTCTTACTCTTATAGTGTTTCGGATTGGATCCGTGGCTTTTCTCTTGGCCGTGAGTCAGGAAGGTATATCCTCCGTCTCCGTTTTTGCAAGTGTGGTGTTGAGTCTCCTGGATGAGATTTTTCTGGATTACGTTCGGGTGTAGCTGGCGTGGTTACGTTAGGTACGCTCGATGTTTGTTTGAATCGCTCCGTTTGAGCGCGAGAGGAAAAATCACTCAATGATGATGCTCTCAATCGACCGTAGCACTCTAGGAACTCACTCACTCGTGCCCGTAGACCTTTTTCCTCTTTGCAACCTGATTTTGTATTCTCGGTTTGCGAAGAAGGAGAAAAATTCTTTTCCCACGTTTTCCGGATTTTTCCGGAGTTTTCTAGTTTCCGTTACAAAAAAGATGTTTCTGTTAATTTTCATGAAAACTCACCTTTCGTCGGAAAGATTGAGCGGGCGCAGATGGCGGTGATTTTAATCGTGCGGAGATAACGTTCGCTATAAAATCCTACCAAGGACTCTCTTCTTACGACAATCTTGGAAACGTGAAATTTAGCGCGGGAAATATGAATTGTACAACAGTATAACCAGGACAATAGTTTGATAATAAATTTATTGATTACTTGTTAAATTGTCATGTATAATTATAATATCTATAACGGCTCACTAATTTAATTATTTATTTGGTTTATTAAAGAAAGAATCATTACCAAAGTGTTAAACGCTTGCTTTTTAATAAACTTCGATCAATTATACAATTGAATCCATCTTAATTTGTAATAAACTTCCTTATTGGAAATTAATAAATAATATTTTATTGTAAACAAACTTCTTTTATAAAAGTTGAACAATATATGAATCAATGAATAAATATCTCTATGTTCGAAAAGTTCGGACATCTTCTTGTTATCTTGTAAAATATTAATTTAAATTGTAATTGTAAATCGCTTTGTTTGTTAAACATTTCTATCGTAATTGCAACTTTGATATAATAACTTATATTATAAATGTGTGAATTGACTAATAATTTTACTACAGGAAATAAAAAGATATTGTTTCAAATTCTAATAATTTTCAGTTAAATCGAAAATTCGTGACGTCTTGTTATTCATCCAGACAGTGTCTAAAAAAAGACAGAGTTTCCCTTCCGCGCAACTTTTGGGAGCACCAATGAACTCACCTCTACTAGCGCAATAGTTTTGACTTATCGAGGCCATATATGATTTTTGAGGCCAGTGGTAGCTAGGGATGCGTTCCTTTGATCTGGCCCTACTGTCAAGACCAATAAATACATAAAGTTAATGTAAAATGGACGCATCCCTGGGCAATACTGGTAGGCCCATAAAGCAATTATAAATATTCGACTCGATCTCTTGACCTTAACATGTCATTTTCCCCATCACGTGACCGGGAAAGAAACAATGTAGCCACGAATATAAAAAGGGCCAAGACGGTTGGAACGACATCTTTCTTTCTAGTCCCGTCAAGCGGTCAGATCACGAAGTCAGTTTCTCGTGCCACTATCTTGCCAGTGTATTACTCAGGTGTCGACAACACGACAGCAGCTATTTTGTACACCGCTCTCGATTCCACCAGGAATCACGTGTCATAAGCCATATGCTTACCAGACAATACGCAGGGCAATATACGTGGCGATTAATCATTTCCCTCAGTGGTTGGTCCTCCGCACCAGCAACTACGCAGAGGAATAGGGTCGACAACAGTCGAGACTGTCCTTAACAATGGTCATGAATGATGAATAATTAACACGGTGAATGATGAATAATTAACAATTCAGCAGTCTCTGACTACAAAAGAGAACAAATCCGTGTTTCCAGATTATTCGTAGTCGATATTGTGACGTATCTTTTAATAAATCTGTTCACCAAACATCACAACGAAAGTTTTTGTGTCCCCTCTGTATTTGAGTTTCTGTAAAATAAATTTGCCTTTTATTGTATCAGATTCGATATATCAATTTTTTCTGATCAAGTTTGGAATGTAATAACGTCCTGAACTCTATTTTGAACATTATATGAACGAGAAAAGCGAGCTATTATATGACAAACTTCAAATTCTAAAGGAAGATATGGAAATTGCTAAAGCAATAGATAACAACAAAAATGAATATATAATGTTTCGCAACATTAGAAACATCGAAAATTAAATAGAATTCAACAAAACTATCTTTACACAAAAATGTATATTCATTAGAAACAATGGAGACAAATGAAAAGTTCAACCTAAACGGCCAGGATGATTGTCATTCATATTTGCAAAAGGACGAATTCGTTTTAACCTATGACTGGTTCTATAGTGATAGATTTAACTCTTTTGATATAATTTTATTAAGTTTATGCTTGATGCTAAATGATTTTTAATCATGCCTTGAAGTGGTCTTGTGAATTAATGTGTGCTAAAGAAGAAAGAAAGAATGAAGGAAAATAAGAAGCTGAACAGATACAAGAACAAAAAAAAAATTGAAGATAATTAACGAGTCGAAAAGATGTTGCTACATCTAGATATGATTTGAACGAACGATAGCCATTGATATATGTTTTTTGAAAGTTTATCTACTTTTGCTACTAGATACAAATATCATTGAACATTGGAAGCAATAAAAAGGTGCAAAATTTACATTGCTTAATTTTGAAATTCTTAATTTGATTTAATTTTCTTAATCTTTAAACTGCAGATTTTTATGCAAATTCATATTTTTAAGAATATAATTGAAAAATTGTAATCTTAGTAAAAAATTGTTTTTACATATAAAATATTATAGAAAGCACTATACTTTCGATATTTTATATTTTTTTATATTCTATGTATTTTGCACTTCCAAATTTCTCATAAATGCATAGAAGTTACGGCTAGGTGCCGATTTTTCCTCGTACTATCTGTGTATAGCGTATACGTGTCGTTTTCATGTTTCTGTGTATTAATCTTGCAAATTGATTTATTTCATGCTCCTTCCCCTCTCATTACTAGACTCCGGATATTTATGCAAATGCATATTTTTATAGAAAACAAGTAGAGCAATGAGACCTGGATAAATATGTTTTATGATTAGAGAATTTGAAAAATATATTTTTTATTTTGCACTTTTGCATAATGCATATGTTTTTATGTTTTATGTTTATAATGTTTATAAAAATATATGCAATATGTTTTGGCATATGTTCTTTGCTCTGCATATATATTTAGTGCTCATGTGGAATATCTTTCTGATGGAATTAATTTAATCTATCAGAAAACTGTCTTATTATAACTGTATAGTGTCGATAACATAAATACTGTGCTAATTAGATACAATCAAGACATACTTGTGTATAACAGATTTCAGTTGTTCGTTGAACATTAGATGTGACAGTGTGTTTCGAATTCATGTAGTTTGGTTTGATTACCTCAGTGAATCGTACCTCTACTTGTATCTATCAAAGTGTTTTTAATAATACCGAAAATTTGGAGAAATAAAATAGCACTATTAAAAAGTTGGATTGAAGACGATTCTAATTTTATCGATGAGAGTAATGAAAGAAATGTGTATTGTGAACCTTGTAATAAAAGTATAAAATATGAAAGAAAATCCCAATTAGTGCAGCATGTAAATACTGCTACACATAAAAAACGCTTTGAAGCAGCTAACACGAGCGAAAAGGATACTTCACAGCAGCCGCCAACGAGTTCCAAAAAAATGAATTTTACGCAGATTTCACCCAAGCAATGATTGCTGTCAATATGTCTTGGTGTGCCTTAAATAACGATCTATAGAGACATTTTCTAACGAAATATACAGATCGCACTATTTCAGATAAATAGACGCTACGAAAAAATTACTTTGATGATTACTACGATTCAAATATTCAAAATATTAGGGAAGACATTACAAACTACTGGTTGTGGATTTTTGTGAATGAAACCACTAACGCAGTAGGCCAGTATATTGCAAATTTAGTAGTAGGAAAACTTTGCAAAGATCAAATAACGAAACCGTACTTATTGTGTTTCAAGCAATTAGAAGTGACAAATCATGCTATCATATCTCGGTTTGTGAATTCAGCCCTGCGAATATTACCTACCGGTGGTGAGGAGAGAATTCTTTTACTCGTCACAGATGCAACACAATATATGGCAGGAAAAAAACTAAAATTATTTTTCGAAAATGATACACATTACATGTATAGTGCATGGTCTACACAGGATTATGGAGGAAGTACGTATTCATTTTCCACTAGTGAACAAATTAGTATTATATAAAAAAGATTTTTGTTAAAGCACCGCTTCGTATTGAAACGTACCGAAAAATATTAAAAGATATCCTCTGTCACCGAAACCTGTTTTAATTAGATAGGATACGTGGATTGAAGCAGCATTATTTTATGTTGAACATTCTGAAAAAATTAAAGAGGTTCATAGAACTCTTTCGTTAAGTTAAATAAATTTATTTAAAGTTCAATTAAAACTATATCTATTTTATTTTTTATGTTAGTAAGTAGTTCAAACATTTAAAGAAAAAAATGCTGCAGCAGTTAAGACAGCACAAGATGTGGTCCAACGAGATGAACTTACACAAAATTTAATATTTATTGAAGCCCATGTAAGCACTTTGCCTGCCACGATAGAAAAATTGGAAACAGTAGGTTTGTCGTTAAATACTTTGATGGGAATGTATAAGAATTACATTAATCATTTAAAAAGCATACCTGGTGATTGCGGAGAAAAAATTAGGAAAAAAGTAATTGCGATTGTAGAAAAAAATACTGAGTTAACGTTAAATTAATATAAATTTCAAGCAGTTTAAACAATGAATTTGTACAAAATCCAATAGATCCGCTAGAAATCTGCTGGAGTAAATATAAGTATGCATCGCTTATATTGTGTGAAGTGGAATAATCATTTTCCTCACATAAAATAATTTTTACGGATAAGTGTCATCAATTAACACCATTCTATTTAGAAAAAAATCCTTGTCATTTATTGTAACTCGAATTACAATATGTCACAATAATCACAAAATGTGATTGTTAATTGTGTACATTTTTCCTGCATATTAGCATGTTCTTTGTGCATATTTGCATATTTTTCATGTATATTTGCATATCTTTAGGCTATAAATAGCATATGTTTTTTACATATTTATTGGACATAAACATCCGGAGTTTACTCGTTACGAACAAAGTGGCTGGTTAGAAAGTGGCTGATTTTCAAGTCCGAAAGAAGCATCATAATTTATGAAGTAACTGTGATGCACAAAACTGCATTTTTTAGAGAAGCAACAATAGAAACTTCTGTTCAGAGCAATTTTTATCCTGACATATTTCTCGATTGTCAATATGCTAAAATAACAAATAGGAATTATCAGGATACAGCAACAAGTGACAATATCAAAAAAGCAGCACTCATGGTAGCTTTACCATAACATTAACTGAAATGAAGAGTTTCCTATTGTCATCAAAAGATGCCATCCACGTCAAAGGATGTGTAGCGGCCTATAGCGCCTCGAGTGCGAGTCTCGAACACCGACTCGTACAAGCTGCAAGTGGCTGTGCGCCTAGCGTCGAAGTCTAGCGATATTCGATGTTAAGCAAACAAAGTGTGGAAACCGCTAGGATGGGTGACCGACCGTCCAGCCTAGCGAGTAAAGTAGTTATAACAACAAGCGTCTAGGGTAAGGGATCGCTGCCATCAGCCCCACTGGATGAGTCTAGGTAGCGACTCTGAGACGAAACGCACAACCTTTCTTCACCTTACCCACATTTCGAACATTCCTACATCCTTCCACCATTCTCGCCATAATTGTAAATAAGATGTAAATATGTAGATACAACAGAGATACCATAGTAGCTCCAATCCTTTCAGATGTGTAGCGACCGCTACCTACATCCGCTCAAACTTTCCATCGCAAGGTGAGTTTCTAATAAGACAGGCAGCGACACATTTTTTTTTGTAAAAAACAGAAAACCCGGGAAAACCGGAAAAACGCGGGAAAGGAGTTTTTTCCCTCTTCGCAAATCAAAGGTATAAAACCTGGTTGCGAAGAAGGAAAAGTCCTACGGTCGGATTTATACGTCACAGACAGATACGAGCATTGGCAGCCGTCATTGCATTCAGTCATCATTCAGATTCATTCATACGGCATTCATTGGATTGACACGGCATACGGTTAAGTGTACAGATCGAAATACATACACATCAGACGACGACAAAGGGATAGTCTCAGACAAAAGCAGCAGACACACCTCTGAAGACGGAGACGGATGACATAACCTCCTGGCCTGCGGTCAAGAGAACGGCCACGGATCCAATCCGTAGCTCAATGAGAGTAAGAAGTCGAACTTGTTCATTATCCAACTCAGCGCCTGCCGTGCAAGCATTCACAGGTATGGACTCAACCCCTAATATAACTTCACATAACAAATTCAATCTACTGCCTCCTACCCGACCTAGATCAGCTACACGCAACAAAAATGAAATGGTAGACAACCTAACCTCCAATTTCACTACACTCAGCAATATTAAGCCACCCCCCATCCACGGACGCGTTAACCACGCCAAACTACTAGAAGCACTTAAGACAAGATACGTTGACAAATTCTATGCAAAATGTACGTCAGAGAAACTAAAAATATTTTTCAAGTATATAGAGGATTACACAGAATTCAAAGAAGCATGCAATAACATTCAATGCCACACATACACAATAGCCTCGCAATGCTAACAGTAGTTCTCAAAGGCCTTATCCAACTCCCGAACAAAACAGTCACAAATTCACTCAAATCCCAGGGATTAAACGCTATAAACTGCACAGAAATACCCACTCACACCCGCTACCCAATATACCGTGTGACTTTCGCCTCTGGAACTACATTAACGAAAGTTAACCAAGTGAGATTTGTAGAGAACATTAAAATATATTGGAAAAAGTACGAATCCAAAACCTACCATACAATGCTATCGCTGCCAAACACACGGTCACACATCTACTAATTGTAACAAGAACCCAGTCTGCGTAAAATGTGCCGGACAACACAACACCAGGGAATGCCCTAAAACGGCTGAAACTCCTCCAACCTGCACTAATTGCAAAGAGCCTCAACCAGCTAGCTACTCAAAATAACCGGCACTTCTGGGGTATTTCGCCAAAAAAGCTGCCTCTAGAAACCTAATCACACACCCCACACCGAACATCCCTCCGCCAACTCTGCTAGCGTACCCCTGAACAAATCAAACGAAACCTCAATCATCTCAGCCATAACCCATCCACACCCAGTCCAAACCACTGTGGAGCAACAACCCACACACCTCACATACGCAAAGACCCTGGGAAAAAATTCCCCCGTCTCCAGACTCCCAACACCTGAAAACAAAGGATTCACCATTGACGAAGCCATGGAAGAAATGAAAAACTCGGACTTCGATCTATTCATCAGAATCATTAAACTAATCCAAAAACACTACACCCGCTGCACCACCAACTTAGAGAGAATCAAAGTAACCATCCTAATTGTCAAAGAACTAGAAAATGGACGATAATAAGCAATTAAAAATAATGGTATGGAATGCTACCAGCATTGAAAGCAAACAACAGGAATTTTCACGGACCAAACAGTCGACATTGCCCTAATCACTGAAACATGGTTAACCCCTAACGCCACCTACGGCTCTATTCCCATCGAAAACCTTGCCCCACCCTCCACCACCAGAGTCGAAGCCACATCCATCAGAACAAAAAATAACCCACCTTTAACTCTCACCGCGGCGTACGCTCCATCAACTAACAGATTCACCCCAGCAGACCTAAATGAGCTCACCACCAAACATCGCAACAAACACTACATCAAAGGGGGGACCTGAACGCAAGACACCAACTTTGGAACAACCCAAACCGAAACGCAAATGGAGTCACCCTGAAAAATCATGCCGAGACAGACACATACCTAATATTCCACTCCCCTACCTTCTCGTACAGACAACCACACTGCAAGCCCTCAAATCTTGATATATTCTTGACAAACATACCATTCAAACACTCCATCAACATCATAGATGATCTCTCCTCAAACCACCTCCTAGTTATACTTGAAGTATCAACTAATCACACTTGCATAATAATCAACGAAGCACAGACTGGCAACTTTGCACTAAAATCTGCAACTCTTTCCCTATATCCACCAAAATCAAAAGCCCAGCAGAAGTAGACAAGCAAATAGCTACTTCAAATCACCATACAAACCGACCGCCACAGAACCTCTACTAACCAACCTAATAAAAGACAGAAATCGTCACTGCAGGAAATACCAAAAAACAGGCAACCCTCTACACAAACTCCTCCGCAACATCTTAACCGCACAAATCCAGAAAACAATATCAGAAATTCGTAATACCACCTGACAAAACAAACATATACGAAAAACTGACCACACAAACATACAAATTTACAAGAAGAAGAAACCCTCCAATCCCTCCTCTCACTGATCAGAATACCGGAGCAATCCATTACTCAGACGCCGAAAAAGCTGAAGCATTCGCACACACCTTCGCAGACATCCACAAACAAGCATCCCTCATTATCTTTCCTTTCGATACAAAGATAAACAAGCACGTACTCTTCACAGGCAACGAAACAATCCCTACCGCTACAACACAAAGCCAGGTCACCATCTCTCCACAATCAAATACATCAAAGAAATCATCAAGGACCTACCTAACTCTAAAGCCCCGGGGCCGGACAAAATAACTGCGCTGAAACTAAAAAATCTTCTCCCAAAAGCAATAGCGCACATTTACTACATCCTGAAATCATGCATTCAGCTCTCCTACTTCCCAAACACCTGGAAAATTGCAAAAGTCTTACCGGTACCAAAACCTGGCAGACTCAAGACAGAAATCACCAGCTGCAACCCATCAGCCTCCTCAGCACTCTCAACAACGTTATAGAAAAGATCATACTCCCACTTCCTCAAACACCTAAACAAAAATAACATCTTGGTACCGGAACAGTTCGAATTCAGACTGATGTATATATCAACTGCAGAGAGCAGCAGAATTTGCCTCTCTGGAAAACAACAAAAACAGATTTTCCCAAATGATCTTATTCGACATGGAAAAGACATTTGACACAGTTTGGCACGACGCTCTCATCTACAAACTCACAGCAATCGACACACCTATAACCCTCATCAAAATTATCCAAAACTACCTCACAAATAGAAAAATGTTTTTTACTTTGAACAGCTGTAACTCCTCCATAAAAACAGTAAAGGAGTACCACAAGGATCAGTACTAGGCCCCACACTGTACAATATTTATATCAACGACATACCGCAGACTAGCACAACACGCATTGCACTGTACGCAGATGACATGGCAATATACACCTCCTGCTGGAGCACCAAACAAGCGATAAAAAATATCTAGGGACACATCAACCTCCTTGCTGCATACGCACACAACTGGAAATTGAAGATAAACCCGCAAAAAACACAAGCCATCACGTTCACAAGGAAGAGAACCCCGACAATGAAACTCCTGCACATCCACGGACACGTTATTCCTTGGACGAATCAAGTAAAATACCTCGGGCTTACACTCGACAGCAAACTAAGATAGGCTACAGCGATAGAGAGAAAAACCACACTAGCTTACCCGGCCCTTAAAAGAATATACCCCCTCATTGAAAAAAACAGCAAACTAAAACGCATATCAAAATCAATCTATACTTAATCTGTATCCGATTATAACCAAGTATGGGCAGCAGCAACAAGAACGCATCTACTAAAAGTACAGCGCGTACAAAACAAATTTCTCAGAATAATTCTCAACATGCCGCGAGATACCCCAATCGAGCTTCTACACAAATATACCTTACATAAAAGATTACATACGGAGCTCACTCGAAAAGCCTACGATCACACTCACCTCAACCCCCTAATCAAAAACATCGGTAATTACAGGATTGAGGAAATACCACTAAAATGCAGGATCAAACTCCCCAAACACATCATATTGTAAACAAACAAGAATAGGTCAACACACTCGTTCCGCAGGTTTTTTGAAACTTTTCTTGCAAACCCCACAATCAGAAATACATCAGTTAGCCATAACAAGTGAAACGTCATCCACCCAAAACTATCATTATGATTGCAGCTGTAAGGGCGAAGCGAGCCTCAGGCATATCAGACGCTAAAAAAAAAAGGAAGTCTTACTTTCGCTACTTCCGCTTCGCCTACTACTACTACCACTACTACCACTACTACTACCACTACTGCTACTACTACTGGTAACAAACAGTCCGTATTAAAACTTGTAAGCGCACATTTCTGATATTCACTAGAAGAAATAAACCAAATACTATATATATATATATATATATATATATATATACTACAAAAAGATTATACATATTTTCCTTGTACGAGAACCTTGGGCAGAATCCTGTCTTACCTCCTACAGATGTAGATACCACACTATTGACATTACAAGATATTGATTATGACTCAACATTTATATTTTCTTCCCAAACAACAAAATCTGTCCACCAAACAGAGTAAATAACAGAAAGAGCAATAAGAAAAAAGAAAAAGCGACCATAATAAACCTAAAAAACATAAAAATCAGTTGGAAGATTTAAAATTTTATTGTAAATAAAAATTATATTGTACAAACTATTAAAAAAAGAAAAAAATTCTGTAAGAAACAAATGTCAAAAATAAGTGAATTATCTACAAGTTTGTATACTTTGTCAGGAACTTTTTAAACCTTCCAAATCCAAAGAACAATGGATTCAATACGCTATGTGTTATGGATGGGCACATGTGATATATGATAAATTGAAAAGAACAACGAATATTTTATTTGTAACTTTTATTTTGTTAAATAAGATATATATATATATATATGTTAAAATAGTTAAAACGTTTTATAAATACAATAATAATTAACTAATAATTATCTAAAAGTTAACTAATAATTAACATAGTTTTTTTATAAGACAGACCAAATAAACTACCTTCATATTAAATAAAATTGTTAGAAATAACTGTTTTTTCTGATTTTACTGTTAAAATAACCATTTTTTTACTTAATAAAAATAAAAATTTTATAATTGTATTTTATATGTCTTTTAATAGGTACCCAGTTTTACCTATTCCTATGAGGTTAAATCAAATTTTAGAAAATTTTATTTTTCCGTGAGCCAAACAATTTTCTTTTAAAAAGTTGGTTGTTTTCTTATTGTGTAAAGTCCAAATTAAGAGATTTGATCTTATGCGAATCTGTTTTTGCCTTCCAATTTTTGTTATGAAGCTATATACATTAGACACCCGGTTCTACTCTACTTTCCGCTACTACATAAATATCATTTTATGTTTAACAATAGCATCTCGCTTCATGACACTTACGGGGGTATTCCGGTTTTTCGACTTGAAAACATCGTCTTCTTTGGGATATTTTTTGTGAGGAAACCATGATACATTTTGAAATGGAGTTTTCGTACTCAGATTTATTCATACTTAGAGTATTTACAATTTTTTTTAACCAAATTAATGAATGTTGTTAAAATTATGTAGCATTATGTAAAGTATGTTTTTGAAAACGGGCTCGAATGGTTCACATGATTCCACCTGGTTGTGTAAAACTGAAAAATCGAAATACATTTTAATTAGTATAAATATGGCTATCGCATGAACCACGGAAAAAGTGAAATTTCGAAAATTAAAAAAATGACAGCATTTTGAATTTAAAATTTCGATTTTCTTTATATTTTTCGTCGTTTAGGTGGTAAAAAAAAAAAAAAATAGAAAAAAACATCAGATTTTGAAATCCGTGGTTCATGCGATAAACATCCGTTGAAGATTTCTTCCAAATTTCAAATCAATCGGTCAACTAGAACTTCAGATATCACGTGAACCAGTTTGAAAAATACGGATTCGAGAAAAACGCATTTGAAGTTTTGTTACCTGCTGTACAAAAATATTCATACTTACAATCAATAGGTTAGTCCAGGTCCATACAGTGGACCTTCCTCGTGTTCGTACAAATCTTGTAGGGCAAATTTCTCTTCTCTAGTAGTACTTCTGGTCCTCTTTGCGACTTCAGAAGACCGACGCCTTGAATGCTGTATACGAGTTTCATCTCGAAAGTTTGCATAAACTTCCATCTGTTGTCCAATAACTATTCCCAGTGTTAAACATACGTAGTATCGAGGAGAATCCTTCATTAAATATATTGACCGCCAAAAATGTGGCGATTTCAATAGTTTTTAATCCCGAATGCATGTGTTTTGAAGCAAAAAGTCAAATCAACGAATTAAGCAACTCATTACTATTTTGCGTTTCCGCTTCCAAACACTTTTTTAGTAATTCATCGTAGATCGGTTTTATAGCCATTAAAACATGATCCGCTAGAGGTGGTCGCTCGTGTGTAAATTCTTTTTCCTTGCCAATGGCTTGCGCTTGACGCCACTTGCACCAAGTGGTTGCGCCAGAAGGGTAGTACATATGTGGATTTTCGTTCGTTGAGCTTTTGTAGTAGAACGTGGCCCATACCACTTTTTTTCACCAATTTTCAGTTTACCAATTATTTTGTCTGACAATTTTCCTTCCCCTTTTCCGCTAAGGCCCTTGATTGTCCTTTTGTTCCCATTCGTTTTTCTACGTGCTCAATGCATTCTTTTTTTTCAACAATTACTGTGTCGCGATACAGTTTCGCATCTAAAATATCTCTAAATGTTTTGCTGTCCCCGTCTCCAATAAACGTTGTATATTTCACTCCGTACTTTTCTTCTGAATTTTGGAACATTTTCGTAATTGCATCTACTTCCATCTTTCCTGCACTATCTACGTGGTTAATCGTACACTGTTCTTTATGATCTTCATACCAATCGCTGTAATCGTCAATTGTCCCTTTCTTTTTAATTTTCCATAAATTACAGCCTTGGCAGAAACTTGACTTGACGACAGTGTCAAGAACTTTCTTACTGTACTTTCCGACGAGTGTAGAAACTCCGAACAAAGAAAAAAACCCTCGCTTTTTCCATGCTCCATTTCCCGAAACAGTCAAATGAACTGACAGATTCCCAACTTCTTCGTTCTTCTTTTTTTCTTCCTCAACGGCTCCTGATGCTAGTACTTCGCAAAGGAGTTAAACTTTTTGATAGAACAATTTCATATAACAAATTTTGCAAATTTAAAGTTAAAATTTCCTACCTAAATTAATAATTTTTTAATATATATAAATCATTATTTTTTTATAAAGAATGCGCTATATCGATTAATGCGTATATTATTCCACTTTAAAAAGTAATGGTAATTTTGAAATCTTCGAAATCTCTCTAGCTACAAAAAAAAAAACTATTATTGCTACATTAACGCTCCTTTTATACTACATAACTCCAAAATAATAAAGATATTTAAGTGTTAATTCTTACTCAATCATTCTGAATACATTTATTTATATTAATATTTAGACATTGCACTATTTCTGCACTATCTCTGTATTCGTTGCTTTGTATGAAAGGGAGAGATTTAAATATTATGTTCCCTGTTTTACAAAAATGTAAATTTACGAAAATGTATTGCAGTTTGAAAATGTATTGGCAATTTTTTCTTAATAATTATATTTAATTGTAAAATAGATTTTAAATGAAAAATTATTACATCACATTAATATTCAGACATTTTATGAAAGAATATTTTCTCATATATAAAATTAACGAAAAATTGCGATTTGAAATCATTTTTGTTTAATAACCTCGTGTAATCTGTGAGTATATATTAAAAATAATTTTTGTCAAATATTCTGAAGAAATAGAATCTCATTTTTTTACAATTTTATTTGTAACTTAATTTTTGATTTTAGTGCTGTTTTTCAGATTCTTTATTTCTAATTGCAAAGAAAAAGGCCCACAAGCAAATTGCAAAATTTTTACGTCGAGAAGTTATCAAATACGATGTTTTATCTTGCTCTGATAAAAGTTCTGTGAAATTGTAAGCTATAAGTTCTTAATTATATCCTTACAACGTAATAACATATGTTTATTAGTAAAAAGTAAAGTCACTTAAATATCCTTTTAAATTATGATGATGCAAAAAATATTTTTCTCCTATCGTGAATGGTATTAAAAGACCTATAACTGGTAAGAATTCTTTTTAAGATGATTTTTTTCAAGGACTTTTTAACGTCATTAATGTTTTTTCCTCATATAACTATTTTTTTTTATTGCATCGCGAACTTATTAAAAGAATACGTTCAGATATCTAAAAGACATGAGCTTGACATCGAAAATATGACAATTATATCGAAAAATTTAAGTTTTATATATAAATTTATCTCTATCAAGGATTACCATATCTGAAACGTTACTGTTTCTTTTTCTCTATTTCTAATCGATTATTATATTCGAAGCATTACTATTTCCAATTCCAATACTCTTTATTGTAATACTCTTTAACGAATTCCTATTTTGTACGAATATTATTATTTAAGAATATATTGTTCTTTTGCATTTATCCTAGTACTTGAATTATTTCTTTGCTCTTAAGATATTCATTACTCGTCAGTAACAGGAAGATGTAGGCACAGTTACTAATAGTAGTAGAAGATCTAGTGTAATAGTTTGAATCAGAGGTGCAGATGCTTGTGCACCTGCCTCTACAGGGTGTCCACGTTAAGCTTTGTCACTAGTTTTTAGGCATTTTCGGTAGTGCAATTAAAAAATATTTCAGACAAAATTTTGTTAGTATTTGACGGGCTACATGCTCCCATATTATTAAATCTCAAAAAATGATTTTTACGTAAAAAAGTCAAGGTCACCTTGACTTTTTTAAATAGTACTATATATTTTTAATATCATAAGGTTATTGCTGGTGCTGAGACGAATTCAACAGTGTATTATACTGTGACTTTAAAATGATCTTAAACTATGATACAGAGCTCCGCCTTGTAGAGGCAAGTGTACAAGCGCCATCGCTTGTCTCTAATCAGCTTACACAGTGTTGAATGTCTTGACATCAATGTGACATCAATCGACAGACAATAGCAGAGTCTATTCCATTGCAAAATATAAATATATTACATATATGGCGAGTTTAATAATAATTAGATATATGTAATCATTTTTCAAGAGAATGGGTCACTTCCGACCCGTGATTCCTTGGAGACTTTTTATCCTCTCGATGAGTAGATTATAATGATGCGATCATACAAAAACCTTGAAAAAATCGTTGAACGACAATTTTACTTCCACTTTTTTCAACAGATCTCCACCGATCCGACGATGCAGTATCCCGCTATGGTGGTCGTGACACATAATTTTGAAATACTCTGTACATAACCTCGCTCTTCTTATCAGTGAATTATGGACTGATGTCACATCATTTCGTCGCTTTACTTGATCGAAAACATTTATTATTCTTTCCTTTAGCTGTGAAAGATTTTCACTAGTTACAAGCTCCTAACGCTTTCACCATGTCAATGTGTTCAGGATTGCTATAGCGAAACGTTGTTACAAAATGGCTGATACAAACAGATTAACAATAAGAGTAGCCGGTAGCCGTATAACCGAAGACAGAATATAAACATTACAAAAGACAACAAATATGAAGGTGTAAACGAAAATGATCATACTATATATGGGCATGTACACTCAACTCGATTTTCTCATTTGAGAATGAAACTTCAAACCAAAAAATGTTATTCCTTTTTTCCGACTTATTTTCGCACGTAGAATTATCACCTGCCCGATGGTACCATTCATCTGGTAACATCCTGTATACAGGGTGGGGCACTTAAAACAGGTCACCTGAATAACTCGCTTGTTTTCAAAAATAGAAGAAAATACATCAGGCCAAATTTATTTGGTATCGAGGGGCTCATAATCTGATGTTACTAATTTTTTTATAGGTAGAAGCGTCAAGAAGATATAAAGGTCAACTCTGGTTTTTTAAATAGAACGATATGGATTTTTACTTACACTCTGATAGAGAATTTCGAGACAAATACAACGACCTATTATGAAAATCATTCGAGGTCATTTAAGGTCAACTACAAAAGAAAACACATTATCTCAAAACACTCTTCGAACATGTTTACGTTCTCACTGCTAGTACAAGTGTTCAAAATGTCGACTTTGAACATGGATACATAATCTAAAACGTTGCATAGTCTAAAAAGTAAAGATCTATTACGATCGGGAAATTTTTCACCAGACACATACCGCTTCCCTCATAATTCTATGACATTCGCCATAAATCAGAACCATTTCCACTTTCCCTGCTATCGTGTAACGCATTTTAGAAAACTGAACACTAAGATTGAATATTACTGTCTCAGTTCAACGGTGATGTCGATTGCTGCCCGCTTTGCTGAGGTTCTCTCATTCGGCCTTTTATCTCCGTCGGAGAGAATGTCGTACATGACTACTCACTAGATTATCATTAAAATATGGAATAAGTTTATCCCAATTACAATTTTCCTTCCTTCTTTTCCATCAAGAGAATAAAAGGATTATGGCAAAACGGCATTGACTTATTATATCCATTATTTCCTTTTCTTATTGTTTAAGAATTTCAAGGATTTTATAATCGATTTCTATTTCTTCTACCGTTGCTATCACAAAGCCAGGAAGATCTCGACGACATGGTAGGAAAAGAAATAGGATAGAGTATAATTCAATTCCTAAATATGATAATATGTAAGATAATATGTAAGGATAATGTTAATATTAGTATAAATTTATTAATATCAGTGTTATAAAATATAGTTAGAGTAATATTAGTTAGTCAAAGTTAAATTATAGAAAAGTTATAGCAATTGATATAACATTAATCAGCTAATGTTATAGTAATATAGTTGAAATTGAAGTAACATTACATAGTTCAAATTATATTAAAGCAAATCATCAGTTAGCAGATGGAAATAATATAGAAAATTTACAATCACGTAGAGTATAATTTAAATAATACTAGTTAAAAGAATTGTAAAAATAATATTGTAATAATGTAATTTGTAGTTAAAGCATATTAATATTTGAGAATGAAAAGTAATTGCTCGAATTAGTCAAAATTACTTGATGATATCTAATACTAATGTAGTATACTAACGTCGTAGTCATTCGAAATTCGATATATAATTTGAGATATAATTTTTCCGATTAGTTTCGAAAACATTTTCATATGTTTTCGTAGTATGTAGAATTGGATTTTTACATCCATTCACACAGGAGCACATGAAGATGTTTTCAAAAAATTTGCGATAAGTCGGAGAAATTATGTCGAATTCAGTATTAAATTTCGAATAAATTTCAGGTTTTGAATTAAGTTTCCGATCCCAAAATTACAGGCGCCCAAACGTATGATATTTATCTGTCGAGTAAATTTCTGGAGATTTACCCATCCATAATATAGCTTAATTCCAGTACTAATTTCAGGGCCAGCTAACTGGTTGCCCGCAAACCTTTGCCACTAATTTCCTCATCGCTAGCGTTAACCTCCCCTACTGTATCAATCTCTTCACTACATTGAAATTTCCTTGGCGAGAAAATTAGCCGATTTTGTTATATTTCTAAGTTGGAGTATTCTGTTTTATCTTTTTAGATATGTTTATAAATTAAAATGTGAGATGCATAAAATACTAAAACGACCGGCAATAATAACGCATACATTGCCGCAAGAAAATTTCTACATTTTTAAGAGAAATATATGTGTTAATTTTAATAGATACCTCAAAAATCTCATAATTTTCAAGGTATTTTTGGACACTAACTTATAAGTGCTAATTAATGAGTTGTTAGAAGTTGTAAAATGTCCACTTGGCGATAGGATATCGAGAACTGTGGTATTTCTTCTACGTTCGTTTAAAAAAGAGAGAAGAGCTAACAGAATCAATTGAAAAGAAGTTACAAACTTCATTAGAAGCACTGAACGTAACTAGAGAATCACATCACATCGTGATATCGTATGGAACCAAATTTCGTGCCAATTCTTTGTGCCGAATTTCAGTAATAACTGCAAGTACTCCATATCAGAATTAAAGTGATTATGAATGCATGTCATCTTAATCATGCATCCAAGGCTAAGTCAACTCTCCTGGAATTATCGCACCAATAAAAGGCTCTCACTAACCTATTTATTGAATTGACAATTCCCGTTCCTTTCACCGTGTAAAACACATTGATTTTATGCGGCCTATCTCTAATACACAGTATCGTGATGCAGATGAGGTAATACTGAACGAACTACCTTCTTCGTAAAATTCATAGATCAGTGTTACGAGACAAATGCACGCAATACGTACGAAATAGAAGCTTGTTTTAATGCAATCGGCAATTATTAGACGTGATTTGACAATATTCAATAGAAAATTGAGATGAAGCAAAACACGTATTTCGCGAAGAAATTCAGTTACTATTCAGCCATAGCATGCGCTAAATGAATAATGCAGATATTTCACGATATCAAATGAATCACTAGCGATAATGTACATTAGTCGCGGTCAAAGTCCCACAATTGCGACTTCTAACGTTTGACGTTATAATAGAGGACTGACTTTTTGACTAATTCATGTCGTCGATTGGTTGCAACGAAGGCCTAATTCCGGCTTCCAATACAAAAACTACAATACCTTCGATCAGCGCAAACGAGCAAGGCAGCAATGTGTGGAACAAAAGTTCGAGTATATCATCACGAACGAAGATTCGACTATAAGAGAACGATTTCATAAAATTTGTAACTCGCGCATTACAGTACAGAGAAGATATGCAAAGCAGACAAATGCAACTATGAACCATGAAAAGGATTACAGAACAAGCCGTTATAAATAATATGTGAGCCAAGTGGGGGTGTGTCAAAGTGGGTAATGAAGGACACATACTCCTTTATTAAATACTCACGCAATGGAAATATAACGCGAAATGCTATGCTAGCTCCGTTTCTCCTGTAATCAGATGATTAAATACAATTCCGGCACAAACGGCTAAGAGGGTCGCCTTCCGTAAAGGACAATTTACTTTATTGACGATCTTTATGTCGTGAAGAAAGAGTTTTTCCAAGCCTACCGGCCAAAACACCTACGGATGTAACTCTGCAGTGGATCAATGTTCTAACAACACCGGATGCAATAAGCTATGCCTGGAATACATATGGGCGAGCAATAGCTCCAATAGCTCAATTCAACTTACACTAGTAAGAGGAAAATTCTGTTGTCGCATTGCAATTTCAGAATTTTCTAGAACTGCGATGACTTGCCAACCAAAGTCAAAATATTTGTCGTCGCCATTAAGCAATATGTGCGCTTGAAAATCTCGGTAAAGAAATTAAAGAGAACCATATGCCAGCGTATGTCGATTTATTTGAATTTTTAGACAAACGCGCAATCTGTGCAAAAGAAGGAACAAACGGCCAAGAATGGCAAATCTCGAGACGCACAAAATATCTGATCTGCAAAGACACCTACAAGATCGGAAACTGTGAGATCTTTCAGTCACAACCGATCCACGAGCCTGCAAAAATCATAAAAAAAACATTATTATGCACAAATTGTCTCCGAGCACGACACACGTCATAAACTTACTATATTTGCCAAATCGGATAAAAAATATGTTCCGATATGAAACGATTCTATTATTTAATGCATCATCGGTGGTCCTACTTTACTTATAATTTATAACTTACACTTATGCACCGTAATCCCAAGTAACTCTTTGACACTAAAATAAAAATTCAAATGCACTGTGTTCAAGTTAACGCTGCGATTCATGAATTTTTTATTGTTCATTATTACATTCGGTTTAGCAAACAAAAAGGATTTGACATTTTGAAAAACATTTTGAAAAAATAAAACTGACAAGAATGTTTTGTTTGTACTTGAGATATTTTTTAGCTTTGATCGGGAATGATCGAAAGAAAACAGTAGAGTTAAATTTGAAATCACTTAAAACCACGGAAACATCACAGTAGAAACTACAAAATTGTGTTACAAGTTCACGTTCAAGCATATTCTGAGCTTATTAAGCAGTTGTTTATTCTTGTCACTCTATGCGACAAACTAATTCCATATCGCCCAAAACGACCGTCACGCATTTACTCTATATATTCATTGGCGAAGTTTTAAGGTGAAGATGATCATAGTCCAGAAAAAGAATCTATGACTATTGTAAGAATTCTGGATGTTGCTTCATCAGAAATAAAATAAGAGAATATGAGATAGCTACCGGATATGGTCAATGAGATAACAACGTGAGACAAATATCGCCTATTCTGCACTAAAGATTCTGCGAAATATTTTTCTCGTTTTGGAATGTAGCTAGAGTGGACTAATCGATAGTAAACTAACTAGTGATGTAGCTTATAAAACGGCCTATGGTGAGCTCCTTACTAATTAAGAGTTCCGTTATGCGACGTAATCTTATTGTTAGCAAACTATTTATCAGATGCGGTTTCAGCTATTAGTTAAGTGACGAAACTTCAACTTGCAACATGTTTGATATTTTAAATTGATTACCGAGGTAAGAAATAAACATTATTGAAATTTATTGCAAATATTAAATTCTTTAGTTGTTAGTTAGTAACATTTAATTTTCAATCTATGCGGGATTCGGTAATAATCTTTATTAAAATTGGGATATGTTCGAACTGCAATAATCGATACTTGCTGCTTGAATGTAAACATTACTATTATCATATGATACAATATAACGTATTTTTACACTTTACTATCATCGTCGTTCTCATCGAAGAAGTTTATCGCAATTCCAACATAAAAGTAATTAGAATACATCGTATTGCAGAAAAGACTTGCCATTAGATTCTGATCGATACAGTAGTATCATTCTAGTGTTGATAGGTTTGAAGTGGACTTCTAATTCGATCATCTGTTCTAAAGTAAAACAATATCTCTGATTTGATCAGCGGATAGCTAGATTTGAAGTGAAGATACACCTACTGTTAAATACAGAACGGTTTTGAGCAAGGTGACTTTTTGATTCGATCACACTTGATAAGTCTGAAATGAGACGAATTTAATTAGATTCCGCAGCTCTGAAACAAGGCGAACCCATGATTCAGTCAAACTTGGCGACTCTAGTTTGGTCAGAATTTGAAAGGTACAAAATGAAATCCGTTTTTTTCTTTATTCAATCAGCAAAATTAGCGTTGAAGAAGTTATTTTAACAAATAAAATCGAGTAGAATTCCTAAGAACGTTCTTATATAAATTAATACGAACGGTTATTTAAATTAGCCGAATATTTTAAAATCCTTTTGTTAACAAATTAGATGCTAAAGTTTTAAATTCTCATTTCAAAATGACCATCTTCTACATTAATGCAAGCATTTAAAAGTATACAGTTCTCCTTAACAAGATGTATCATCCAATAAGAATATTATTGTTTCCTCAATAGGAATATCAATCAAAACAATAGATCTGACGTAGTATCTTGATATATTTATTTCTTGCGTACAAAAAGACATCGTAAAAAACAGTCATAGTTATATGTAATGGAAACTGCAACATAGTCATCAGATCCATATGTATATAATGCACTCTATTTGGAGACAGTATTTCTGAAGCTATTGCACTATTTTTTGCTTTTTTTGTATTTTAACTACAAAATTATTCATCTATCTATTACTCAATATGTAATATATTGCATATTATTGAATTGCATAAGCAGGTAGTCGAGCAATATATTTACGAATATGAATACTTCAATGGTGTGTCAAATTCCTCCATTCTCATCTGGCTTTTGAACATTCGAAGATTATTTTGAAAATAGAAAGACCTATAAAAGATAAATTATATCCAATAGTTCTCGTAATTCCATCTATTCCTTTATATCTGTTTAGTTACTTGTTAATGTGTAATGAAAGACAAAAATGTATAATACAAATTACTTTACTTTTGCAAGTAACAAATACTGTTCATTGTTCATTATGCAATCTACGTATATGATACAGTGAGTCCGAAAAAAACAACTCATTCATTCAACAAAATAAATGTCATACTATTTCATAATTGTTTGAGCTATCGATTAAGATGAAAAACTGAATTTTTGAAATAACTTATTTCATTTATATAAAAAAAATTTATAAAAAAAATTTATTTCAATTTATATAAAAAATTGATAAATTTTTCATTATATGATAGTTTTAATTGAAAACAGTAATTTGTATCAAAACTTTTTTCCATTTCTTGTAGTTTATGAGTTCTAACATAAAATCGAAAAATTGCTGAAATTTCAAGAGTCAATTTTCTTTTCATCCCTTTATAGAATGAATTTTCGTAATAAAAAATTGGGTAACGCATATCTGTATATGCTTTACTTATTCCCAAAGTTTCAAAATTTCCTAAATTTTTTTATCAAAGAATCTTTACCCATTTAAGTTTTAACTTAGTTTAAATTCTGTAAACTTTGAATTTTACTTTGAATTTTAACTATGTTTTTTATATTAGTTACAGAAATATTATAACCAGGCTTGTGAATTTTTGAACTTTTTCCTGGAACTAAACGAACACGTAAAAGAACCAACTAATATTGCATTATTTTAAAAGAGTATCGTTATTTACCAAATTGTTAAGTAATATCTATCAATTCTATATTTATTTTGAGGAAACTCAGTCAGGTATTCCTGGATAGTATATGGACAACACCAATCGCATCGGTCAACAGTTCCATCTCGGATTCGCACTAGCATCCTGAGAGCTCTTGCGCGAACAGCAAAATCCAGGGTAACAGCAATAACTCTCTTAGGATCAGGAAAAGAATCCTTTCTCCCTTTGAGAAGTAGAGTCACTCCATCTACTACCTTTGAGGAAGTAATGCAGGGAAACCCATCAAAAATTACCGATGTTCTATGTATCACATTGGTAGCCGTTGCATTAACAACGGCAACTATATCGATGACGATTTGTGACAAACGTCGCATGATTTCTTTTCCTGCATCCAAGCAGAGTGCATTCACTGATTCTATGTACATTTAACTGCGTAACAACGGACCGTCGCGAAGACCCAGGAAAACTTGGAGACAGACACTGACAGTAGCAACCGAAAAAGAAAAATTGAGCCAAATGGAAGCGGGAAGAGAACAGAACTAAACGAAGGCGGGGCGTTATTCTTCCACAAGAACGTAAAGATGATTGAGCACCGCATTGTCGCTGAAAAGCGATAATAACAATAACAACAGTAGTATTACTTATTATACAAATACGCGTGGCGGCACTAATGGTGTAGACTCTATAAATTCGTCAAGCATCATGGCTATCAATTCGGAGATAAGCCAGAACCGATGAGCAGATGTGTTGTACGTTGTGTAGCAAGAGCAAGAACGACTAACGGTGTATCTATGGAGGTACAGCCGCAATATGTATAACTTCGGTGGTTTCTACACAGTGTTTATGCTACGGCGAGACCAGTACGACTTCAAGTAACAGCAGGCGTAACGCGCAATCCTCTACAACCTGAATATCGAAATGGCGAAGACCGCGGCTGGAACAGAAATCTCGGGCACTCTTCATAATTGAGGCTACGAAGACGAGTGCAAAATTGGAAATTATAACTGCTAAAGTGGTCCAATTCTTCTTTGCGAGAAATGCGGAAGATGTATGGCGAGCGAGTAATGTCGCCCGAAACGAGGCTCTAATTTGAGGGAAAGTGAGACTGATCCAACCGAAAGCGTATACTCGGGAAAGTTCTCAAAGGCCTTCCACATCGTCCTACAGTACATTACAAAGAACTTCGCGCGGAAAGAAAGCCTCAGTGGAACTGTTTGAATGCAAATCATCTCTCAAATAAGAGTCGAGAGTTGGTATACTAGAAGGGTTTCGGCGCTTATAAAATAAAGGAGTTCTATTTATATCATACAGCCAACGATTTCGTAGATGATTTTCTAGGTAAGCGAAAGTTGAGCGGTAACCGAATGAATGAAAAGACGTTGTCCGACGTTACATCTAATTTATTTATAAATATTTTAAAATATTCTGATATATTTTTATGGTTCCAGGTTTGTACCGTGAGAAAACGTTGACGATTTCGTGGAAGTCTGTGAAGATTTTGAGCAACGTTACATTCAGTCTATTTTTATATATTTTTATGGTCCTGGAGCTTGTGACATAATGTAAGCGGTTGAAAGACTTTAAGCAAATGGCTCATGGCCTTGACCGACATATTAACACACGTTTTCCATATCGGCAGAACGATGAGTTTCACCAACAGCACAAACGAGGTCACAGACGAGGTATATAGATCTTAATAGATAGATCTCATGTACAATATATTTTTTCAGCTACGATATCGGAACCTTATTATCATTTTCGTATCATACCGATTCAGGCAGGTTTTGCACCGCAGCACTACTAATGATGAGAATAAAAAAAAAAAAAAAAAATGGACAGATCTATTTTGAGAATTATTTATTGAACTGAACGTGGCGGTACTCCATTAATAAAGGAATATAATGGTTTAAAACAACGATTGATGAAAATTGGAATCAAAAATTTAGTATATTTGACTATTAACATCTATTTAGAAATATTAGGAAAAAATTGATTTAAATATGATATTTTTCCGAACATCATAATGACGTTTTTTTATTTACAAATTCACTGTCTGAATGACCTTTATCCCTTATCTTTATCCCTCGATTTTGTGAAAAACTGAACTTATCAAAAAAATACTTCTGCAAATATTGTTTGGAATAAAAGTACGCATTGTGTGCTGCAAAATTATTTTTTACAAATCGTTTGAAATTTCGAAGTCAAATTTATTTTCTTAAATGATACCATACATATATTTTCTTTTTCATATTACGTTATTTATATTAAGACTAATTCACTGACTTGCATTTGCATCGACCGAAATTATTTATTTTTTGAATTGTTAATAAAAATGGTATGAATGATTTTATGAGTTCAAAATATCATTCGTTCCTATTTTCTTCTAACTATATCTGACTGCCAGTGTATTTATAAATTAATCACAGATTTCGACGATATCTAAGATCCCTCATTTAGAAACTGGTACATCGAACAATCCTTTCCTTTAACAAACAAATTCCGACATACCTGATACCAAAGTAATAAATATATTCAAACATCTTCGGTGAGGAATTAGTCAATTTACACATAGTCTATACATTCCCCCTACTGCCTTCGTTGTATTATTTATTTTTTTATTTGTTATGTATATTGTTCTGTAGCAGCTATAGCACTCCATATAAAGATACAAAATCACCAACAAGTGGACGCAGCGCACCTACGGATCGATCACCAGGTTAAGTGCAAACCAGCGAACCAGCTCTAAGATGGGTGACCATTTTCAGGCCCAACTTATACAAGCCCTAACAACCAATCAAAAATGCGTCTGGGATAAGGGTTACCACCGTCAGCCCCTTTGTTGAGCCTGGTGGCGACTCTGAGACGAAACGCCTTCCTCACCGTCCGATCTACCTAACCGACATTCCATATCAGAGACGAACAGATCCAGACGAACACCACACACGACCAACAGAAGGATGACATCCGCGATCCCCACAGTTCTATAAAAAATAAATAAATGTATAATTCAAGAAATAAGTAACTTCATTAAAAATAGTAATAAGAATAATTTAAAAGAATTAAAAATAAATTCTTTTAAGAGTTTGGAAACTTAAAAAAAAATTTTTTAAATAAAAGGTTTATTAAAAATTCTTTTTATTAAAATCCTGATCCTAAATTCAATTTTTTCATATTTCCTGATGAATAAAACAGTAATAAACGTGACAAAATCCTGTTGGAATGCATTTCAGCAAGTATAATTTGAAATAGGAAATATGAAATCTGTATCCCTTTAAATACATTGTTATATTATGAATCGATTCAAAGTTCGGACAATCAGAAAAATATAAGCGTGACAAAAATAGTTTTTTCACACACAAGATTTTTACGTCAGAAAGTTATCGAATGGAAGATCTTATCTTGCTCTATGAAATTGTAAAGTAGTTAACAATTAGTGGTCTTTATTTTGCTTAAGTAGATCTCAACTACAGAAATCCAAAGCTTAATTTATTATGTGCCATTCTATTACAAATATTATAGCCGATTTAATTCAAATTCAGACATAATTAACTAGTATATAACGTCATTTGCGCACTAATTTATAACGCAATTTTAGGTATTCTTAAACAATAAATAGTACCATGCATGAGCCGTTGAGTATGTCTCAACAAATGTCAGAAAGAAAAACACAAGATTCCACTTCATTTGACCTTAAAATTTCTATTATCACTCACCCTGCAGAAACATAATGTGTCCCTTTATACCAAAATTCTTGATCAATATAATTTTGAACATGTGCTTTACTGTCGGATGAGGCGGCTCTTACCAGAATATACTCCTCGGAATATGACCGAAAATGATTAATGAAATATCTTCTTATCAAAGAGTGACTGCTTATCGAGTAAAAATGATCTTTCATGAAAATTAATTAAGAATTGAAAAATTTAATACTACATATTTCTGGAGATAATTCTAAAATAATAATAAAATAATTCTTAATTTAACTAAACAAAGTTATTAAAAAACATAAATCTAAGTAATTTATTATAAATTTAAATTTATTGCTACTTCTGTATTTATACAAAACTGATTCTTATAAAAATTTATGAAACATTCTTTCGTCAACACTAGATTACGACTTTCGTCTATTTGCTCTAGAGCGAAATTTTAAAAAAATTTACGATCTTTTCTTGGCAATTTTTGCTGACTTTTATTAATAAAATAATACGAATTATTTTCTCAAATTTCTAATTTTCTGTATCTATCTCTATGAACGTCAGTTTGACACAAAAATAGGTACACAAAAATGGCCGTAAATCTACAGATAAGTTTCTACAGATAAATATTACTATGTACAGATAAATTTACTATACAAGAAATGACCGTAAATCTAATGTATGTACAGACAAATTTTACTCTGTTCTATTACTTATATTAAGAATTTCTATTTAGTCAAACTATTTTATCAAACATTTATCAAGCCAAATAAAAAATAAAAATTCTTAATGTAAATAGTATAACACATTAAAATGTATTCTTACACATCGGACACGTGAATTTTTGAACTGTATTAGACCACTTGTGCTGAAAGAGAAAAGTGAATATTAATTTCAAAAGAGCCACTAATTGTACAAAATTTCATTATATATTACAAAAAATACAATAAACTTACCAAACATGGAGCATGAAATTTCTTGCGGCACGTATGATAGGATGATTTTGGTATATATTCGTGAGATACTATGACATATATATCATTTTTCCACACCAGCGAATTTTTTATCCAAACTTCTTTTCCATGATAGAAGTCCACCATATTGATTTATTCTATAAAAAGGGAATAAAATATTTCCTTAATTATTTAATCCAAATATAAATATAATTTAATTGATAAATTATGGTTTAAATTGATAAATTATTACCTGGTGTACCGGAAGTTCAAACAACTGGATATGACAATTCTTCAAATTTGCTCCACCTGCGTATTGTTCACACTCAACAGTAGCCGGTTCTGATGGATGATTAGGTGACAATATAATATTAAGTTCCAATTTTGTATCATCTATTTGATACAAAGCTGTCACTTCACGGAACACTGAATGTATTTTCATTTGTGTATTTTCAATGTCGTGTAATTTATTCTTAAAAAGTTCCTCTCGACAAAGGATGGGGCTGATGTAATGAGTTGTGATCATATCTATGGCAACATTGACTTTACTGCCAGCAGTGCTCCACCATTGTCTTACCAACATTGGTAAATATCTCAAACTGTTTGTGTACATCCAACATAGTATAGTCTAACCTCCATTCTGTCCAACATTCTGTAAAATGTCATAAATGGACAAATATTAAAAAAGTTATATGTGACAGTAAAGAGAGCAATTTATTTATTCATACCGCTAAAGTTTAGAGATAGTTCAGTAGAAAATAGTTCCATTGATTTAACATTCTTGTTTATATTACCTTGAAATAACTCCACTGGCAAAAGTCGGGATATATTATTTAATAAATTGATAAAGACGTTATATCTGAAATAGATATGTATAAGTTTTAAGTACTGAAATTTTAATACTGACTAAAAGAAATCTTAGTTTATTTTGAGTTAGAGTTTCGCTTCAATTGAAAAGAAGTGAAAAAGTGTTTAGAAAGATATTAATTTGAGTATTTCAACATACATATATAGCAAGTCTTCATTAGCATTTGCACATATGTCTAAAATGATAGCCCATAACAATAAATATCCAATGGTATAAATATAAGCATCAGAATGTGTTGGAAAAGTCATAGTATTGTATAATCTACAATGATATAAATAGGAAACAAAACATTAGCATAATAGTGGTGTATAAAAGTAGTACAATAATTGTATAATAGTGATATATGAAAGTCCATTAGAATGCATTCATGACACTACAGGTACTCTGAAATGTTTCTTCCAGTTTTTTAATGTTCAAAGTATTCAGATCGAAATTTTTTAATTCCATTGTATTTTTGTTTTGTTCCACAAGCTTTGGCATTGCGTGTTTTAATACATGATACGCGCCTAATTATATATTAGATTGGAGGAATTTCAATGCTAATTCAACAGTCCTTGTAAGAAATGTATGACTTTTGAAAATTATGTTTTCATCAACCATTTTCATAACCTTTTCTGAAAGATCCAATAATATAAGAACTTCCAAAGCTGTTGTTTTTTCACTGTACACATCTGTGACACAACATTTCGTTAAAAATTGAGGATAAACGATCAATGATTTAAATTGTGTATCTAAAGCATAAATTATAAATATACCTGCACAAAGCATCAAAAATTCAGTAATTCTACTTTGAATATCACCGATAAAAATATTTTTACATTCATTTAATATGTTTGGTAATATTATTGTTACTATTTCCTAGTCATGTTTGTCAATTAAGTCTTGCACCGCATGAAATAGTTGACTCATGATTACTATCAGTGTAAATGCCTATGAAAATAGAACAAATTTATAAATTACCAAACTTGAATTAACAAATTAACAAAAATTAACAAATTTTTTCAAATAATGTAAATAATTAATGGCATACCATAAAAGCAGTAACATTTTGTTTTGATTTCCTAATAGAATTCGGCCATGGAACTAACGAAGTCAGAATAAAATTCCAGTTTTCATATGTCAACATACATTGAATTTTCTTGACGATTTCTGTCGTCAATCTTATATTCCCAAGAAATCTGAGAAATATCACTATAAGGAAGAACACACAAATGAACGTTGCATTTTTGATATATAAAATTTAGTATGTTATTAAATTACATTTTATTTATACAAGAAATAAAGTATTACCAATCTAATAATGAAAGATGTTTCTCCAAAATATCGGAATACTTTGGAATATTTTCTTGTTCAATCAGCATGTTTTTTACTATTATCAATTCAGAAACATTATTACTGGATATCATTTAGTCGAAACACTATCTCAATCTTGAAATTTGCAAAGAATCTAAGATAACATTTTCTGTCATTACAGAGAACATACTATATATTGACTTTAAAATTGATTTTAAAATTATTAGTGCAGTAGTTGTAAATTTTGAAATCTCATTTCTTCATTTACACTAAATATGTTATTATTTTTATAATTTTTAAATAATTCCTTAGGTTCTTTGACAGGACACAATTTTGTACAGCAAAAGTATATTATATATGATAGTATACTTCCATATTTCGAATAATTTCTGCAAATACAATTGAAATAAATACTAGAGCAATTATATAATTAACATTTTATAAACTTATTAAATTATTAAACTTAATTAAACTTATTTAAAATACGTACAATGTCAGATAATCACAAATTTCATGAAATGTATTTTTGTTAACATGTAACTGGGTAAAACATTTTTGTGAAATCGCCAAAGTTTCATTCACGTCGTCATAATATTTGGTCTGAAAATAATTGTTCAATGAAGTATTAATTCCTTTTGTTATTAAAAGTGTTTCCATACATATTATTTATCTTTTACTTACAGATTTATATATATATTTATTTGGTGTAAATTTCACCCAGGATGATTGAATATGTAATATTAATTAATAGATTTGTAACTCCTGATAAATCTACGTTACGTGCCAATATTTTCAAGCATAGATCATTTAATATATCTACATTCATCGATGACCATTTCAAACAATTTTTAACATCAACTATTAATGTCTTACTGATTGAATCAGTAGACATACATTTCTGGTGAATTTTTTTGTTTCGATCGAAAGATGATTTATGTAGTTCACCAGTTTTTACTTCTCCATATATTATAATACGAGTAGTGTTAGATATCCATGTTGTTATATCAGAATTCTCTAAAAATGTTGAAATAATTTCCTCTGCATAGGAAACACTATCATTAAGTATAGTTTCGACAAAATCAACTGCTGTATTAACAAATATTTCTCTCTACATAAATGTTCTTGATCTGCAACATAATGAATATGTTATAAGAAATAGATTAAATTTTGTAAATAATAATTTTGTGAATAAATAATTAGATTATATTTTGTAAATAATGTAATATAATTTTCTTACAAATCATAATTATTCCACATAAAAGTTGCACACATTTTAATCACGTTAATAAATTCGAATTGTAATAATTTTCGGACTGCTTCCAAAAAACTTTTTGTCCATACATTTCATATTACATTGATGAAGATATGATTGTAACCAAAATAATTTCTCAAACGTGATTTGGAAAGAATTGATAATGTTCGTACCGCTCCAGCGATTGTTTTCTTGTAAGATTATGCTATTGAAACTAGATAATGAATTAAGTTCATGAAGTCAAAAAAATATCTTTCATCGATTTTATAAAATGAATTGCAAACTATAGATATGATTTCATTAACTGTTTCTTCATTTGTTAACAAATCTAGAAAAAAGATAAGGTATAAATTATTTATATACATTCATAAAACGTTATCAAATTAAATCAAAAATATCATGAACTTACCGCCTTCTTTTAGAGCTTTAAAAAATAATAATATAAGATTCTAATTTTTTCTTGAATCGAAATAAACATTACCAACTAATATTTTTGAGTAGTATAAAGTAATGTTTTTTGTTGTAGCTGTACTGTCAATGTAGTAATAATTTCAGATTGTGAACACCGTTTCTTTATCATATCATTCCTATGTTCCTTAGATAAAGCGTATTGTAGAACATCTTTTTCTATTGTAATACCAAACTAAAAACCAATAAAAATATATAGTCAAACGAAACAGAAAAATATATCTTTCTAAAAATACATAAAAGAATTTATTCTTACTTCTGTCAATGATTTTATTTCTTTCTGAATGATTCATGTATTTCATTAGATTAAATATCAGTTTCATTATATTTTCAATGTTCTCTCGTTGCTCCAGCAACCAGCTTCGTAAAATTTCATTATAAAAATTAAAAAAATTAATTAATTTGCGTCTTAAGAAGTTCAAACAGATTTTCAAGCGCGTCATCGTTTTCGAAATAAGCTATAAGTTTGTTTAGGTATGTGATATATCCTTTTCAGTGATTTGGTTAAAACATTTCACGCATGGAATTAACAAAACAGTTGAGCTCGGCAAGAAATGTAACATCGGTATAGTTCTCTACACTTTGTGTTTGAAATTGATTCATTAAATTTTTTCCGAATTACAGAATTTCATCTCTAAATTTTTACGACAATATTCAGAGGCCATTTCCAGTGTGATTAGAAATGCTGTTTGAGAGCTGGTATTTATGGGCGAAATGAATAGCATATGAAGATCACGCCAAAATTCTTGCATCAAACAAATATAATTTACAATCTTCGTTGTATCGACTTTTACTCCAGTATCGTATTAAATTTTGAGTAATTTCGGTAAAAAATATTTGTGCCAACGGGCCATCTTCTTTTAAACATATTTCTAATAATGGCATAAGCTGAAATAATTAATTCATGAATTTTAAACATTTCTTCTACAGAAATCATCATGATAGTATCATACACAATGAAGAGCATAACTGTACATATTCAATGGCTAATGTTCAATTATATTTCAATTGTACTGGATGTTAAACGACAAAAATTCGAGAAATTCTAACATTTTGTCGTCTAACTTCGAAGTTTAAAGTTTAATAAAATAGTGAAAAAAATCGTACAGCGAGTTTCAAAACGTCGTTGTAAAGAGAAAATTTCAATCTTCCAGTCACAGTGAATTTAGTTATCAAGAAAACTTTTTAATGCTTCACCATAAGTTTGAATTTTTTCTGAGAGAGAAAAATATTTTCGCATTCATGTTAGTTACATAGTATAAAATCATTAAAAAAAAAAAAAAAAACACACAGAAGAAAAAGAATGATCTGACTACTTTTAAAGTAAAATCCATGCTTTAAAATGAGACCAATGGATTGTTATATGATTTTTTTTTACAAAGTTATGTCAATTTAACGTACAGACAATTTTTCGTTGTTACTGATACAGTTATACTTTTTTTTTGTAACATAAATGGATAAAATAAAAACCTGTTCTCTAAGCAGAGCATTAATTAAGTCTTGATTATTGATATTTAAAATAATAACCGAAACATTCGACAAATGATGTTGTTTACCGTAAGCGCTTCATAATTATTCGTTTGTACATTTTGTGTAGAAACTCTGAAAAAAAGGATATATGTATATATGTATATGTACTTTAATATACTCAAAACGTCTAATTCAATTAATTGAGTACCCTCGTCGCGTGTAAGTGAAGAAATTTATATATAAATAACGAGGACTCAACACTTAATTTTGAAAACTGACTAATAAATGATAATAGATACGGATAAATAATACTAGCTCAATATTGTCGTCCATTTTATAAAACATGCCATAATTTTGGTAATAATTGTTTTTCAATGTTTATTACACTGTACCAATCCTGAGAAGAAAACATATTACTTAATATTATATACTCACGATATAAATATAAATAATTATTATAAAAGTAAATATATTATTTACCTTTATTTTATTTATAGTAATATGCATACACTTCCACACAGCTAAGGACAATGCAGGGTTCATTTCGTCAAGACTATTTATGATACTTATGTTACAGTTCTTTTCTTGTCATTTTCTAATATTATATTAGCATCAATTATTGACGTTAGTAGAGTAAAGAATGCTGTTTTGATTAGAATTATAGTTTTAACCAAGTCCCAAAATTTGTTACTACTTATACTTTTATTATGTACCTCAATCATTTTTTCAACTTCTTGGATAGGAACTCTATTTAAAGAAACACAATATCCATATAAACTGGATATTAGTACGCTCTGACGTTTTGTTTCCATACCCTTTGCAGTGAGAGAATATGGAAACAAATTATTATCCTAAGAGATTTTTATTAATGTGACAACTGTCATAATGTTCTTTTTTTTTGTCTTCTTTCGCAAAAATGTATCGCATCTCTGTGACAAAGTAAGAGCACTATGAACAATTAGATTATCACAGATATAACTCAGGATTTCATGCTGACAATAGCATCAATTCTCTTTTGTAGAAATGTATCCTATATGTAAAAATATTCATATTAAAATAGATTGTTAATAAATTAGTAAATTATATTTATTAATAAATTATAGACATTTACATTGAATAAATTAGTGACAATTAATGCAGCAGGAGGATATACATCATATTGTGAAATGAACTAAGCTCCGGCTAATTGTTACATCACTATACCTTTGCCTACATGTTTCACAAGAGTGGCATGTGCTAACTGTGCAGCTTCTCTTACTGTATGTTTTATATTTATTGCTAAGGCAGAATATAATAGACCGTAAAGAATATAACCGTGGCCATAATGGTAACATTCCTTCCACAACTGAGATTTCTGAATCTCTACACAAAATAGCAAATTTAAGTATGGCTTATAAAATATAAAAAAAAACTTCAGTTTCTCAATTTAGTCTCAATATCATTTCTATAAATAAGCAGAAGAGATAATTATTTGTTACCTTATATATGGTTATTGGATCCTTTTTATTCATCTTTTTAAATATTATTTGGACATTACTATCAAGCTTATTCATGTCAACTTCATTCGTATCACAAGATGATAGTGCAAGTACATATTTTATATTTCTCATAGTGAAGAAGTCAATCGAAGTATCCAGAAATTTTGTACTCCTGCCACTGCTTGATAGCTAATGATAAATAATAATGATATGTAGAAACTTATAATAATAACGATTAAAAGTTTTCATTAACGGATCATGTGTCAAACAATGTAAACAAATTTTGATAAAATGAAATATATTGAGATAAAACTCAAAAGAAACACGACTTCGTAAAATTGTTGTTACTATGTAATTTCTTCACAAAACTATCGTAATTATAATTTTAAATCAAGAAATATTGTTATAACTAGACTGTAGATTTTTATGCAAATTCATATTTTTATAAATAAAATTTAGAAAAGAGAAACCAGATAGAAAATTGTTTTTTCTATTAATTATTGTACAGACTATTACACTTTGGATATTTTATATTCTTTTGCATCTTCCATGCACTCTGTGCATTTTTCCATCTTCAAATTTTTTATAAATGCATAAAAATCCGCAATCTAGTTATAGCTTACAGTAGATTTTCGTACAACGCGAGTTTTTACAGCGTAAATTCCTATAACGCGCCAAAGATATTGCGACTACTGTTTTCATATAACGCAATTTTTCATACAACGCGCCAAATCATAAAATACAGGAATTACCTGCATTTAATCTGCTTTTGTAATCAAGATCACAAAAGTATTTTACAATTTTTCAAAGTTTCGATAAAACAAAAAGGTTTCTTTCATATATAATATTAATTTCTTTAACCAACTATATACGCCACTTATTTTAAAAATATTGTCCTATTTGACTAAACATAGAAAATAAAAGTTGGCATGGCAATAATTATTTCAAACATGTTCCTTTAGATTATACACGTTATGCGAGAAAAATTCCCGTACAGCACGATTTCCTTTAACGCGAATTCATATAGCGCAATGTATTACTGCGTTATACGGGAGTCTACTGTAATTTATAATTTAACATATATAGTTCTTATAAAAATTAATTTCTCTACTAATATAAATTTTTTATTTACCACTGTATTATTTTTGATTTGCTGCGCTTATTCGTTCTTTCCTATGATAATTATCACAGCAGGATACAGGTACTCGTACAAAGAAGACTGGTACTAGACTGGACGTAAATTTTAGTCACTCAGTCTCGTACCGATGTTACCAGGTGCAAAGTCGTCAGAGAACTGAATACTCAGACGACAGGCCTTTATAGGCTACCAGGGTGATCAGCGTTGTCAGATATATAAAATCCCATTCTAGCGTTGTCAAATTATCCATAAATGGTAGTAAAGTAAAATTAGTAAAAAGTGAAATTCTATTATATATTAAAGAGAGTTCTATCTGTGAATTCACAACGGATTCGATATATTAAAATTCTAAAATTATTTGTATTGATCTATTCATCAGAAAAAGATTCAGCTTCGCTTGAAAGATTAATTTGCTATAACAATCATACGTTTTTTTAAAGCTCTTAATACCTTACAATTTTTCTATATGTCGTCTAAAATAACAAAACTTTGTCGTAAAAACAGAGTGTAAAATTTCGGTAAAACAGACATTGTACAATACCGGACATTCTAAGATTTTTCTATTATAATTTGGCCAATTCTTGATAAAACCAAACATTAAAAACAGAAATTTGTAGTAAAAATGACGCTTAATAAAAGAGTGCAAACTGTTTTTTCTTAAATTTTATCATAACGGTTAATAATTCGCTTAAATAGAAAGGTCGTACTTCGTGTATGTTGATAAACATTAACGTTACAAACATTTAAATGGAACAAAATTTTTATTTAAATGTATTTGCAAATATTACAAGCAAAATAACGATGTTTTTTTTCTTGTAACGTGGAAAGCTTCAACGGTCTTGCCATCATTTTCAAAATCGCTTTCACGTTGTCCCGCGATCATTTTCTTATTTTCTCTTTAACTTTAGACCTTTTTTCTTTATATAAAAACGAAGGAGAAGAACCCAAGAATTTTAATGGGAAAAAAATATTTTTTAAACTTGTGCGATGACTGTAAGGTGTTCGCTACAGGAAAATAGCTTTGACACAATGTACTAAATGCGGCATTTATGCATATCTAGAAATAATGTACGTAATATAACAAAATTATTTGTTTGTCTGAGAAATAAGAAATTCATTGCGAAAAATAACATTTATCGAAATAGTAATGTAAATGTATCTTATATCTTTGATAATATTGAAAGGAAAAGAATGCCGGAATATATCGCTAAGGATAATAGTATCAATTTATTTTTTCATCGGTAATTAACGGTTAAACTAGCAAAACTTTAATTAACGATAAAAACGAAGAACCACGTTCGATATTTATACGTCTCTACTCTGTTGGAGAAATTTTTATGTCAGTAAAATAATTCTTCTAAGAGACAATGAGACCATAGTCGACAATAAAGAAAGGCCAAGTTATTCAAATGCGTCAAAGATGTTTCTCTTATAAAGATGAATAGTGCTATTGTAGATTCAACATAAACATGAATAGTGCTATGAATAGTGCTATTATAGATTCAACTAATTGTAGGTTTAATAGTTAATCATAAGGGATAAACCAAAAGGATAGGTAGAAGGGAAACCCCAATTTCCATTAGGCTCAGAAACCAGAATTGGGCATATTTTATTCGAACAACGAATAACGAAAAACGAATAAATCTGTCAAATTTATTCATAAATAACGAATAACGATTTTGACAATTATTTAGAAAAGGCGGAGTCTCACCGATTTCGACAATTTTTGAGTATGTTGTAGAAATCAACATTTTGAATAACTTTTTCCTACGTATGTATGTAACCGCCGCTTGGCTTTAGTTTCCAAAATTTTTGCAAAAGACTATTGCTACTACTACAATGAATATTACCTATAGCTACGTGCCTGTGGCAGTGTGTGTGTAAGCGTTGAGTCGCCGATTGTTTACGGTTTCTATAGATACATCGAGGCGGCCGGCAATGGACGGGTATAACAGATGTACTTAAAGACCCTGCTCCCGGTCGATGTATTCTTTGACCGTCGTTCTCTCGAACGGCTCCTGCTCGGTGACCTCTCGCCTCTTCTCCACCTTTCGGTGCTCCTCGGCGCCTCTTCCCGCCGGACTTTGCAGTTCCATGAAGTGCAGGACCGCCGACAATGGTACCTCCTCGATCCTCTCTCCTGATAGTAGTCCTCCGAACTTCTGGATCGGCTCTTGGATCGAAACAAAGACGATCTCGCTCGCGTATTCACCTCGCGCCGCGCCTTCGATCTCCGCTCATGGTCACGTTTCCTCAACTGCTTCGGCATCTCACTTACTTGCAACACTGCACTGTACTGTATCGTGCACAACGCCCGCACCAAAGTTTCTTTAGTGGAGTTGGTGATCCCACTTCTGATATGTAGGCAATAATTTAATACCGTAATTCTCTTTAATAAAAAACGTATATTCTATTGTGAAATTAGCTCGGATGTGCGATCGCGGCGACGTTCTGCAGACCGAATGCCGTCTGCCTTCGTGCTCTCGTTAAAATACCCTCCTCGCTTTGGGTACCCTATCTCTGTTTTTGTCCATTGGTTATAAACACCAGACATCGGAATCGGCTCATCGGTCCTCAATCTCGAGTGGCCTCTTCCACGAAATAGGCGAGGAAGTCTTCCCACGCTTAGGAACGGGCGGTCTGATTAACGTTCGCTCACATTCTTCAATTTCCATAGCAAATACGTTTTCTTCCTCAATTATTAACTAGTGATATTTCTATTGCCGATGTCGATGATAGTAATTCTTCGACTAATAGTTCGGTTCTCGATGGTACATTCTTTTCTATCGTTCCCGAAAGAATGCTTGGAAAATTTGTTGTTGCTGTTTGTACAATGTAAACCAAAGCATGTGGAAGTGAGAGGACAAATGAACTCAAGTTCGAACTTTCGTTCACATGTCAAAAGGCGTGGCAGTGCAGTATTGGAAGGATACATGCAGCATATACACAAGTCAAAAAAGAATGAGGAAGCTAAAAACATTTCTGATGCTAGTCTGCATAGAAGAATTGGTAAATGTCACCAAAGAAAATCGCAAGAAACTTTTAACGCCCATATTATTAACTACATTCTTCATTCAAGGGCACCGTTGCGGACAGTTGAGAACCCATATTTTCTAAAAATATTTGATTATCTTAAAATTTCAGGTATTTTTGTTCAAATCTATTTTCAAATCGGTTTAGTCAAATTGATCGATTTCAAATTAACGGACAGTAAATGAGGAACGGTTGCATGTTGTATATGAGCCATTTCGTGTCAAAAAATTTAACTCTTGTGACATTTTTTATCATTGTTTTTTTTTAAATGTACAACATTTGTTGATAACATCGAGGAACTAAATCATGTAAAATTTTAGCTGTAACTAATTATTCTCAACAAGATACTTCCGATATAAAATTATTTAAGATGAACGCACAATGGAAGCACTACCTTTAAAAATAATTGAATTGTGATAGTTAAAGTGACCATGCGTTGACCGATTTAGGCAAATTTATCAAAATGTTACACATTTTATATCAACATTATATATCTCAGAAATCATTCGAGATAGGAATGTAAAATTTTACACAAATTTATTTTCTCGATGCTATTAATTAATGCTGAAACATATTTATTAACATTATACATATAAATGTTCATATTAAATTGTGATGGCATTAATTATGATGAGTAGAAGAAATTTGGGTAGGCATATAGAAGATCTATATCAAAATAATATTGCCGAAATCAAAAGTCAATTAGAAAACATTTACTATGTTTACACAACAGGTGACGTATGATCAGCGAAAAAAAGTTTTCTGGGCGTTACCTGCCACTGAATTAATCCAGATAGCGTGAAAAAATTGCCTTAGCGTGTAGAAGATTTGGAGGTAAAGATTTTGTAAGTATATAGTAACACACATTACGTTAGAAACAATAACTAACTATTTTTATCTATAATTTTAGATACGCATAGCTATGACTGTATCGCAGAATTATTGTCTCAGATACATATACAGTATGATTTCCAGTATTCAAAACTACTTGCAACAGTAACGGATAACGCTTCTAATGTAAAAGCCTTCAGAATTGTCAATATCGAAAAGGAAAGCGAAAACGATACAAATGATAGTAGCAGCAGCAACGATGAATTAGAGGAAATGAATATAGAACGAATATAGAATGAATATAGATATGAATATAGAATGAATACGGATATAAATATAGATTTCGATACCGTTGATGTTGATATATTACCAAGGCATATATGTACATTGCTTTGCCCATACATTATCGCTGTTCATAACAACTGACATAACTCGAACTATAAAAAGAACAGAAGAGTTAAATACAATTTACATTTAAATAATTAACATATGTACAAATTTATGGAAAGCCGCACAACCTAAGTCTGCCGAAATAATTCAAGACATTTTAGACCATACTTTAACCAGGGGACACAAGGTGGAATTCTTTGTTCGATTCCTCATCACAAATATTAAAAACAAAAGAAAAAAACTATTAATTACATAAAGCTCTAAATATAAAAAATAGGTTCACTGAAGACGATTATCTTTACATATATGAATATATTACAAAACGTGTAACAGACTCTTGACATTCTCCAAAGAGAAAAGAATGTTTTCTATGGAAAGGTGATGCCATCCTTGTTTTTATTACAGAAACCACAGAAACCATCTCTAAGCGAAATGAAATGGAAATATTGCGAACCTATAATTCAGTGTTTACAAAACAGCCTAGCAAGTAGATTTAACACTTATTTTAATATTAAATTTCCGGAATCTAAAGAAGCAATTATCACCGCCCTGTCGCATTAATTTTTTCTAAGAAACATGAGCGGTTAATATCAATATTAAAAGAATGTATATTATCAACAATGAAAACCGGGGTACCTAGTGCAATAGTAACAGAGAGTAACGAAAGTACGCAGTTACATACCTTTTTCGATTTCAGTATTCCACTTCAATCGACCAACATTTACAAACGAATGATAACGTAGAACTTCTTGTACTACAATATTTTACAGGTAATAGAAATGATTACACATCTTTGAATGCATATCCCATAATTAAAAATATATTTTTGAAATGTAACATTCCTTTGCCATTGTCCAGTGTATGTTTTCATTTGCAACGATAACAAACTCGCCTAAAGTAAACAGATTAACCCCTTAACTTACAACTACCTGTGAGACTTGTAGTTTTGTATTCGGGCCAAACGCAAATATCACGGGCATGGCCGGTGGTACGACGGTCGCGGTTTGTAATTTGCCTCACCACAAATAGCACAGACAAGGCTCGTGATACATTCTCATTACTTCTTCGTATCATAATTAGTTTCAAGCTTTCTTGGTCACGTTCGCACGTCGAAATATATTTTCATAAATACTAGAGAAGCATCCCCACAAGATGTTTCCAAAAAAAAGATTTTGTGATGAGAGCAGTGAGAATTATGTTAATAATTCTGCTACCGAAAGTGACAGTAGTGACGTTATACGTTCGATTGGTTATTGATGATACTTTTGACGAAGATCAACTACCAGGTCACACTTTATACATAGATAATTGGAACATAGATAATACCAAAATTATTTATGACATTATCGTTTAATTATAAAACAGACGTCATTGGCACAGTACGTGCGAATAGGAAGAATATGCCAAAAGATTTGTGTAAAGTAAAATTAAAAAGGGGGGAATAGGCAATGAGAAGCTGCAACCGAATGCTCGCTATAAAATGGAAAGATAAGCGAGATGTTTATATTATGACAACAAAACATGAAACAGTCGTAATGACTACACAAGGATCCAGTCGTATTTCGAAAACAAATTGTATTACTGAGTACAACAAGGGAATGATTGGAATTGATCTGCAAGATCAAATACTAGTATGCTTTCTAATCATGAGAAAATATATGAAAAGATAAAAATTTTTTTTTATCTGTTCGATATTGGCCCTTTTAATTCGTACATTTTATTCAAATCAGGAGGAGATCGCCTGGGAGTCTGGAGGCCGCAGGTCGCTCGACAATGTGGTTGTGTTGCAATTGACGAGTGGCCGCGTGTAGGTCGCAGTGGCAGAGCACGTGAGGTAAGCGTGACGCACTCCATTCAAGGGGAGCACGTCGAGGCGCGTGCGGTGAATAAAACGCCAGTCGGCAAAGCGAATATGACGCTGTCCGTATGAAGTGATTACTCATTCCATGACGGGAGATAGCATCCAAGACCTTACCCTGGCCGCGTTTGATAAATAGAGTTGTCTTGCCAGAGCGGCCCTCATACGGCCGATGACTTGCTTGCTGCTTAGCGGCCCGGGGAATGGTTACTTTCCGGTTGCCGCGTGCTGGACACTCCAGTGAAAGTTCTGGCAGTGGTCGCAGAACCGCACCGCGTTCCAAATTGCCCGGATTGGACTGGGGATATGCTAAGCTCCGTCGCTATCACGCGAAGAACATCTGCATAGCCCTCCTTTAAGGGCCTTGACCAAAAAGCGTGGTTTCGTCACAGCCGCATGGGGTAGGATAACCGCAGTAGGGGTATACGCCTCACCCAGCTGGCCCCTCGAAGCGTTCACTAACCTTCTGGACGAACTAAGTACATACCTGGTATCTCTCCACACACACTCCCTTTTCTGGTGCTTGGCAACTTCAACGCCAAGAGCACATCATGGGGCTTCCCTAAAACAGACCCGAGGGGCAAGGCGGTAATAGACTGGGCAGCAAGCACCGATCTTCGCCTTCTGAACTCAGGAGGCCCAAACACCTGTGTCAGATGGCAAGGCGAGTCCACCTTTGATCTTTCATAGGCATCCCCGACCATGGCAAACAACGTTTCCGATTAGATGGTGGCTGAAGATGCAGAGACCTTAAGCGACCATCGCTATATCCATATTGTTTTCAGACAGGAAACCTGGAGCTCCACGCTGTCCCCAGCACTCTCACCGCCCGGTACCCGACGAAAAGAGGAAACAACTCTCAGTCACAAGATGGGCAACTAGAAAGCTGGATAAAGACCTCTTAGTTGCGGCAACCCGCGCGACAGCCTGGGCTCCCCCCCCCCTGCCTGATGCAATGGTGGATGTAACTAAAGAAGCAGAGTGGTTCCATAGAGCACTACCCGACATCTGCAACACAGCCATGCCCAGCTTCAACCAGTTATAAGGTTGAACTCCTATTGATTAAAGAAAAATTGTGGGACGTAATCAAGTACGAAAAACCCGAACTAGTGACCACAGCATGGTTGCAGAAGGACGACGAAGCACGTGCTACGGTTTGTTGGTAGAGGATAACCAATTACAGCATATTCGGAATGCGAAGGGTGCACGCGACGCATGGGATGCTCTTAAAGGCTATCACCAAAAAGTAACTTTAACAAGTAAGGTACTTTTGTTAAAGCGATTATGTCGTACAGTACTTAAAGAAACTTGTGATATGGAGAAGCACATCACTACAATGGCGGGTTATTTCGAGAAGTTGGCGGCTCTCGATCAGGAATTGCTAGACAACTCATGGCAGCCATGTTGCTCGGTAGTCTTCCGGAATCATACGAAACTCTTGTGCTCTGGAAAGTAGACCCGAAGGTGATTTTACGTTAAATCTCGTAAAAGGCAAACTAATAGACGAGTATAAAAGACGTAAAGGGGCTAAGATGCAAGAGACAATATCGAAGGAAACGAGTCAGCAATGAAGATAGAAACAAAAGCAGTGTGCAGGTCAAGAAAATATGCTACTTTTGTAAAAAGTCCGGCCATTTTAAGAGTAATTGCCTAAAATACAAATCATGGAAACAGAAACAGGAAAAGGCAAATCAAGTGGCAGAGAAAAAGTCTTCAGATGACTATTGCTTTTATGCAATACATTTCTGAAGAAGCTTGTTTCCAGAATTTTTTCAACCACCACAATTTAGAAAAGAAAGGTCACGTCTGCTTCGCAGATGAAGGCAAAGTAGCAGAAATTAAGGTCACGTCTGCTTCGCAGATGAAGGCAAAGTAGCAGAAATTATCGGTTCAGGGGCCGTAAAGTGTGTAGTAGGCCTAGATACCGTCGCCGAAAATAAGCGACGTGCTCTATGTTTCGACGTTTGGGTCCAATTTGTTGTCGGTCAAGAAATTAGTGAAGGAAGGCCATAAAGTTAGTTTCAAAGACGAGCATTACAAAATCATAAAGGACGGACAACTGCAGGCAATAGCGAAGTTATCTCCAGAATATGAGATCAAAACAGTTGACGGGGCTTGTATAGTCAATGTTGCAGATATAGATCACACTAAGGACTGTCAACATACGTTTCGGACATCGAGATCCAGCTGCGATTAAAGATCTGGTTGAAAAAGGACTGGCAATAGGCATAAAAATGAAAGATTGCGGGCAGTGGGTAACATGCGAGTATTAAAGGAAAGATGGCACGCATCCCTTTCCCAAAGGCATCAGGTAACAAAAGAGGTATAATCCTCGATCTCGTTCATACGGATATTTGTTGACCGATGAAAACGATAACGCCAGATAACAAAAAATATGTATTAACAATTATTGACGATTTTTCGCGATATAGTTTACCTTTTGAGTTACAAAAACTATGCAGTCGCACGCATTAAGGAATTTATAGAGTTGATGAAAACACAATACCAAAGGAAACCAAATGGATCAGATCAGACCGAGAAAGAGTACGTGAATAAAGAATTGCGAAATTACTTGAATCAGGAAGGGATACACATCCAATATACAGCTCCTCTGAAAGGAAAAATAGGTCATTACTTGAGATGGCAAGATGTATGCTGCTAGACGCAAATATGGACAAGAAGTATTGGGGTGAAGCAGTAAACACTGTAAACTATTTGCAGAACAGGTTACCAGCAAAGACAATTGGAAAAACTCCATATGAGTTATGGTACTCCAGACGTCCAGATGTAAAACACTTATAAACTTTTGGTTGCGATGCGTACATGTTCGTACATAAGGAGCAACGAAAGAAACTGGACGATAAAGCAGAAAAGTTTACTTGTGTCGGTTATCCAGAAGAATCAAAGGCGTTTTGATTGTTGAATAACAAGACGAATAGAGTAAAGATCAGACGGGATATGATTTTTCTGGACAAAGTTGGCAAAGATAAACAAACCCTGAAGGATTCTGAATGAACGGACAAGAATTGCAGGAAGAATCAAGGGCAGATGAAAGAGATTCATTCCATGAAGCAGACGGCGAATCCGGGATACAATCGGGACCGGGATACAAGATACAACTGGTTGTCCGTAAAAGTAAAAGTAAAATCGGTTATTGCGTGTGCTGTCGTTCCAAGTAATATCAAGCTTTTACATAAAACATTCCTTATGTACTGTACCTTGTGATTTATGTAAAATATACGTTCGTACAACGTTAAAACAAGTGTATCGTCTTGAACTAATTTCAAGAGCATTCTACTAAAAAAATCAACAGGTATATTATAGGCCCAGTGCTTGAAATAAAGGTGTCGAATAAAGATTTGAAAACAAGAAGGATTATTTGAATACGGAGAGAAAAATGGAGAACAAAATGACCAAAGATATTAACCACGTGGAGCTGGTTGACGCAGAGAATATGCAGCTCTGGAAATTTCAAGTAACGATTATACTTAAATCACATGATTTATATAAACATGTAACTGAAAAAACTCCAAGAGAAAACAGAACCGAGGCTTTGGAAAAGAAAGACGCGAACGCCCAAAAAGTGCTGGTCAACAACTATCGATCAACAACCGTTGATTTGAAATGTAGATAAAATTATTAAACATGTATGAAAGAGACGATGAACAATTAAAATGCAACCTAATGGAGTAATTTTTCAGTTACACCTACGACAAAAGTCTGAGTATCGGTAATCATATAAGCAAACTCGAAAATCTTGCAAACCGATTAAGATCATTGGGATCCGAAATGGTGATGATATGATTATGTCGAAGATTTTAGTTACTCTTCCAGAGAATTTAAAATATTTTACCACTGCGTGGGAGTCTGTACAGAAAGGAGAGAGAAAATTGGCAAATTTAATCGCTTAATTACTGACCGAAGAAAGCAGGAATAAAACTGATAAGGAGGTCACAGTGGCGTTTCAAATTTCCGAAAAAAAAATGCTTCAAATGTAACAAGGTCGGGCACAATATAGCAAGGTAAACACAGTCAGTCCTTGTTGTAGAATCTGTAAGAAAAACAATCATTTGGAAGAGGACTGCTATTTTCGTAATAAGAAGCATAAGGGAAATCAACACAATAATAAAATGTCTTTCCTAGCAAATAATACACGAGATGAATCCACGTGAATAGTGGACTCAGGTACCACGACCCACGTGAAATGAGAAAGGTAAACTGACAGATGCAGAAGTGCAAGTAGCGAAAAACAACGAGACAATGAGGATTCACGGTACGGGAAAATTAAGTTTTAAGGCCTGTGATTTCAAAAATGTGATGTACCTTCCAGACTTAACGACAAATCTATTATCTGTAGAAGCCATTACAGACAACGGCGAAGTGACATTCACGAAGGACAAGGTAATTATCAAATACTTAGATCAAGTAATATTAAGAGGACAAAATTGCAGAACGAGCTATTCGGAGTACACTTAGAGTTAGCAATGAAAGAAAAAGCTAGTTTGAGAATAAATGGAGCGGAACAATGTGGACAAGCAACAATATGGCATGGAAGACTTGGGCACATAAACAGAGAAGAACTGAAAAGACTAATAGAACTAACCGACGGCATGGAAGGGGTGTAGATGAAATTGATAAAATATGCGACACTTACTTAAAGGCCAAACAAACAAGACTTCGTTTAAAAAGGTACGCGAGAGAGCTAATGAGACATTAGAATTAATACATACAGATGTCTGCAGACGGATCGACCTCATCACATTGGATGGAAAACGTTTTTGCCTTTTTGGATGATTATGCGAATTTTACTATAATGAACTTGATGAAATAAAAATTACAGGTCTAGTCTTTTTTAGAGCTTAATAAAAGACTACATTGCATACGCTGAAAACCAGCTAGAAAAAAAGGTAAAAAAGATAAGGTGTAATAATGGACGTAAATATGCAAACGCAGAAGTTCAAGACTGGTGCAAGAGAAAAGGGATAAAGATGGATTACACAGTGCCCTATACACAACACAACGGAAAAGCGGAGAGACTCAATCGGTCGTTAATGGAAAAGGCATGATCTCTGATATTCGAAGATGGAAAAGTGGGGGAAAAACGACATACACCGCTACATATTTACAGAATAGATCCCCTACGGTGACGTCAGTTACGCCATTTAAAGCCTGGACGAAAAGGATGCCAAATCTTGATAAAATTAGAATGTACGGCTGTGAAGATTTTGGGAAATCCTAATTTAAAGAAATTAGATGAAAGAAACAAGAAACTCAAATTAGTAGGATACACTGAGAATGGCTACAGATTCTGGGACGATAAAGAACGGAAAATAGGCATCAGAAGAGACGTAATATTCAATGAAGTTACGAAAGAAAACAAAGAAATAAATAAAAAACAGGCAATAGAATTAGAACAGGACTAAGAAAACGGGGAAGAACCAGAAGAGATTCAAGAAAGAAGTATAGAAGACAGACATATAGTGGAAAACTCTGATGATATTGAAATTGAAGAGACAGGCCGAAAAGGAGAAAAAAAGACAAAGGAGAAGAAAACTGAAAAAATTCTAAGGAGATCTGAAAAAGCAAGAAAGTATCCAGAAAGGTATTTACTTCACACATTTCTAACATACAAAGAAGCAATTTCAGGAGCAGATACAAACAAATGGATTGAGGTCATCGAAAGAGAGAAAGAGTCCATTGAAAAAAAATAACACATGGAATACAGTTGACCGAAGTGAAGCCAAGGGATTTGAATTGCTAACCTGCACACTGGGAAGAATAAAAGATGACGGAATCTGTAAACATGTTTGGTGATAAGAGAGTGCAAACAAAGACCTGGTATAGATTACAATGAAATGTTCAGCCCAGTGGTGAGTACGAATGCACTTAGAACTCTGTTTGCATTAACCAATTATTGCATAAACCAATTAACCAACAAGTCCCAGATACAAAATGATAGTACTCGATGTCAAGACAGCCTTCCTATACTGCAAACTAAAAGAGGATATATTCATGCATACGCCTAAGGTTACAAATACAAAAATAAGTTATGCAAACTAAAAAAGAAAAAAAAATCCTTATATGGTTTGAAACAGGCCCCGATCAAATGGAATGGAAGTGTAGCGGCTAGCAGATGTCGGAGAAAGTCGTTTTCTAAGACAAGAAGTTAGGAGAGTTTACGACTCACGTGTCGCCTGCGCTATTGAATTGGAAGGCCAAGTTAGTTCTCACAGTGTGTAAAGACCAGACATCCGCACTCGTAGTTTTAGAAATCCGACCACAATAGCATTTCTGCGAAACGTCGTAAACTCTAGGTCTCTTAAGAGCCCACCAAGATCTGCGTCTGGAAAACACTGGGAGAAAGTAAGTGAGGCCCGAAGGAAACCCTGCTATACCGCCATAAATCAGGGAAATCGGTCCCGGCGAAATTGCAAACCCACTCTCAGAAAAGACGCGTCACGAACGCAAGGAGTAGGCGGCGAAATTTCCTGACAACCTAATTGGCTAAAACACAAAAACGATTCGACCAATTAGAGATATCCGAGATGGGGACCGAGTTTTCCTAATAGCAAAGAAATCCTAATAGCCCTCAAGGGCTGCAGGCAGGATGTTCCTGCTACAGTACGGGATTAGCGGTCCCGAAGTGCCCGAGCTTTCATCACACCATAGGCCTGTGGTCATGTCTCGCAGGAGCGGTGGTCTTGCCTTAATCGGCTGGTCCGCCAGGGTGATGACCTCTATAAAAAGTTTTTAACTGAAAGCTGGGGACTGCGGCAAGTAGGCACTTCTCAGTCAATGACACTGGGAAGTGGGCTGGTGGGTGCATCAGCCCTTAGTGGCCACCCTCCGGATACCTGGCGACCTTCGGATGTATCAGCCTTGCCCGAGTAGTGGGGGCTCTGTCCCGGTCGACATTTACTTCCCGCCATACTTGTGAGGCCAGATATGGAAAGTACACCAAAAAACAAAACAAAAAGCAAAACAAAAAAGCAAAGATGAGTGAAGGAGAGGATATGGAGGTGATGAATGTTGAGCCAAGAGTGATGCTAACCCTGGTCAAGGTATAGCAGAACCAGCTTGTTCTTTTCGTTAACAACGGACGAAGATGTAATACGCAGACCATCTGGGAATGATAAAAGTAGAAATCGTATTGCAGACAATGAAGCAGATAATGTGCTCTCTGGCGGTGCTTGTTTGGAAGCAGTCGCTGAAGAAAGAAAGGAACTAGAAAAATTCCTTTTTGAAGAATCAAACAGGATAAATAGACCTGGCATAAGGTTTATATTTGAGAAATGGGCAGCTATGGAGTCCCGGCTCTAAAGTACACTACTAAAAAATGAGTTGTTAAAGAAGAGATGCAAAAATGCGGAATAAAGTTTGCACATACGCACAAGCCGCTGCTATGCCGAGGCATGAGCCCCTCTCCCTGGTTTTTTAGAACCAAGAAAGAAAGTACCTCTTAAGGAGAAATACGAGATGGTACTAATAAAATCGGAGAAAGAAGATAATAGAAACAACGACCAAATAAAGGCCGAAGTGTTGAAAAAGCTGGTCAATGTCCGAAGGACATTAAAAGTAAGAAGTGTAAGGCAAATGAGAAAGCAAGGCCTGGTAGAGGTCCAAAACCATAAGGACGTCGAAATCATCCAGAGCTGTGAACTAAATAAGAAAGGGCTTGTGGTGGAGATGCTTAAGAAGGTAAATCTTTCGGTAATTATTTACGACATAGAAAGGGAGTATAAGGAAAGTGAGTTAAAAGAAAATCCAGAAAGAACTTCGATAACACTTTTGACTCAGAGATGCAATAACTAAAAAGCACACTTAGATTTATGCACTGCTTCAAAAGCAAAGACGAAAGGAGGATGAACTGGATTGTACAGTTACCTGCAAAGCTCTTCACAAAATTGATCAACACTGGAAGAGCATTTTTGATGTGGAGAACTTATAAAGTGAATATATCAACATAACCAGATGCTATAAGTGTCATGATTATGGACACATTGCAAAGACATTGCAAAACATATCTGAGCAATTGTGTAATGTTTGTGGCAGTAAGGACAATCTAAGGAAAGACTGCTCAAGAAAGAATCCTCAGTGCATCAACTGCATCAGAGCAAAAAGAAAAAACACAAAACATAGGGTTCACAACAAGGGCTGTCCTGAGTACAGACGGTTCCTTGAAGTGTATAACAGTCGCATAAAATGGAACTAAAAATTGGACAGATAAATGTCCAGAGATCCGCGACTGCTGCTAATCTGGAACTATTGATCAAAGAAAAAGGGCTTGATATACTTTGTATACAGGAACCCTTTTGTTACAAAGGAAAGGTAAGAGGATATAATTCCCCAAACTTAATAAAAATAGAACCTCAAAACTGCAGCTATTCACGGGTAGCTGCTATAGTAAATGAGGATAAAGTAGACGTACTATTAAATGTCAGAGATGAGCACATAAAGTTGTGCTTTAAGGTTATGGCACTGAGTTCACAATAATAAATCTGTAGTCTTTCAATATTCAGTCCCTCTCGAGGATTTCCTAGGCAAATTGCAAAGTCTGATCAATGAGTTCCCGACAGAAACGGTCCTAATTATGATGGACGCGAATGTAAAATCATCACTGTGGTACGCCGAATCAACGGATGAAAAAAGGATATTGCTTGAAGAATTTATATCGGAAAATAACCTAACTATATTAAACAGACCAAATAACCCGCACACGTATATGAGTTCAATCACCTTGATCACTATTCACCAACAAACATCCCAAAAACTGATGACTCCGACGTGATTAGTGAATAGTGTAAGTGTGATAAGGATTCGTCCCAAAAGACTCGATACGGCGAACAGAAATTCTATACGCGCTACCGCCGCGGAACCGAGTAACACGACAACCACGAGAGAGCTGCACATTCGTGCACCGTTGTTCTAGTCGGAAAAACCTAATCTGTGGTTTAAGCAGATTGATATACATTTCGAGGCGAACGACGTTACGTCTGATCAAGCTAAATTCAGCTTCGCGCTCGCGTATATCGATACCACGAACGCGGACGAAATCGCGGACCTAATTAGCAATCCGCCCAAAAAAGACCGCTACAAAACACTGAGGATGGAGATAGTTCGCCGCCTCAGCGCGACGCGCAGCAGCAAAATTCAACGGCTAATCAAGCGGGAAGAAATCGGAGATCGGACACCGTCGCAGTTCCTCAAACATATGCGGATGTTGGCAGGCGAGGCTGTGACGGAAGAATTCATGAGGACAATGTGGCTGAGCCGTTTACCACAGGAAGTCCGGACAGTCGCGAGCGCGCTGGACGATTCGCAGGATCAGCTGGCAGTCGCGGCAGATAGGATCCATGACACAATGGCGGAAGCCGCGGCCCTCTCCGTGAACGCAGACCGGACCCAGGAGAGCGCACTGCAAGTCGCGAGCACCAGGAATCCGGAGAAGGACAAGCTGCGTCAGGATAGAATTCCGAAGCCAAATGACCGAACCCATGAGAACATTCGCCCAAACTTTGGTACAGCAAGCGTTGAGATTCCGATCGAAGAGCCGCCAACGAAGAAAATCGAAGTCGCCAATAGTGAGAGACCACTGCTGATACCATCGGACTTTCGACGACCGATCTACCAAATGTCGCTCGCGGTGCAATTTTCAGACGGGAAATGGGGAGTCCTGACACTAGACGCGGCTAGTAGTGACGAGCCAAGGACGAGCCACCTCTTCGTCACCGATCTCGTGACTAAGATGGAGTTCTTAGTCGACGCCGGGTCGGGCGTGTGCATACTACCACGTACGCGTGTTAAAGGCCGAACCGAAAAGTAGACATACGAAATGTTTGCGGTAAATGGGACTACCATAAGTACTTATGGCATTAGGATCCTCCGACTCAACCTTGGACTTCGACAAACGTTCCCGTGGAAGTTCGTCATCGCCGACGAGGCGAAACCCATCATCGGGGCGGATTTCCTAACCCATTTTTTTTTTTTTTTTTGGACTGCTCGTCGACCTCCGACGCAGTCGACTATTGGGCACGACAACATCCCTCGTTTCAACCGGAAGGATCGCCGCCGGAGAGCCGGATTCAGTGAGGACCACCATCGTGAGTTCTCACCATACTCCAGCTCCTCGCTAAATACCCGAATTTCATGAGATCGACAGCGATCCCGCGCAAGGTAGGACACGATGTCGTTCATCACATCAATACTACGCCCGGTCCGCCGATCCATTATAGACCGCGTAGACTTGCCTCGGATATGTATAAGATTGCGCATACCGAGTTTAGCGAACTGATGAACTAGGGACACATCCGCTCTTCCAAGAGCCAATGGGCCGTTTTACACATGGTTCCAAAGAAGGATCACGGATGGCAACCCTGCAGCGATTATCGCGCGCTAAATGCACGAACTATACCCAATCGATATCTGATACCACACATCGAGACTTTTCGCGATTGCTCTCCAGGAAGAAAATATTCTCGATCATCGACCTGGTGCGCGCTTACTACCAGATACCAGTCTATCCTGGGGACATACCGAAAACCGCAATTACGACACCCTTCGGTTTGTACAAATACACCGTAGTGTCGTTCGAATTGAGCAATGCTGCACAGACCTTCCAGAGATTCATCCATATCGGCTTGAGGAGGCCTACACTCTAGTAGAACTACACTCTGGTACAGATGGCATAATCCGCGTAGCGACAGTACGCACAGCTGACGGAATTTTAAAAAGACCTGTAATGAAACTTTGTGTTCTACCAATCGAGGAGCAAAGATGATCAATTGTAATCTAATCTTAATATTAAGTATATCCTGTACATAGTGTAAATTTTATTTTAAACAATATGGCATCTACATTGGCACCAGTTACTATTGAATATCGCAAGGCACATTCAAGATGGGCGACCTGTTAAAGCCAGGGGTATGCGTCCCTTTGACCTGGCCCTACAGCCAAGGTCAACAATCACATAATGTAATGTAAGAGGGACCCATCCCTGGGCAATACCGTCAGACCCATAAGGTAATTTAAATATTGCTTTATGAGACTGACCTTGCCCGACGCTACTTCTTGGTCTTAACATGTCACCTTCCCGATTGCGTGATCGCGAACGAGACAATGAAGTCTACAGTATAAAAAGGGTGAACATGGTTGGAACAAGGTTCTTTTTTGCAAGTAATGTCAAAATCTTCAGTTCAAAATGTGCTGTTCGTACCACCATCTTGTTAGTGCATCACTCACGTAACTACAAATTCGACATTCAATCAATTTCCCACAACAATCAGTGGTTCTTTAAGCCAAGATATATGCGCAGTGGAACAGGATCGCTAACAGTCGAGACTGTCTTTAACATTTAACCTTATTTGTAATAATATGATTAGGTGGTGATTTAATGCGACCATCTTAGAGCAAGAACATTATCATTTTCATGGAAATTACTGACATTTGTTCGACGCTGTAACGGAGCATCAAATGCTTCTTCGCCGGGAAACCGATCATCGCAATTTCGTTAAAAATGATATAGATAAAAACAAAACAGAAAATAAATAGAAAAGAAAAAGAGACATAAAACTACTGTACGATGCAAATTTAAATATTATTCAGTGTAAAAACAGGGACCGCCACATCTTGTGGAATCCTTCTTCATCAACCTTCTAGACCAAGAGAATGCTGTACTCTTTCGTCTTTCCTGATAAAGCCCCGGTTCAATCGTTTCGTTATTTGTATCCACGAAATTTGTTTCGTTATCTGAATGAATGTTCCGATAAATTCTTCTTCGTGCGATGAATTATTTTAAAGTTGTGATGAATGCAACATCTATCTAAGAAGGGCTGCAATAATCCTTATCGTAGTTATAAAATGATCAGTAAATGCAAGCGATAGGTAAATTACGTAGTTCGTAGCAGATGGGTTTTTGCTTATGCTTTTCCGAATTGCGCTTTTTCCATTAATGGACTAATTGTTGTAAAAAATTATTGAGATTAGAATTTATTCTTGTAAGATGCGCGTATACTCGTATATGCTTGGCAACTTAGAAGATGGTGCGATGGACTATTACGAACATCCTCCAACGCATAAAAATTTCTTCCAAGAGGAGATTAAATAGAAAGAGCTTATTTCCACAACGGATAATTCTGACCCGTTTTTTAAATTGTATATTACAAGCTGGAACGTTGAAGCTTGTAATAATCTCATTATTCGTTCGTTGGCGAGTTGATGGATTACTCCTAATGATGAAATGAGGAACCACTGAAGATAATTTAAGTTTAGATGATAGGTTTTTGATCTAGTTGTTGCATTATAAAATTTGTTGGAACCGATGGTCTTCAGGACGGACGGAAATTGCCAATATATTTTCTGAATGTCACCGATGAAAACGTATGTATGCATCCAAAATCAAAGCAACAATGGTAAGATATCTTCTAGGATAGTTGATCCCGCCAAGCCTGTTACATTTCGCGAATACATCGAAAATATATCTTTATTGTTATGCCGGATTTACTGACCAGTATGGTGTAACATACAGAAACTCTGAATACTACAACAACACCAGACTCGTGTGACCGAAACTCAGATATTCGCGTATATTCCCGTTTTAAATCTGAATCACAGTTTAATCTTTGCTTCAACGATAAGAATGAATTTAGAGTTCGTGAATGTGACTCTCCAGGTTGCATCTTCTTCTCGATGAATGGAACAAAATGTTGTTCTCATTCCTGTTCCTCGGGAGGTCAGGTATTGTAGTTAAGATTCTTCCTCAATTTCCAGAATTTTTTGAAATTGAAATATAGCGAAGAATGTCTGATGCATTTCCCCCGATGATCCATCCAAACTGTACTTTTTGGAGTATAACATCCCGTCCGCTGTGTGGATATCATACTGTTTTCCACGATCAACTAGGCCTGGGCCGATGAAACTGTGGAGGAAACAGTAAGTTTTTGTTCGATAGATTTGTTGATCTCGTGATTCACAGAATCGTAAAAAAAATGAAGGTTAAATGTTTAATGTTGGAGAAATGTGACTTGATTGTCGAGACGAGTTTATTAACGATCTGCAATGCTTAACTGCAATTTAAACTTTCTATTTTCGTAGCATGATTTTTTGTTGGAAATCGTAAACTTGCAGCGAGATTTTTCGCAATAAAATTGCCGCTTGAGTATGTGTCCATGTTTTGCACTCTAGAAAGCGAACAATCTGTTCACAAGAATGTCGTAAGAATAACAAAAGCGGTGTCGTTGATTTCCCGGTGATAATCCCTCGTCTCGGCGTCTTGATGCAAAGTTAGTTATGCGGTTTATTATAAACTCGACATCATCCAGCTTTACGATTGTCAGAAAGCAGACAATTTAAACTTCTTTTTCATGGCTTTAATGCGCTCTTGAATTGACATTTTAGTCTAGTCAAAGTTTGTGCATTGATGTACCACGTGTGTCCTGTTGTATATTTTGCATTTAACTTTATGTGTAGCGTCATTGTATTCAAGGAGACATGGAGAATTCGTCGTGTTCGTCACAAATTTGATTTGACGATTGATATTGGCATCCTGATTAAATTGTGATCGCGATAAAGCCAGTCGTTTCACATAATCCACGTGATATTGCGACAATCGTTTTGCAGACATATGATCGAATTCTTTAGATTGGTGCGAAGCATTATAGACATTGAACAAGTCATACTTCCGTATTTATCAATGTTCGTTCCCAGACTTCGTGTTCCTACGCTCATTTTCGTCACGAGATGACGATGCTCAATAGCAGATTATTTACGTGATCTGCCCAACGCTTGCAATGAATGAATATACAGGTATGATTTGCTAAATAACGGGCATTGCGGACATTTACATTTTTATATACATTTATAATTCAGTAAAAAAAGAACAGGCTAAATCACGGGCATTGCGGGCCACGTAAAAGAGCAGCGTAACACGAGAGAGCGTTTGTTATTTTTATATTTTTGATAAATGATTTCAGGCAACTTCATAATTATCTTCCGATTGCAACTTTAATCTTTCCAAATAATAACAGACGTAAAGCAATTTTTTAATTTTACTCAATCTTAAAATTGCATCAATCGGCATATTAAATGCATTTTTAAGTATGACCTACATTTTTATTCAGCCACCGAATTTCGGTAGGTCGATTTTTGGTAAAGTTATCGTAAAATTATGACGAAGAAGGCGCAATTGAGTAAGACAATCGCATTGTATCATCATAATGGTCTATTGTAATTATTCGTTCATACAGTTTTTCGAGATTTTCGATGAGTTCTAATTCGTCCTTTTATGGAATATCCCGAATTGATTATGCAGTTTTTGAATACACGTTCCTTCGTGGAATCTTGATAATTTTAGACCCAAGTATCAAACGTTGTTGTTTGTAGTTTGAAAAAGCGTCGTCCTTGTTTCAATCCGTATGTAAGTCACAATTTTCTCGGACACAAGAGTTAATGTCACCATTTTAATCGAAATGAACGAAGGCGAGAAAGAGAATTGATTGATGATTCACATGCAACGAGTCTGCCTTTGGCTGAATTTCGCTATGATCGTTTTTTGACAACACGTGGTTGTTGATGAGGTTAACTTCAGAAGGTATGTGCTTCGCTTCTTCCAGGATCTCAGCGTTAATCTTTGGATGAGAGGTTGATGTCGTTTCGTGATGCGGGATCCGTTTCACTACACCGTACTATAGTCTAAACTATAATCTAAAAACTAATTGAAGTCTTTGCGCGCACTGCACTTCTATCGATCGTGGACCATAAATTGTCAGCAGCGACGCGAATTGAATGTCTACTCACTAAGTTACGATGTTGTCTACTAAATTAATCACGAACGATAGATGCATTACTGATATTTTAAAATTGATCTATCTGATATCGAATGACTAGCGAAAGACTGTCGAAGGAGTGGCTATTGATGGGCGAATAATACCCACGTTTGACTGGCGGAAGATGGACAAATAAATAGCGAATGTATTTGCTCTGTCCTTAAATAAATATGTTAATTGGATTCGAACGAAATTATTACAATCAGCATATCTCCTTGATATGCCCGTTCTTCGAAAGTCTCTTTTTAAGATTACGTCGATTTCGAAATATGGAAAGGCCGCGGAGATTTTTTTTCATGTAGTACACCTGTGAATTACGTATTTTAATACATTTAATACGTGCTTCATCACATTCTTACGGAAATTCCGAATTTGACATAACTGGTCGATGGAACGAAATTCCTAAGTTCATTGTAATAAAAGATTAATTGGTATCGCTAGCAATACCAAAAATATTTTTCTCAAAAAACAGCCGTTTTTACGTGAGCACATTATGTCGCAGCAGAAAACAAATACATCGACGAATGCGTGAAAATGAGTCTAATCGCGATATCTATTGTATGTACTATTGTATGTTGGTCCTTGCTGTGTGTAAGGGAGTCCGTGGCGGTCATGTGCGAAGAAAACTCTACAGATCTTCCTTGGATCACTTCGTGCACTACAATCGTCTTGAAATAGAAAATTTATATATACAGTTATTCACATTATTCAAATATATTACGAATAAATTCAAAAACAGAGAAACAGTTCCATTGCTTCTGTCCACTCGATCTAACATATCATAAATCAAATTATTTATTATAAATTTGGTACGGAGACGGAATTTAATTATTAGTATTATAGTATTATAAGTACTTATGAATTCCATATTTTTTAAATTTCATAATTTTTCGTGATGGTTATCGATTACCGAGCGTTAAACGAATAGTCTATTCCAGATGCGTATTCCTATCGAGTATATTAAAAATTTTAGATCAACTCGGAAATGCAAAGTACTTTAGTGTATTCGAACTTGCCAGTAATTTCCATGAAATTGGAATGGAGGAAAAAGACGCAGAAAAAAACAGTATTCTTCACACTTTACGAACACTACGAGTACACGCGAATGCCGGATATAAAAATGCACCAGTCACTTTCTAACGTTTAATGGATGCCATTTTGACACGTTACAAGGAACCGAAATGTTCGTTTATCTCGATCACATTGTCACCTACACACAATCGCTCCAAGACCATAGAAAAAAATTTAATAAGCTAGCCCAGCGTCTAAAAAATACAAATTTAAAATTACATCTAGCAAAATACGAATTCCTTCGACGTTCAAATTATAATAACAATGATTCCCCAAAGCAAATAAATTTAAATTAATCCAAAGTCCGCTTTAAGTACTATTACAAAAGAAAAAGAGGAAAAAACATCAACATCCAGCAATTTTCTCCAGGTGAAATATTTATTACGTAAACCAAAGCGAAATAAATTCGAATTCAAGATATATTAGATAATAACAATACTATAATTTTGTACAAGCGTAAACCACGAGTAGTTCATTGTAATAAGTTAAAGCGAGCAAATCCAACGTCATAGTAATTCAATGCGTCATTTACCTTACACTACACTTCATAATATATTGATTTTAATAAATTTTGATGTTACAATTTTTTGCACAAATAGACCAACTGTATAAAGGCGTGTTGTGATGAGGACCAAATCAATTCAACGAGTATGTATGTAGTTGAAAATAAAATATTTTTTTTTTTTTTGTATTTTGATCATTCGAAAAACTTGGAATTCGCAAAACAATTTAGAATTGTTACTACTATTTATAAGATACTCGAGTAAACAAAAATTATTCAAATATCCGGATATCTCATGAAATAGCTGGATATATGAGATAATTGATAGTGAAATATGTAAATAAGACTAGGAATATTATTATCCGAGCCATATGTATTATATTGCATACTCGGATGGTCGACATATTTTTTGAATGTTTCAGATGTAATAAACAGCTGCGTTTTGAATTAACAATATTACTTTGAAGTAGGCGAATTAGCAAGTGGCACAAGAATAGATAAATGTATTTTAGCGATTTTTGCTAACTTATTAATTAATACAAATAAACAGTTTTTAAAGTATATTGCAAAAGCCAGGAAAAAATTCTGTATATTACAAAACTACAACATTTGATCAATAAAGTCTTTTGTAAGATAAATGTTTCAATAGAGTTATATTTGTAAAAAATATAACTGATTCCAATGAATTTTTTACCAGCCTGTAGACACTAGTATTATGTACTGTGGTACTGGTTACTATAGATCATAACATATTATCGAATGAAAGTGCGTAATGTTTGTATGAAAGGATAAGTGTGGCGAGTACGTAATTATCGTGTGAGCGAATTTAACTTTAAGTCTATGTTGTGATAACGGGTGTACGTGTATTGAGTGTAGTGTGATATGGCCTGAGTGTTTTGTATACAGCATAGTAAAAGAGAAAGCGAATGAGAGAGAGGTATGTGAGGACATTGGAGAGCGAGCATTGAAAGTAAAAAAAAAAGATCTAGAGAGTGTCCCATAAGAATCAAAAGTGAGAAAAAGATAGATAGATATTTTGTACGTTTCGTGATTTATACATCAAATCCATTCATTATTTTCATTTTCAAATACACAATGGTTCATCAATTATCAGTGCAATTTTATTCGTTCCACTAACATGTACGTTATAAAATATTTTCAGATTTTTAAACCCATAAATAAAACATAACAAAATGTATCTTGCTTATTATTCCAACCTCCCCTATTTCTGCTTTAGCAAATAAAGCAATTATTAAATTAAATATTACTTAAAAACTTGAATGTTTTAAATTACAAATATATCTAACAGAGATATAAATAAATTGTAATTTATATCTATTACAATAGCGAAAAACGCGTACAAAATATTTTATACCAGCAAAAATTGCCAAGACGTATTTATGTATACAATATGTTTGTATATTTATCTACCACGTCTGCTAACTCTGAATATGTATTTGTATTTTCAGCGATTTAAAACGTTGTTAAGAATATTGATTTGTTAAAACTTCTGTATAAAATAAAGATATTTAAATTAAATTAATTAATTGTCTTATTGTTTCATTATTTGTCGTAAAAATTTAAATTGAAACATTGCATAAAAACCATCCAAATATTGAACGGATTAAATAGTCTCAGTTATCTCATAAGATTTTACAAGATTCGAGTAGCGGATATTAAAACACACTAAGACTTCGTTTAACACTATAATAAAATTATAATGTTGATTCGATATATGTGGTAGTGGTTACCATAGATAATTATATTGTGAAGTGAATATAGATAATGTTTGTATGGGAGGATAAATATGGAGAGTGTGCATATAATTGTGGTGTGGTATGATCTGAGTATTTGATATATTTCATGGTAGAAGAAAGAACGAATGAGAGAGATGTATGCGAGAACAATTGAGAGCGAGCATAGTGACGGGAAACAGTTGTGAGCGGGAAGATCCCCAGACACGAAGCATGAAATACGAGAAGCAAAAGCGAATAAATAGAGAGTGAATCAATAAGTATTAAATATTATGTGTTTCATAATTTATAAATATTAAATCTGTTAATAATCAGTGTGTTTTTTATTCGATCCACTAACAATATAATCCCGGTTTTCTTCCGATTTCTAAATATTCCACAAAAACTCTAAATCTATCTATTCCATAAATTGATATAATGCAATTATAATGATATATAATAATATAATGATATGTAATATGATATAATAATATAATCGTCAGCACAAAATAAAAAATTTCAGTCTCAATCTTCGACAATACTAGACAAGTTTCTTTCTTTTGCAGATATTTCTTTCTCTTTTGCTTCTTTCAAGTAATTTAAAATTAAAATACTTTTTTATGTGGATTTGGTTTTATGTTGTATGTGAGAATGCACGAGAGTCGAGCGAAGGCGTGAGTGTGTGAGACAATTGCGAGTGTGTTGCGTGATGCGTTTTTGTTCAGAAGCGAGCAGAAGAGTATTCATTCGCAGTCTGAGATGAGAAGTGATATTGATCGGAGAGAAAGTGAATTCATAAGTAATAGTTATTATATACGTTATTCAATATATATATATATATATATATATATATATAATTATTAAACATATTAATTAACAGTGTGTTTTTTATTTAATTCATTCACATTTTATTCTTAGTCATACATCTTTATTCCTGTTTACATATCGTTACATTATTTAATGGTGTTTGTTTAACGTCTTGTCCTCTAAGGATATCCTTGAGTTAATAAAAGTATTATTGTATCTCACATACCCAGCTAAACATACTAGCTTATTCTGTATTCGATTGAAATATTAATATACAATTCATTTTTCAAAATAAAAACATTTAATTGATATTTATTAAATTAATAATAGTTGATTAATATTGAATAAACAAAAATACATACATACATTCTTGTTAAAAGATTTTAACAACTATATTATATTTGTATAATAAAACTGTTATTATAAATATATATTATAAATTATATACAATATTTACAACATAAATTATACAATATAACAGTAATTATGTATACACAATAAATTATGTATACAATATGTAATACAGAATATAAATTATTGTATTTATAATAAATACAGTACATACTATATAATTAAATACAATAATATAATAATAATACAACATAGAACATACTTTATAGATTAGAGAAAATATTTTTTATAGAAAAATTCTAATATATTAAAATATTATATATATATATATATATATATATATATGTATTGTACTGTTATATTATCGTAATATATATTGTATTATAAAATATGTATACAAGATAATCCACGATAAATACTGAATATTAAGAATAAAAGTGTCCTAAGATTTTTGAGCAGGAGTGGATCTCCTAGAATACATTTAATTTCAATGAATAAAAAAAAAAAACAATTCTGCAATTCAAAATGCCCTACGCGACAAATTTGGATCCTAGAAACAAATTACGTGTAAATGATTTGAGTTTTTAAACGAATAAAATTTCTGCGTAATGAGAGTAATAAAATACAGAATAATTTTATTCTATACTTCATATTTTGCATTCCTATGCAAGATAAGGATAGAATTAGAAATTTCCCTGGAAAAATAGAGAGAATAGCGCTTGTAACATAATAATAATGAAATCTCAATGAACACTTTGAAACATGCAAAACTGAAAAAGTATAAGAGAAGAAATGTATAACAAGTGGCTAATTCAGTGAACAATGATAAATGTTTACTCACCATAAAATTTATATTCTAACGACGAAGGATACTTGCAACCAACAGACAAATATATCTCGATATTTTTTTTTTCACTTTTTTATGCCATTGTTATAAAATGAAATATGGTATTAGCAATTTATCGATTAAACACTTCCGCACGTCTGATTACATCAAGATGGCTGAAAGCAAATGCCAGCCAGTACTGATTACCTGCGTCAAGAGGAAACGACGCTTGGTAGCGCTGCAATCGATTCGTCGCTGGTGCCATCTACAGACGAGAACTAGAATTATAATATTGTTAGAGTTAACGATAAGATAACACGATATTGATATGAAAAATTAAATATATGGTTATACAAAGAATAATTTAAATAATTTAATAAATTGAAACTGAATACGATATTGTATAAGGATAAAATTAAAACCTTTCCTTCTGAATGATAACAATTTAGAGTGGAGAGGTTTTCAAGCAAATAGAGAGCACGAGGAGAAAAGTTTTTGATCAACATGCCATAATTACAAAAACCACATATGTAACATACTTTAGTGTGCCGTGTAATGTAATAATTGATGACGACATACTAAAAAGCAAACTATAAAAAGTTATGTAAAAGAAGAACAAAAATAAGATGAATAGAAAAAGGATGAACGTTGGAAACGATGTAATAGATGTGTCGAGGGGAATTCTTGTGTGCATGAAGATAAAGTATGACGTTCATGTAAGATAAAATATTTTGTGTGTTGAGATGCTATAAATATTTTACTTTTGGACATGATACAGAAGTAATGAGAACAATAGATTGTGTGAGAAATGTGATGGGAGTAGATATTTGAAAGAAAAATGCAAAAATCCGTGTGTGCCATAACTGTAGTTTGAAGAGTGATAAGTGTGACCAGTCGCTGCTGTCTGTAGAATGCTATAGATACATATATGCAAATGTTGCAGCGTAGGAAAGATAATATAAGTGATGATAACGCAATATTTACTATTTTAGTATCTCCTCTCTTAATGTATGGACAATGTTTCTCGAATATATATTATATGTATCCTATAATTTATTGCTTAAAGGATGAACAGTAAATACACCGAGTTTAAAGCAAATGTAGAAAGAAAAAAAACCAAAATGTGTTCTGGCCCAGAACATGCTAGTCTAATAAGTAGGCGACAGTTACGACAGCCATAACTCATTCCAACATCTGGCAAGGGATTTATTGACGGTCAAAGTAATAAACATGCCAACTTTCCCAATTTCCTTGTCCCTTTTAATTGCACCTTCGCCTGCATGCAAGATGGAACGGGGACATGGGAAGGATCGGCATGAGCAAACAACGGAAAAGACCTCCAGGAAGCACCTTTACCCGAGGTATGGAGTTTGGTACTGCCGCCTATATAAGCATAGCACATCTCATACACGTCAGTGTCTTATACAACAGACAGGAGTGTCTCACATCTATCAGTCAAGATCATTCATACAGAGCGTCTCATACAGCTCATCATACAGCACACAATCATCATTCAATCTTATACCTTAATACACTATATTATATATTTGTTTATTATACGTGTTTACCATATATTTCGCATCCATTATTCGAAACCTCTCTCCGACGGAAGTAAAAAGCCAAACGAGAGAACTATCGGCACTTCACGGACATCACATCCATCGCGTTGTGCCCAGACAAAATGCATGAAATGAATTTTAAAAGAAAATTAGATTGTTTATTGATGTGATCAAACAAGATTGGGGTACGTCTAACGATGATAATATCACTGGACGATTTATTCGAAATGCAGCAATCTTGACAAAAATTATGTTGAAGAAGCAACAATGCCATTTAACAATGGTTTAAGAATGGTGTATTCCATAAATCTGTTAGCTTCGAGTGCGAGGATTTTTCCGCACAATACTACTTGTTACGTCATAAATAAAGTCTGTGTCAGAAATATTGTGCAGATGACGGAACAATTTTGAGATGTTGGAATCGTCCCTGATATTTGCCACTCCACGCGAGTCAATCTTGTTTAGTAATAACGAAAAATTCTGAAAATCATTATTATACTTCTGGATAGTTTTAACACATTCTTCGCCCCATGATTCTTCGCCTTATCATCTTCAGAGTCCATTGGAAGAGAAAGTTTCCTAAAAGACAACTCTAGTCAGCGTTCAATGATTTAGTGATTCACGGAGATTCAAAGTAATAAGTCGTCACTCAGCCACTCAGTTACAGTAATCCAGTTCAAAGTAATCAGTCGTCACTCAATCACTCAGCTATAGTAATCCAGTTCAGTTTCAGTCCAATTCTCAGTCGGTTAGAACCAATAATCAGTCCGTATGTCACATCAGTTAGTCTGACAGAGCAACAGTGGCAGAGCACTACACATCCGAACTTCTGCGGAAACCGAACGATGAGTAAGGTTTCGACGCCACTTTAAGAGAATAATTTCACTTCAGGCAAGGCAATTTATCTGCTTCACAAACTGGTTTTGTTCACGCACGCCTCGACATGTTTTGCTTAAATGAGATATAAATGGAATGTAACTGACCTTCAAAATCACGTTCGATCAATTTCGTTCAGTATCAGCCTCTCGCCAATTCGACATGCCGTTCACATCGACAGATTCGTCATAGGCGCCTTGGATGCCTGACTTCCGATCTTACGCTGTTGCGCGTTTCACCAGATACGCATCTTTGACGAGAGGGCTCATGACATTTGAAACCATAGCCAGTTCGAGCTTATTCAACAATAACGTCTGTGGAATTCGACAATACTGGAACGATATCGCGCGGAACGCGGCCCCTGCTCCAGTCTTAGAAACGCAAACAATAGAAAATTAAAATCAAAACCTATTTCAAACACCGTGAAGCAGTGGTGCAAATAAAGTTAGCGAAATATTCCACTTGGATGCAGAAGAGTCGTCCGCAAGACTTCAATTTTTTGGTCGTTCGAGCTGAATACTAAACCACAACATCTAATCATTAAGTGGTTAAGTCGCAATCACATTTGGAGGCGAAATTTTCATTAGTGCATCCAGTAGCGTGTCAATACAGGCCAAGAATTGGAACTGAACTGTATTCCCCTGGACGTGATAGAAGCTAGTTGGTGTGGAATTTCTTGGAATTCCTCTTTTAGAATTACCGAAGAACAATTCCCTCTGGAGCTAACTTCTTCACTGGTACAGCCAAGAGCGCAATCCAGGAACATTGGAACTCGCATTGTCCCTGACCGTGATAGCCAGCTGGACGAACAACTACATTCATCGAGGAACGAATCAGATGATCTCCCCTGGAGCCTACATCTTCATTGGTACGTCTTGAACACGGCCATGGCGAAGTGTAAGGGACACGACCTAGGCAACGTTGTAACGTCAAGGACCCGGATCCGGAATCCAGTACCGTTAATTTCATAAAACAGTTGCTAAATTTGACTGGCTGGGCAAACTGCAATAAAATAACCTATCCGGGATCAGGATCGGGAAGGACACAAAGGCATGCATAAGAGCAACGCACCAAAAATATACTAAGTCTGCAGAAATTCGAGAGTGCAAGTAGTGAAATACACTCCGCGCAACATCAATCCTGGTACGTGATCTTTTTGTCAGCGTCAGCTCTCGCAACCAATACTCCGGAGTAAGTACATCTTGGTCAGTGAATTATTTCCCAATATGAAACATACTCCAAACGAAACAAAGATCAGTTTGGAGTTCGCAATCTTCTAGAACTAGAAGTCAACAACGAAGAATCATCAACCGACGAGAAAAGGAGTTTAGAGGAAGCCGTTGCATCAACCTTCCCATTCTCCACATTCCATGAGTTGATTATCATTGCCCTCTCAGCTTGCATGAATCGGTTGCGTTACAAGGAAGAGAATCTCGCAGAATTTTACCAAATGATCATCGAAGTGAATTTAGAATTTTTCGGAATCTCAGTTAGCAATTAATAATCAAGGAAAAAAAGATAGAATCTCGAAAGTTTCCAAAGTAAGCTGCAAAGTAAATCTCTACTGTAAAGTAAAGATAGTCTCGTCAATAACGTGAAATATATCATGTCTCAATTAGACAAGATCAATCTATAAATAAATTCTTCTAAAGTCCACTGCTATAAAAATAAATTCTTATTTTTGAATAATATCAAATAAAGTCAAACTTGATCGAACGAGTGGTACACTTACGAGTACATGACATTTTTTCGGATTTATCGAACCAGCTGCATGAATGGACATTCTCCTGAATGAAATACAAAGAAATATATCTGAGGTGTATCAGATAGTATCGTATGCCATAACAAATCATCAAATGGCAAATTGGCAATACATTTATTTATAAGAACTTTCATAGTAAATGCACGTATCGTATACCAAAAAGCAACAAATAAAAAAAATAAAAATAAAAAAATTCCGGCAATTTCTAGTCCAAAAATAACGAGAAAGAAACAAATATGCGTCTTACTACAAGTAGAATCCACAAAACAATAAGAAGATGCGTTCTATGTTATCAGAAGAAGGAACAAAGTCTGAAATACCAAGAAGCTCGAAAAAATGTAAAAAAGATTGGAACATTTGTCCAATTTACCTCAGTTGTTTGAATTGTTTTAGCGAATACTATGCTAAGTAATATAATGTTATGTGTTGCTAATGACCTCGCTGTCGATGCAACTTAAAAGAAAAAGAAATAAAGAAGAAGTGAAGAAAAATAATGTTATATCACGTCCCGGCTGGTAGTGAGAAATAATAGCAGACGTCGAGTTACGAATCAATGAGGAACCTCGTGAGCCAACTGTCACGTTCATCTGGTTCTGATTATCGAATGAGGGTAATCGAGCCAACTCTCTAACGACACTGCACGCGCACAAAGATTGCAAAAATCATCAGGAGCTTAGTTAATAATGATTAATAAAAAGACAATTACTTATATACTTATCTTATATATCTTATATACTTATATACTTAAATTAATATTGATTATAGATTTGAAAGCGACGGAACTACGATCAAGACGGAACTACGACTGAGACTGAGACTAACAAGACTGAAATTAAGACTACGACTACTTGAATGGCGGATCAGAATGGCTACTGACTGACAATGAGACTAAGATGAAGAAGAAGACTAAGATTAACACTACTTTTCTATTAACTTTTCCCGCTTTTTATACTATTGTTTATCGATGTGTTATAATTTCGCATCTGCAGTGTTCACTATCGCTTGGAAATGGAATGTTGGAGATGGTGTTCACTGAATATCATATCGAGGTTCGTCCTCGTTCGCCGTTTGATACCGTTCGGAGAATTATTTGGAGCCGATTGCTCCACAACAAAGAATCGATCGAAAATTCCATACCTTATTCTCGATCTATTCTTACGTGGATTCATTCTCTCTTCGTTTGTTTCTTCAATGCGGAACACCCCGTATTTAACATCCCGCGATAATTTTAAGGTCTAAACGAACGTCGGTCATCCGACGCCACAGTTACATGTTATTTCAAATATAATTTTTTAGTATATATATATATATATATATATATATATGTGTGTGTGTGTATATGTATATATATACTGGGTGTCCCAGTTTTTCCCGGCATAAATTTGCCAGAGTGTTATATAGAAACATAAATAAGGAAAAAATGTTATATGAACATATACTCTTAAATGTTTTATTGAGGAGTTATAACTAATAATAAAAAATGATAATGAACTGGTATTTAATCGACACAACGTGGGAACATATTATGAATATTTATTTGTGTTTACATAAGCTTTTATGTTTTTTTGTTGAAATAGTTGATATCGTCATTGATTTCTGCTGAGCTAATAATGTTTAGTACCTCACTTTTTACCGAATAGATTAACGGCACAGTCTTTTTTGGATTTCTTAGAAAACGAATTTGAGACAGAAGTAGCAGGATATATTCCATTATTACTTCGACAAAATTTATGGCTTCAATTAGACGGTTGTCCAATACATTACGCAGTACCAGTACGACAATGGATAAATGACCATTATGCACAACGATGGATAGGTCGAGGAGGACCAATCTCATGGCCTCCAAGGTCACCAGATATCAGGCCAATGGGTTTTTACGTGTAGGGAGTTGTGAAAGCAAGAGTTTGTGAAGTACAAATTAACACTCGTGAGTAGTTTGTACAGAGGATTAATGACGCATTTGCTACGATTAGAGAAAATGAAGAAAACATTAATAATGCGATGGAGTCAATTTTTGTTAGATGCCAATTCTGTACTCGTAATAACGAACATCATTTTGAAATGTTATTACATTAAGAAGGTCTACTGTTATTTTGCTTAGTTTTGTTGGATTTAGTTTTGTTAGTAAACACAGAGTTTCAATGAGATTATGTGAGTTTCTGTAACATTGATGATATGTTCGTACGCTGTGTCGACAAAACGCCAGTTCATTATTATTTTGTGTTATTAGTTATAACTCCTTAATAAAACATTTAAGAGCGTATGTTTATATAACATTTTTTTCTTATTTTTGCTTGTAGAACACGCTGGTAAAGTTATGCCGGAAAAAACTGGGACATCCTGTATATATGTGTGTGTGTTTTTAATTTTTTATTTAATTTTACATATTTTTATTTTTTTATATTTCATATTTGCTACATGTGCCAATATCATGAAATATTTACGTTAAAAATCAAATTTTTGTGAATTACTTGTAAAATCCTATATAATTGAATGAAGAGAAGCGGCCTTCAAATCTGGATAATGCGGCGATCATTTATTGTATAGCCATGTAAGTCTTATTTAATTATAACGAGACTTGAGAACTAGTCCAGCATTATAAAACTAATACAATTAAAAACTGTTAAGTTTCATAGTGGTGGACTTATTCCTACAAGTCTCGTTATAATTGAATAAGGTAATTAAATACTATCAACGTATTATCTCCTGGGATGACATTGTTTAATCCAAAATAAACTAGTCTCACAGAATCAGTTGTCACCTTTAAAATTCAGGAACAAGTAGACTTTTACCACACATACAATAAATCAGTCCAATCAAATTCGCAAGTGCAATAATCAAAAGTACATAGTCGAATCAAGTCGTCTTATAATATTATGAGGGAACGATATAAATATTCCTATTCGTTTAGGAAGCTGAAAAAATGATAAGTTTTAGAGATAGAGAATTTTTAGGCATTTGTAGAAAATTGTAAAAAAGTGGTTTGAATCAGATGCACGTGTTACGATCCACGAGCAGTTTAGAAAAAAGATACTATTTATACATATACAAGGTGTACCAAAGTTATGTGTATAAACCATCACAGCTAGATTCTGCACCATCAAAGTTTTTTATTCTTGCATCGTGAACTACTTATCTAGAAGATAAAAAGTCTCCACAGGTCGAAAATGGCTCGTTTTTCTGAAAAACAATTGTATATATCCAATTATTATTGGATTTGGACTTTGAGAAAACCGCTCAAGGATAATTTTACACGTTACTTTTTAAACAGATCTCCATTGATCCAAAAGTGCAGAATCTAGCTGTGATAGTCTATACACATAATTTTGGTTTGGGTTAGGTAACTTGTACAGGCTGAATAAACTAAATAAATGTGGTTGCAAATTAATTTTGTCGGTTCATGTAGACACAAAATATGTAATTAATGCCCTATCATATCTATCTCATAAAATATCTAGAAAAAGAAACTTACGCAAGTTCTACGTCTGATCGTCGATTCGAAGTATAAGTATACTGCTGCTTGTATTGCATGGGAAGTATATGATCCTGTGATCCCATTACTCAATATTTCAGTCCAAGCATTAATATTCCATCTTACTTGAAAATGGATTTAACAAGGTTTTGAACCGACCAACAGTTTGCATATTGTGGACATTGAAAGTTCCATGTCATATAAATTTCATCAATCTATAAGATACATAATAAAAATTGTTCATCTGTTACATGATGTTTAAGTAACCACTTACAAAAATTCATTTATTGCGTTTTGCTCCTGAAAATACTGCAATTGAGTGATACAATATGGTTGCCTGCAGTTATTGTGCAATATATGTTAATATTAAGTTCCGTGTGCCGATATCTGGTATAACGTTTATATTTTATTATGTATTCATAATACAATTGTCATCTACGATTGCAGGTTTCTTTATACGTAAGAGAAGAACTATTTCCGACTTTTGTTTTACTCTTTGTATGATCCGTCTATCAGAATGAAAACAATTGAGAAGTTCATTATATAACTTGTTAGCGGGAAAGGAGTTGTCATCGCAAACTCATAAAGCAACATATGAGTAACAGTAACATACTTTACCATCGTGTTAATTTACGAGAAATAAACATGAAAATATAGAAACAGTTTCCTTTTTATAGATATTTTTTTAACCACAACACCATCGATATTTATGAACATAAATACACACAATAACGACCAATAATAGAATGTAAATGATTTTCTTGAAAAAAAATTTTATACTAAACTTTTTATTTATTTTTTCACTTAGAATCATCTCCAATTATACTACTACTTACAATCTATCCTATATGATAGAACTACTGAATATTAAACTAAACTGAAAATATAAATTACGGCTAGTCACTCTTAGATTTCTGAGAAAAAATGTGTTATTGATTTTAACTGCTTACTCAATTTGAGACGCATAAAGAACAATTTCATTTATGTGGGTACCAAAAAGAAGGAAATGTATTACAAAGTACTTCGTGAAAATATTTCACTGCATGTATGATAAGAGAAATATGTATATTTTTCAATGATTATCAATTATTTCAAGTTCATGATTCAAATATATAATTGAAATATATTTTCCATATATATATATACACATATATGCATACATAGTTGCAAAATCAAATACATCAAATCAATATAAAATCAATTTAAATCAATATAAAAATTATTATTTCAAATCAACTAGTGTGACTGTATGTAAATTAATTTCTACAAATATATTTATTTCATTTTAAACATTATTTTACCCAACACTGTTTTAGAAATATCCTTTTTATTATTATATATGTATTCAAAAGTTTTAATTCGAACTCAAAGTCTTTTGAAATTTTGTTGTTTGTGGTAATTATTGTTAAGTCACTAATCATATATAAAAGAGTGATTCCAAAATTGGAAGACTCCGACAAATAAACACGACTACCCAACTGTTAATCACTACAGTAGGTAACGGAAACGGCAACAGGTACCATTCCGTATTAAAACGATACATTGATGTTACTAGACCGATACAAAGACACGACGAACTGAAGCACAAAGTACGTCACCATATAATCACCAAAGCAAACTGGAACCGAAAAAATTCAAAGCAGCTCATGAGCAATTCCAACTCCTGATTCAACAAGGATTTTGGCAACCGTCCTCTAGCGAATGGACTATGATGACTATGGTGACTATCGTCGACTGAACGCACAAACAACATGAACAAAATATCCTGTATCACACTTACACGACTTCAAGCACACGTTGGACGGAGACAGTTTTCTCGACGTTAGACCTCGGGAGAGTATACCACCAGATACCAGTGACTCCAGAAGACCGTGAAAAACTGCAGTAATCACGCTTTTCGGTCTGTTTGAATATAACGTTATGTCATTCGGTCTAAAGAATGCGACTCAGACTTTCCAACGGTTTATAGATGTCGTTCTCCGGGATCTCGATTTTGCGTTTTGCTATATCGACGATGTACTTATAGTCTCTTCCAACGAATCTGAGCATCATAACCACCTGTAACAAATGTGTGGTAGGCTGCAGCAGTACAGCATTTCGATTAATTCTGCGAAATACGAATATTCGGATAATCAACGATACAGTACCAGATAGTCTCAGAAAAATAACGATAATATGAATAATCCGGAACAAACAGTACTAAGCGAATTATGTTGTTTTTATTATTTTTTTTTTCCTATGTCACTTCTAACGACAGGCAATTGTTATTAATAGAGTATGGAGTAAAGACAAACTTCTGCGATATTTTTGGAGAAGTAATGATTAGAAACCGCTACTTTACATTGCTAGGCATGTTACATTTCACTCATGATGTCGGAGTCACTAACGATCGCTTATGCAAAATACGGAACATAATTGATATGTTACGAAAAACATTCAGTGATTCATTTCAACCTTACCAATGGCTATGCATTGACGAAAGTCTACTTTTATACAAAGGGCAGCTGCATTTTAAACAATACATTCCTGCAAAAAGAAGTAGATTTGGCATAAAATCCTTTATTATTAGTGATTATAAGACAGGATATGTACAAGATATAATTGTTTATGCCAGATCTATTATGGTGGATACCAAAAACAAGGCTATTGGAAAATAAGAAGCAATAGTGATATCACATCCTATCTGGGAAAGGGACCTTTTATTTAGATAAGTGGTATTCAAGTCCAGCTTTATGTAACTTGTTACACAAAAATTGTACAAACGCATGCTGAACAGTCAAAAAAGGCGAAAAGGAGTGCCAAAGATTAATAATCGATTAAAAAAAGGAGAGGCATCTTCTCGTTAATCTAATAATTTATTAGTGATAAAAAGGAAGTATACATGCTTTCTACTATGCATACTACAGAATTTGCAACAGTATTTATGGAGGGAGAAAGATTGTCCAAAAGCCTGTATGTGAAATAGATTATAACAATTCAATGAGTACAGTAGATAAAACCGAGAATGGTCATAAGCACTATAAATTCAACTCGTAAATCTTTGAAAGTGGTATTGCAAATTTTTTTTCATCTGCTAGATATATGCGTGTGAAATGCTTATTGCCTTTATAAACACAAAATGAAAAAACCCATATCCATGGGAAAGATTCAACTACAATTAATCAGGGAAATATTTAAAAAGTATCAATAATTAATCCTTGTGATTAACAGAAAAACATTTTTCCTTATTCTATATGCTGGCAGAAAAAATCGAAATCGAAGATACGTCATTTGCAGTCAAAATGACAAAAAGCGTGAATCCAGATATGAATGTAAGAATTGTAATGTTGGTTTCTGTATCGACCCTTGTTTCAAAATTTATCATATTCAATTAAATTATTGGAAATTTCGAGTGAATATATTAATTACCTTAAACTATATTTTTATTTATAATATACGTGTATTTGTAAAATCTGCAAATATGCTGTAGTGGCTAGCAGATGACGGAGAAGTTTCAGGGAAGGAAGTTAGGAGAATTTACGACTCACGTGTCGACTATGCTATTGAAATGTGAAGGACAAGTTTTGTTCTTACGGTGCATAGGATAACATTACCCGCACTCGAGTAGTTGCAATAGGGCCAGAATAACATCTGTGAGCGTCGTAAATTCTAGGTTTCCAATGGGCCGCACTCAGACCGGAAGGTCTGGGAAATACTACAAAGTAATAAAGAAATCCCGCTACATCACCAGAAATTAAACAGATCGTCCTGGACGAGAGAGCAGCCGCGCTTCTGAGAAAGTGCGTTATGAACGCGAAGAGTAGGCGATGCAATCTCAAGGCAATTGGCTAAAGACTGAAAAGGCTTAACCAATTGGAGATGCATGGGACGAAAACCGAGCTATCCTGTTTGGATTAGGTTAAATTTAGGTTAGGTTGAGGAGCCGAGATCTGTGCAAGTTTTGATCTGTTCTCAGATCAAAAATCTTGATAGAATTGATGATTCACATAAGGCCTTTTTGTAGGAGGTGTCTTTTCGATGAAATTGAGAACTTGTATGGGTTAAATGATCCACTCACCTCGTCTTCTTGCTCTCTGGGGCGCTGTGCTGGAATTCTGGAAAGAGTGAGTGTTCAATGGATGGTAGGGCGGTTTCAAGTTAGTTGAAACAAAAACTTAAATTAAACTATTATGATGGGCAAGAACAAATGTAAGAAAGTTACTGGTACAGGGGGTACCGGAGCCCCCAGACCCGGTGAGGAGAGGACGAGTGACCGCCCCCCCCCCCCGAATCGTTATCGGACAATCGCAACGATGAACAGGCGTTAGCCCAGGTTCCACTAACAGGACTACTGGGCCCACAGAGGACAATAAAAACCCTGGTTTAAAAATCTCGGCCAGTGACGGAGAATCAGATTCCTTTGACGATATACGGTCAAGAAGAGTAAAAGGGCAGGGAAGAGGAGCCGGCAAAGTTCTGCGGAGGAGAGATAGCGATAAGAAAAAGATTAGTAACCTCCAAAAGTACAGCTAACCTGTCTGGGTTTGACAATGAGGAGGAATATATCCTAGATGCGGAGGCATTACCTCCACCTCCTGCCAAAGGAACCAAGCCCCTTCCCACGCCAGATGAGCTGGCTGAAGGGATGAGACAGATGACAGCCGCAGACATAATTGCTCTTATCGTATCCAGAGCACGTGCCAATGAGAAATTGAAAGGCACATATAAGAGATACCTCAGAGAAGGCGCTGATGTACAGATGGCAGCCGCTACAGAATTGGCAAAGAGGGTGAACTCTACCAGCGAAGTGGCTTTCCTGAAGCAAGAAAATCCGCGTCTTAGAACAGATTCTGCAGATGGAAACGAGCCTCGCGAAACTGGAAAAAGGAAAAGACTTTGGTCTGGAATCCGGCAAACTTCCCGCTAAGGGTACACGGAAGCTACTGCAAACGACGAATGTGGAGATCTGCCCTGGTCAGTCGACCTCAGAGACGGTTCACAACATCTCCACGCGGGCTACGCACCGCGAAAAGTCGGATAGAGACGGCAAAGAAGTGCCCACACAGATAACAAAGAGAAGAGGCGAGATAGAGACAATTATTGAAGATAAACTCACCTCGTTCAAGGAAGAGCTGTTGAGATCTCTCCATCGGGAATTTGGGAAAGGAAACGCTTTAATCAGGAATGCAACGGATATATATATATATATATATATATATATATATATATATATATAATATACGGATATAATCGTCAGTAACAGAATCCAAAGGGTAAGAGAAGGACAAATCTCGGCAAGCTCCCGCTCTCAGATACCCGATACCCATGACAAAACGGAGAACACCTCGCCATCTCACCCCACGGTTGAGTGGGCTAACGTGGTGGGTAGAAAAGGAAAGAAGAAGCTAAAAAGTAGGGTTGTAGACGGCACCCACTCCAGCACTTTCTTCTGTCACGGTAAGTCCATCGACTCAAAATAAGGTGCGCTCGCCTTAGGAGGGCGCTTAGGAGGGCGGCGGTAACATTCGCGGTAGCCTCGGATGGTAGTGTCAAATATAGTGACATTTTAAAAGAGGCTCGTTCGGTTAAGTTAGGAGAACTGGCCTCACAGATATCCGCTGCAGGCGATTACTGGCGGGGTGATGTTAGAGATTCCGGGCAAAGATAGTGCCCCCAAGGCGGCCATTTTGGCGGACCGGCTGAAAGCAGTCTTCCGCGGTAGAGAGGAGCTTAGAGTCGCCAACCCAACAAAAATGGTGGAGCTAAGACTCAGTGGGTTGGATGATCCATTACTCCGAAGGAAATCACTCGCGCAGTTGCGCGATTGGCGGCTGCAGGATAGAGAAGACTATCATCGAGGACATTAGACATAGGTCTCCTGTATCAGTGGGAACCGTCTGAATAAAATGCCTGGCAGTGGCGTGTAGAAAGATATCTCTAGTCAGGAGAATCTCAATGGAGTGGTCCTCGGTTAAGGTGGACGCTATCGCGGCACGCCCACTCTAGTGCTATAAGTGTCTCCGCACCGGGCATGTTCAGAGAAACTGCCAATCAACGGATGACCGAAGTGGCCGATTTTACGGAGAGAGACGACATAATGTTAAGTGTGTGCAGCTCCGCTCAATTGTCTGTTATGTTCGGACCTAGGAGTGAATGCGGCGCACAGACTGGGCATTAAAGCGTGTAATCCCCCGATAAGCGCAAGAAAGGCGATACAATGTAAGGCCTTAGTAAGGAGCCAAGCCAAGGACAGGGATGTTCCTATCTCACCGGTACAAGCTTCTCAGGTGGACCCGATAGTAAAAGAAGAATCGCGGGAAACAGTACCACCGATGATAACAACAGCGACTGTAGAACACATAAACAAGGAATGCGGCTCAGAAGAAGCCATGGACTGCCAAACGTAATGGCTAGCACGGACTTCCTCTTACAAACTAACGTGAATGATTCGCCCGTGGCACAGGACTTGCTAATGCAATCCACGGCCGAGTGGGAAGTGGACATCGCGGTTATTGCAGAACCTTATATTATTATAGGGTACCAGACAACGTGAATTCGGATATCAGTGATACGGTTGCGATAATTCGCAGATATTGAGGTTGCTCTCTCCCTCTCCGAAATGATCACATGCGGTAATGGTTTTGTGATTGTGGCGTGAGAAAACATGAGAGTCGTGGGGGTGTATGCCTCTCCGAGTTGGTCGTTGGAGAGATTCAAGGAAATGTTTGATGAGCTGGCTTACAATCTAGCTAGATTTTGCAGATGTTCATCATTATGGGGACTTTAATGCAAAGGTTGCGTTGTGGGTCTCCCCCTGTACGGACGCAAAGGGTGAAATCGTTATTGAATGAGCGGCTGGTTTTAATTTGTGTTTGATCAACCAGGGTAGCGTTAGCACATGCGTGCATTGGCAAAGGGAGTCCTGACTTGGGCCTCCCCGACGGCCGCTGACCTGGTGGAGGATTGGAGGGTGCTGGAGGTGGTGGAGACGTTAAGCGACCACCGCTACTTGTCGCTGTGTCTCCGTCTCTCAAGAATACCGCGGGCTTCTGTTGATCGACAGCGGGCTTCCCGGCCTGCGGGTGTAGATAGGAACGCGCGGCTCCATTCATCGCCCAGATGGTCGCTGACGAATTTAGACCAAGACATGCTGATTGCCGCTGCACAAGTGGCAATATGGCCGGATAGGAAAGCCGATTTGTATAGGGATGCGGAAAAAAGCGTTATTACTCCGCAATCTGAGAGATATGTGTCAGATGGCAATGTCTAAAGTAAAACCGACATTCCGCAGGGTATGGTATATTGGTGATCCGCAGAGCTGGACAATCTTCGTGGCAGCTGCTTACAGGCTCGATGTTCTTACCAACGTGCGCGAAGAAGCAGAAGTAGGGATGTAGACACGGAAATGGAATTGCACCGGCGATACAGGCAAGCAGCCATGAAATTATAAATAGCTGTCAAGGTGGCCAAAAAACGGGCATGGGAAGAGTTAATCGGTACGATCGCGATCCATGGAGTCATACATACCAGATTGTTCTAGGGAAACTGCGGGCTGGAGCCTCTCCCATAACAGAATCAATGGATTCTGGGACTTTGGACGATATGTTAGACACATTATTTCCTGGGGAGGAACACGTACAGCTTTGCCCATCCTCGCGAGGATCAACAAAATGGGAGACGCACCTTGCCGCCCCCTCTTACAGATGAATAACTATCCGTGGCGGTTAGAAAGGCGAAGGCGGAAAACTGCCCTCGGCCTGAATGGTGTACCAGGCCACAAATTTCCTTTCGGCCCCGTTTAAACGATTATTCGATCTATGTCTGGCGAACGGAAGATTCCCTGCGCCCTGAAAAGAGGCCTCGCTTGTACTGATACCTAAGCCAGGCAAGAGAGACCCAGGGAAGGCGAAGTTTTTCCGGCCCGTTTACCTAATAAACGAGGCTGGGAAGATGTTCGAAAAGATTGTTGCTGGCAGAGTCTGGGACCACATAAACCAGGCGAGGGAGGGGGATGGCTTTGGCGGTGTCCTTGGACATAGCTAATGCCTTTAACTCCCTCCCATGGGCGACAATCTGACGAGCGGATATGATTGAGGATCACTTGTCGAATGGGTTGTCACGTTCAGCACAAACAAAGGTAGAGAACTCATGCGTCGGGAGATTATGCGGGGTGACTCACAAGGTTCGGTTTTGGGCCCTCTTCTATGGATTCTGGGGTTCGACCTATTTCTGGGTGTGGCTATTTCCGGGATGGCGTCTACATAGTTTATTATGCGGACGATACGCTGCTTATAGCCGGGGGGAGGTGAACGCGGACTGTAAGATTAATGGAGGTGGCGGTGGCGGCGGTTAGCCAGAACATTAGGAGACTAGGTTTGGATATCGTCACACAAAAAACTGAGGCATTGTGGTTTCACGGCCATCCAGCGTCTAAGTGTCCCCGCTGTTATGGATCCGCGTCGGGGAGCACATGGTTCGGATCAGTGAGAATATCCGCTACCTTGGTGTTACGCTGGATAGTCGATTGACTCTCGAATTCGACTCTCACCTAGAGAAATTGGTACTCAGGGTGGAAGGCGTTGCGTCACTCTTGGGACGAATCTTCTCAAATGTGCGCAGAATGCAAAGGCACGGAAACTATACATCCGGTCCATGTGTCTGTATGGAGTTCCTATATGGGGATCGATTGTGGAGAAAAAAGGTGTTGGGGGGCGTAGCGCAGTGTGGCTTTATAATAATTAATGAGGTAATAATGACTTTGGAATTTACTTAAGAATAACAATTTTACTCAGCGGACTCTTGTTACAAAGATGAACCTTGACAATATGTTCAAGCTGCTTATATAAATAATACATACACACACACGCATGTTACATAAGTAGTGCGAGCGTATAAAACAGTTTCGCGAGACATGGCGTTTTTCTTGGCGAGCAGTGTGCCGTTCAGCCTAATGGCGAAAGTGGACGTAAACGTTTTTTACAGGCCTCCAGACGAGAGGGCAGGTAACCTCTTCCGAGGTTAAGGTTTGAAAAACACAGACACTGGACGAGGCCTTGAATATATGGAAACGCGAGGTCCCAAGCAGGTATGGGGATCGTGGATGCTATCCTCCAGAAATGGGACGAGCGGATGGTTCGTGGTTCAGAAACGTTCAATTACAGAGTGACACAATTCTTAACTGGGCATGGGTGTTTCTCAGAATATCTGTGTAAGATACGTGCGGAAAATTCCACTGTGTACGCGGAGTGTGATGCCTACGACTCTGTGCAGCACACCCTGATGGAATGCCCAGCGTTTACAACCCAGCGTGGACTGTTGATAGAAGTGCTAGAGCGGGTCCTGTCCCTCTGACAGTGATATTGGGTGCCCTATTGGATAAGGGAGATAAAAGGTCTGCACTCTATGACTTTTGCGACTTTGTCATGAATACTAAAGAAACACGGAAGAGAAACCGAGAGATCGCAGATCCGGCGAGACGAGAAAGAAGACAAAGTAAGATGGGATCCAGACGCCGCATCAGGAATTAATTGGATCCAGGATAGGGAGGGCACAGCGATCCGCTCCCCCCCCAGATTACTACATAAGTAGGCACTTATCGTCGTCCTTACCCTACACATCGAATGAAGCTGGCTTATAAGTCAGATAAGGAAGGGTTGGGTTCTTGGTACTAGTAAGATGCAGTATACAAGTACTGTACAAGTACAATCACGGGTCTACGGGATTATTGGGTGAGGGCTCAATGTCCTAATCGGACCCTGGATAGACGCAGTCCGGTTATGGTCGACGATACCGCAGGGGATTGGGCGGGATAGCATGTCGAGTTCTATTACTCACGGGGGGTGGCCAGCATGGACCTTGTTCGGAATATACCGGTGAATACCCTCGGTTCCGGTATACTCCATCAGAACACGAGGGAGGCTATCATGGAGGTTTTAGTCGGTAGAAATCCGATACTATCCGGTTTGACCCTCAAACATGCCGGATGTTTTATGCAAAATTTCCTCCACGTTAGAAAAAAAGGTTTAGGTTAGGCTCTTTTGAAGCAGAGTGCGAAAGAGTGAATGGTCAATAGGAGTGACAGGAATTGTTTGGTAAGGAGGGCATTCCTGGTTTAGTTGGGATTAAAACGCAAGCATTCCGAGCTATGGTGCGTTAAGTTTATTATCGAAATTAAATGACTAACCAACTTGTCATTAAAGAGAAACAATAATGCTCGAACGAACAGACTGCAATGAAGTCATGAAGATAGGGATTTGGATCCCGCGTGGTTCAGTATACAGATATAAATTCTTAAAAACTTTAAATATGGCCAAGAATACTAAAGAGAAAAATTACTGGTTCAAGAAGCCTCAGAACTTCTAGGCCCAGTATAACGGAGACGATGGAACAGGTCTTTGCTATATCGTTATCCAGAGACTGCCTCCAAATTGCGCACGGGGTGGACGGGATGCACCAGGCCCCGGGCGCAGAGGATGACTGGGATGGAATCTGCAGTATACAAACAATCAACAATGGGAAAACAAAACAAAAGGAATACAATTACTGGTGCAGAAGGCATCGGAACCCCTAGGCCAGGTGTGGAGGGGACGGTGGAGCGGGTCCCCTCCATATCGTCATCAGAAAACCGTAGCAAAGGACAGATGGCTACCCAGGTCTATCTGGTAAAAGATGCGACTGGGAAAAAGGAAGCTGAACCAAGCATATTCGTGTCCGTCAGCGAAGGAGAAAACTCTGATGCATCTGACTGGCCCCTCCTTTCTAGCCTAGAGTGATAAAAATAAAAATAAGAATAAAAGAATAAAAGAAATAGATAGAGCTCCTTAGAAGAAGCTGGGCAGATAGACGCCAAAAGGAAGTCAACAGGATATAACATACTCAGATGGACATGGAAAATGCTGAGGACTACTTAATGAACACTAATGTAGATCCATGACCTTCGTCCAAGGAGGCGAAACGCCTCCCCTCGGCCGAGGAACTAGCGCGGGGCATGAGGGAGATGTCATCAGCAGACATGATCTCCCTCATAATCAATCGTACCAAAACGAGCGAGAAAATTGCATTCATATTGAAGAATTTGAAAGGCAACTTTAAAAGGTATATCCGGGAAGGCGCAGGCATGCAATCGACGGCGACAGCAGAGCTAGTAAAAAGAGTTAATGCATCTGGGGATGCCGCCAAACTGAAAGAAGAAAACCTACTCTTAGGGCCCGATTGCATGAGATAGAAGAGCGCCTTGCGAAAATGGAAAGCGACGCGGCACAACCTCCATCTCGTATCTTAACACAAAAGAATCGTGGGACCACCCACGAGGAAGGCGGGCGGATTTGCTCTAGACCAACAAGATATGATACACCGAATTGTGGAATATCCAAGAGATCTACACTGCGAGGAAGTCTTGCAACCCCCCCAACAGAGGAAAGCTCTCCCCACACCTGGGAAGGAAGACATTGATGGAATCGAAGTATTCATTGAAGAGAAGATGGCGTCCTTTAAAAGAAAGTTAATCAATACCCTCTGCAGGGAACTGAAAAAAAAGATGACACAAAGCGGACTGTTAACTGCCCCGCAATCAATGCTAGACTATATAGAAAAAGAGCGGAAATAAACCCCGAATTACCTTTCCTAGATGAGTCAACAATATCAAGCAGGAAGAAATTCGGTAACCCGCAGACACAAAGCGAGTGGGTCAAGATCGTAGAGCGAAAAACAGACAAGAGAAGCAGTACGGCGACTATCCCCTCTTCCCGCAGCGCTGATCAAGGAAAAGGCAAAGTCAAAGGTACCAAGAACTTCTAGGCAAGCAGTGGCCACCCTTGCGGTGGCCCCGGGAAGTTCAGTTAAGTACTCAGAAATAATGAAAGGAGCTCGCTCTATAAAACTAAAGCATATGGGGATAGATGATGTTTGATGCAGACGATCCATATCAGGTAATATAGTTATAAAAATCCCAAGGTAAAGCAGAAGCATTCGCCGACCGATTAAAAGGGGTATTCGACAACTGCGAGGACGTAAGAGTTGGATAACCAATAAAAATGACCGAAATGAGAATTCGAGATCTCGACGACTCAATCGTCTCAGAGGAGATTATCCGGGCCATAGCTACAGCCGGAGAATGTAAAGAGGGAGAGATCTCTATTGGGGAGATCAGACAGAGATCCCCCAGGACCTTGTGCACAATATGATGCTCAGCATAGCAGCGTAAAAAATCTCACAGGTAGGTAGAATTACTGTAGAATGGTCATCAGTGCGAGTGGAAGTGCTCCCTGCCCGTTGCAATGTTTCAAATGCCTCCGCACAGGACACGTGAAAAGTCAATGCCAATCATCAGAAGATTGTAGCGGATGCTACTTTGTATGCGGAGAGAGGGGCCACATCGCCAGGAGCTGTATGGCTGTATGGCTCAGGAGCTGTGAGTCCCCGCAACTCACTCAGGTTCAGAAGCAGAGCGTGTAACCCCGTCAATGACAAGAAGAACCAAAAATCAACCAGGCACAACAAGAAGCAGAAAAAAAGAGAAACACAATCTCTTCATAAGAGATAACTCCGGAAAACCTTCCCACAACAAAGGAAATACTAAGTCATCCCATGGTAGCCACGGTGGAAACTGTGCAAAAGGAAAGCGGCCGTGAAGAGGCTATGGACATAATTGAATGTCCTCACGGGCCTTATTCTTCAGTCCAATCACTCACAGGGCTGGTGCTCAGGACTTTATGATACAGACGCTTGCTGAGTGGGGAGTGGGATTGACGGTAATAGCAGAGCCTTACCGGGATATTGACGGCAGTGATATGATTTCCGATACAATACATACCGTAGCTATTTATCGTACCGGAAAAATCGCCTCTCCGCCGGCTGTGTGTTCCCACTCGTGGGCGTGGATTTGTAGTGGCGGAATGGGGAGATATCTATGTCATAGGGGTGTATATGCTCTCCCTCTCCCCCTAGCCAGTTGGCCATTAGACATGTTCGACAATATGCTACTTGAACTGGGAAATAATCTGCAAAGTCTCCCAAATCAATCACATATAATAATTATGGGCGACTTTAATGCTGAATCCACATTATGGAGTTCATCACGAACGGACCCTAGAGAAAGACTATTCATAGAGTGACAGCTGAGCTAGACTTCCATCTTTTAAATGACAGTGGATGTAGTACCTGTTCGAGATGGCAGGGTGAATCGGTCGTCGATTTGGTATGGGATACCACGGCTGCATTAAGAATAATACGGGACTGTAAAGTAATGAAAGAGATGGAGACGCTTAGTGATCGTAGATATCTACTATTGCGGCTCCAGTTCCCCAGAAAAATTACCAGGAGCACGGGTCGTCGGCGAACTCCTCGATCCGGGTACTATGAAGAGGATAGGTTAGACCCCCAGCTGATCAGGTGAGCAACCACGGAACTGGATGAAGATATGTTAATCGCGGCAGCCCAAGCAGCCGCCTGATCGATGGAGTCTCGGGATACGGACGCAAGAAGGGTGGGACAAGATGCTGAACACCTGCAAAGAAAGGTAAAAGAGATATGCGATGCCTCGTTCCTGAGTATACTTCAAAAATACAACCTATTGGTCAGCCGAGATCGGGGTGCTGCGAACGTTGTGTTTAGAAGCACGTCGTGAGCTGCAACACTCCAGAAGAAGAAAGTCAAGTACATAAGAACAAGAACTAAGGTTAAACAATACCTACCAAGAAATTGCAGCGGAGCTTCGTCGTGCTATTAAACACGCGAAAAGGAAAACTCCGAGTGAGCTAATGCAGGACATTGATCAAGATCCATAGGGCAGACCATATCGTCCTAAAACCCTGCCAATCACGATTATCCTGCCGTCCAACAGCCTGAAAAGAATCTTAGAAGCCCCATTCCCGAGGCCTGCCCTTCACTTTAAACACCGAGGATCATATGCCACTGAAGAAGAGATAACAAACATGCAGTGAAGAGAATGGCGAACCGAGATACAGCTCCTGGTCCAGACGGAATCCCAGGGAAAATTCTTGCAACAGTCAGTAACTTCCTAACAGACAGAATAATCAGTTTATTTAATAAATGCTTGAAGAAAGGAAGATTCCCAGATATCTGGAAAAAGGTCACTTTTGTCCTGCTGACTAAGCCAGGAAGAAGGGAGTCCCCGTCATCTTCCGGCCAATATGTCTTATCAGTGAGGTAGGAAAGATGATGGAAAAAATACTGGTGGATCGGATCTGAGGCAACTTGAACCAGGTGGGTCCTGACCTTTCCCACAATCAGTTTGGGTTCAGAACGGGCTGTACAACGATCGATGCGATCGAGCGAATGACCATCTCGTGGATCGGAGGCGGGAGAGAGGGGTGGGGAATTGGCCCTGGCAGTATCCTTGGATATCGCCAATGCCTTCAACTCCTTCACGTGGCCGAGGACAAGCACTGTGCAGACACTAGGTACCAATATATCTGCAGGAAATTATCAATCACTACTTAAAAAACAAAAGTATAGTGTTTAATGTAGAGAAAAGACTCGCCAAAGAGAGATAGAGAGAGGAGTTCCGCAAGGCTCAGTCCTGGGATCGCTTTTCTGGAACTTGGACTTTGACTCAGTCCTCCAGATAGCGGTCCCAGACTGCGTGGAGATAATCTACTATGCAGATGACACAATGTTAGTCACCGGAGGAGGGTCATGGACCAGAGCCCTCAGAGTTATGGAAACTGCTGTAGCCGCGATTGTAAATAGACGGTAAATAGATTGGGACTTAAAATAGCTCCACAAAAAGCCGAGGCGCTCTGGTTCCACGGCTTTCCGAAAACAAAACACTCTCCACAAACATGGTTAAGTGTGGGAGGGGATCGCAAACATGTAAAGGACCAACTGAAGTACTTAGGAATTATACTGAATGGTAGACTGAATTTCCAAGCATACTTCAGCAACTTGGTTTCAAGGCTGGAAAGCATGGCAATGTACTTGGGGTGTTCAATTCCGAACATATATGGTCCCGGTTTGAAAATTAGGCGTTTTTACGCCAATGTGATTAAATCAATAGTGATGTACGGTGCCCCGGTTTGGACCAGACACATCAAGAAGAAGGAAATCGCAATCTTGGCTAAACTGCAACGCTTCACAACAATTTGCATTACGCGGGCTTATAGGACGATTCCAGGTGAACTGGTTTTGGTGTTAGCTGGTATAATACCATTCTATCAATCGACTACAATAGACTATAAGGTTTACCAACGAGCACGAGAACAGCGAAGTGAAGGGGTTGTCCCCTCCAAAAATGTGATAATGCAATGGCGAGAGCAGGAGCGGGCAAACGTCCTGTCATCCTGGAGGGCGCAGCTATCCTCCGGAAGGCCGTTTCTGAGTGCCATCACTGGAGAATGCCATCATTAAATACTGGAATCAATGGATGTCCTCAGGCCCTGAAAAACTAACGTTCAGGATCTCCCAAATCCTATCTGAGCATGGCTGTTTCGCTCTGTTGCGTATCGGTGCAGTGAATGACAAAACATGCGCGGAGTGCGGGACGGGCATAGATACTGCCCTACACATAGTTTCAGAATGTCCAGCGTTCGTGGCGCAGCGGAAAGTGTTACAAAAAAAGATGTTTTTGACAAATCGCAAAGTTAAAGGATGAAGAGACGTGTAGTGCATTCATTGACTTTTCCGAGGAAGTCATAAGTATAGAGGAAAGCAACGAGCGGCAGCGGGAAATCTCTGACCCGTTAAGTCGAGAGAGACAACGTAGGCGTCAAAGATCAAGACACTGCAATGTCTGGTTCTTAGATACAAAATAGTATTGGGACGGTGGCTAGGGATGGTAAGCTTCCAACTCAGCCCTCCCCACCCTTCATAATTAAAAGGGATAGAAGGGTTGTTTATGACCAACCTCCACTTCTAATCAATAAAGCCCCAGGACAGGGGTAAGGGATTCGTGATTGTAAAATGCGCTAACATGCATAGTCGCAACCACTCTCAGGCTTGTGGTGGTTTCCGGTGAGGGGTGGAACCACTACAAACCATGGGTAGACGCGAACCGAATATAGCCGACGGTTCGTAGGTAAGGGAAGTATAGAGGGGAGTTAATTCTCCCGAGAGTAAGGGTCATCTTAAGAGTCACTGCTTAGATAATTCCGGTGAATACCTCGGCCCCAGAATTATCAGAGGTATGTGAGATAGGCTATCGTGGAGGTTTTAGTCGGTAGAAATTTGACATCTCTCTCAAGATGGCCGGACGTCTTTCGAACATTTCTTCCACGTTAAGAAAAAAAAAAAAAAGATTTGAGGAGAGAAGTTGAGATTGGTACGGGTTTCTTCGAAATCAGATTTCTTCTGTTTAGAATCAGAAACCTCGATGTAGCTGATGATTCCTGTAAGGCCTGCTCATAGACGGAGTCTCTTCGACGAAGTTGAGGACTTGTACCGAGGACCCTGCGAAGGTCTTGACGGAGCCTTTCGGAGCAGGGCGCGGAAGAGTGAGAGGTCGGGGTTCCCAGGCCGTGGCCTGGGAATTCTATGCATATGATAGATTGGAGGGAAGAACGTGCGTATGGGCCTCGTTCTTTTGATACGGATATTTTCCATAGATTAGTCAAGGCGAGGAGTAGTAACCTCCCAATCGGGGTCGGCCGGTGTTAACCGTACTCTGTTCGCTGCCCTAGTAATAAGGGTAAGTTGGATAGGCTGAAGTCCCGTGAAAGGACATGTCGTGGATAGCTGTTGTGACCGGCTGACTGGAACCAATGCGGAAGTTGAAGTGTCGGCGACAAGGTGGGTCAATGGAGGATTACCTAGTCAATATTTCCTCATACCCAAAATCATGTAGGGAAAATCCTGACACCGTCTAGCCTGAAATCCGGCATCGGTTTGGGTTAGGTTCGATGTCGCTTTTTTAATAGGGTTGACCTTAAATCTTTTGGTATGTTATGGCGTGGGCCTATCTTGTAATCTTTTTATTGACTCAGTTAGTGTCGATAGGAGTGAATAATCGACAAGCCACTTCTCGGTTTCAGTACGCGAAACTAGTTTCTGATAGGCGGGCAAGTACTCTCACTGCGGTGAGTGGTATAATGCTCGAACTGTTTTAAGTGTTTATAAAATATAATAATAGATAAAACAGCAACAAAAGTATTTTGGGAACCGGGAGTGGCGGTGAAGATAGCGGCAAGGAGGAAGCTAGAATGGGCCTGGCGACATTATTTCACGGGCAGCGGTGGTCCATCCCACCGGTAGCGGGGATCAGGACGACGGGAACTCGGAAGAGAGTAGCCTAAGCAGTCGGAAAAGAGTAAAGAGGATGACGACAAGGTGAGCAGTCCGGATCAACATAGACAACGAGAAAGAGCACAATGAAGAGTGTGCTAAAGCGTGAGCAGGGCAGGGGGTGCCAGAGGGGCATGTATGATACGGGCACCCTGTCCGTAGACCTCCGGTCACGGTGGAAGGAGGAGTTGACGTCGGAGCCATAGACGACATCAAAGATAAGAGTGTGGATTATCTGATAGAGATTATGGAAGAACTATTCACCCATCTAGTAGATGTGATGGAAAAAAATGAGAAGTGAGAAAGTGCCTTAGGACGGTGAAAAAAATGAGGAAAGCCATTGAGGAGCCCGAAATTCACCACAGGGGGCAGTAAGAACAGGTAGAAGGGCGCCACCCTAATGAGGTAGGGCAAAAAAGGAAGGTCACCTCTTCCCCTCTCCCCCGATAAACCTGATAAAGATAAAAGGGTGAAAGGGCTAAAGCTGGACAGCCGTGAGACTTCGAGCTCGGACGAAGAGAGCAGGTGAAAAATCGTCAGGCATGCTAAGCCTGTTAAGACAATTGTAGAAAAGCCGTACCCGAGACAGGAGACAGTGCGGGCATAAACGACGCCTCTGAGACGGAAACGGATGGTCCCCAACAGAGGAGACCGAGGCTGTTGGATAGTGGCGTGCTCCGCGCAACTGGCGCGTAAGGTTGCGGCCCAGGCTAAAGTTAGGATAAGGTGGGTCGTCAACAGGGTGAAGATGGTACTGAAAATCATGCGATGTTTTGCGTGCCATGATTTCGGGCACATGGCGGCTAGATGCCCCATAAATAGAACGGTAAGGGAGATTTGCAGGAGGTGTAAAGGGGAGGAACACTCCATTAGGGAGAGCAAAGTCCCGGTCTCCCGTTGTCTGTATAGCAGAAGAAGGTATAAAACCTAACCTAAACCTCTCCCACCTGGCAGCTTTTGCAGATTGTAGGGGTGACAATCCTACAAAGAGGGAGTCACCAGGACCGTAAGAGCTCTGGCGGCTGGAAGCAGAGAAAAATGTTCAAGTTAATGCAGATCAATTTGAACAGGGCGTAGCTAGGTCATGATTTGCTAGAACGGTACGTGAACTACTGTTTGACGTAATCATCATTAGCGAGCCACGTTATAATAGATGGGAGTAGATCGCTGATGAAGGGTTGGGGGTCTCCATTTGGTTCTCGAATGATGGAGCCTTCGCCGGGGTAGGGGTAGGGAAAGTGAGCCGGCAGGGGGCTTTGTTGCCGTGGAGATGGAGCGCTGGCTTTTTATCAGCTGACTTTTCGCCCAATGCAGCAAACAGCCAGATCGCAGACAAGTTGGAGAAAATTAGAGGCATTATTATCGCGTCGGATAAGACGCCTATCGTCACGGGAAATCTTAACGCGAAGTCACCAGCTTGGGGATCACCAAATGACAGGGGCACGCTCATGTTAGAATGGTGCGAACAAGTCAGTTTAATGCCCGTAAACAGCGAGTTCACACTGGAAAAGCCATCCAGAACTTCCAAGACCGATAGTAGTGTGTCGTCTCTCGATAGTTAGAGAGATGAACTGCAGTAGGGTGCTGAGCTTGAAGACCGGATCAGACCATAGGTATGTGTGGCTAGAAATCATACATACCCCTGAAAGAACGAAGAGGGAAGACTAAGCCCTACGAATTAAGGAGAATCCACTTCTTTAACGACGGAGGCCAGGAACACGTTAGGGGCAGTAGAGATGGAGGAGTCCCAGCAAGGCTCCTTGTGGTAGAGTTAGCTCAATCCTTTTAGGATATGATGGGCAGGGCGAAGGTGTACCATCTTCCCAAGAAAAATACGAAATGTGGCAAAGATTGGTGGTGCTAGGACATCGCGAGGCTCCGAGCCGAGAGAAAGGAAGGAAGCAGAAGGTTGTTCAAAGCCATCAGTGCAAGGAGGAGCACGGAGGGACTGGACGCCCTCAAACAAAGGTATAAGGTGGCCCAGAAGACCCTGAAGATTGCTATTCGCAGGGCCAAGGAGGAAGCCTGGAGAAACCTGGTGAAGATGGTGGACGATGATATATGGGAAAAACCGTATAAGAAGATTTCTCGGGTGTTGAGAGAATCTCCCTAAGCTGAGTAGCTGGCGGAGACTAGGCAGCTGGTGAAGAACTTTCTTACCAGCCCTAAAAGAGAGAAAGGGAGCAGAGGCCGGGTTGAGACGGAAGAAAGGGTCCCGGAGGAGGGCATCACGATTACGAGTGGGGAAAGCGATTGTCCGTCTGAACCCCAGAAAAGCCCTGGGTAGACGGCATCCCAGTCACAGCGATTAAAGAGGCATTTCAGAGGTTCCCAGAGAGATAACCCAAATGGTCGGTTTATGTTTCAGGAAGGGGTATTTCCCTTCAATCTGGAAGGAAAGACGCTTGGTACTCATCCCAAAATGGGAGGAGGGGCAGAGCTATCGGCCTATCTATGTTCTCTCAAACTGGAGTAAGGTCCTGCAGCTGGTTATTAACACGTTGTCGCCACGTCACCCATATCTGGTATGCTTCCGTGGGGACCCTGTCACCCGTAAATGGGTGACATTCTTTATCCAGTTAAATAGGATTTTTCAAGTAATTTATAAAAATTTCGTTTGTAACACGTAATATTTACTATGTGAAGTAGCACATGCAAACATAAAATATACAAAATATACAAAAAAATAAAAATACATAGAATAAAATAAAACAAAAAAATGAAAAATATACATATACGGGGCATAAAACCTGGTTGCGAAGAGGAAAAAGGCCTACTAATTCACCTACTAATACGACTCCTGCTACTTTGGTAAGAAATGCTCTGTATAAAATTTGTAAGCGCACGAACTGTGATATTTGTAAAAATAATTGAATAAACCAAAGACTATATATATATACTGCAAAAGATTAGATATTTTTTTCTTATACGAGAACCTTGGGCAGAATTTTGCCTTACCCACTCCGGTTCCTACACATCTGTAGGTACTATGATGTTAATTAATGTCAATCACAGTACTACAAATTTAAATAATAAACCCATATTTAATTTGATAATTTATATAAAAATATTATCATTGTAATAAAATATAAAAATGAATAACTAATAATGAATGATAAATAACGAATGAGTAATTTCTCTGATGATTACTATAGATATATATCTCTAAACATCTTCATGGTAATAATTAATGAATCAACAATTTTTAAATTTTCTATTGTTTATGAATTTAATAATGTTGAATGTCACAACGGTAAACGTAAAGTGATGAAGCGCGACGGTTCACTATAAATGTTTGTTTGAAATATATTAATTCGGTGACTTTCTCGAAATGTTAGAACCGTAGTTATCTAACGTAATGGAGAAATGACACGAAACGTATGGCGTTCAACTCTGTCTTTATTGAGATTCCGAGGTTTCTTATACATTTGATTTTCCAGAGTGGTGGGGGAACTGATTGAGTCTGCACGTTCCAGGACGATGGATCATCCTTGCTCGTTGCTGGCCGGAAATGATTTCAGATAAGCCCTTGTCACACCTTCAACAAAATGGATAGCAGCTCCCTCTAACAATAAACTATATCATCGCCAATCCAAAACCCAGAGACATCTTTACAATCAGCGCATTTCTTCGCCAACATAACATATCTATATAACGGATACTCGAACACGAAATACACCACAAAAATACACATGCAATCTACTCAAACAACCCCTCCTAAATCACATGCACGCATACGTAATCAGAAACTCTCACACAAACTAACACAAAATAGACCCAACCACCGACGCAACACACTAACACTCTAAATATGTAACAACCAAATCTATGGGCTAAAAATGTATAGCCTATGGTTTTAATTTTTTCAATAAATTTTCAATAGCAACGAGTAACATTAAAGGTGGACACTAACGTTTTCGTTTTTTGAAAACCTTTATTATAAAATATATAAAATGATATTCTTTGGATTGTCTTCTCTATACGATATATTCTATAATACTACTAAGGAAAAAACAAGAGCAAACTCCGCTCGGCCCGATCGGTAAGAAGAGTGTCGATATCACCACACTCTGACACCTTCTTGTGGCCTTTTTGCTTGCTGGCAACAGGCCGATAAAAAGGATCGAAAACAACGTTAGAAAATACGCGATATATAACTACATTCCATATTTTCTCTCTGCATGCGAGGCACTCTCTGATACTCCATATAACGAACTGTTCAAACCGGAAGATCGGGATAGAATTCAGATCGCCCCGGTCGGTGAAGAAGAGTAGCGCTCGCATTTGTCGGTAAGGAAGGCTGGCGCTGTCGCCACAGCTACTTCCTCCCTAAATTTAAAATGTTAATGCTATTTTATATTGAAAGTTACTGTCCTTTTTCTTGCGTAAGTTTTTAGCGGTTTTGCTTCCCTCAGTGGTTTGTTGCAACTTGTTTCTGGATTAGCTGAATTTTCCACCGGATTCTATTTCGCGATGAAGGCCGGTTTAGTTGTTCCACCGAAACAGTTGCTTGACTCAGGAAACATTGACTCAGGTGCTACCAAGCATATGTCTTCTAATAAAGATAGATGGAGAATTATACTGCAGGAGAGAATCAATCGGTAACGGTTGCGGACAATAAAATTCCTTTTTCAACAGGCAGCGGAAACGTGGTCGTAAATATTAAAAGTTAGTGTAAAAGCAAAATAATTACCAAAGTTGGCTATGAGTAAATAAACTAACCAGCAAGGATTTTATACTGGTTTTCAACGCATACGGCTGTAAATTATATAAAAAATCTGACTTCCAATTAAAGGGCGAAATGTTGCTAACAGGAACCAATAGAAACGATCTATATAAATTAGATACCGAATCGTTACCATGTAACGCATACAGTGTCATAAGCTGCAAACAGACTCAAGAACTTTGGCATAAATGGCTTGATCACCTGAACGATCGAAGTATAACCTTATTAAGAAAAGGTATGGCGACCGGGATTGAACATGATGAGTTCAGTAAGAAATCCTGTGTAGCTTGCATAAACGGTAAACAGACTAAACTACCATTACATGCTGAAGGTCAAAAAAGAGCAGAGGACTTTCTGGAAATTTTACACGCTGACATTTGCGGTCCTTTTTTGACATTAAGCTGGTTAAGTGCACGACATGTATTTCTTCTGATAGACGATTTCTAGTGCATGAGTTTTTGCTTTCTTAAGCAGAAGAGCGATGTTACGACGGTATTTAACCCTTCGCCTACTGTGCCGGAGTCATTTTTGATCTGCGTTGAGAGCCACTCGAATGCAACAACGCACACAGTGATTGGCGCTGCTTGTATTAGTTGAAAAGTGATGGCACTAAATACAAACCCTCCGCATACTATGCCGGAGTCTGACCCAGAATCGCTTGAAACCGATACTGCACACATTGTAACACCGTGATGATGTGAAGACGGCCTTATCATCTAAGTTCAGTCAAGGTCCACTACTGACTCAGAAATCAACCCAAGAAATCGGCAGATGTTCACTAAACAGTCTTATCATCCAAATTCAGCCAAGGTCAACTACTGACTCAGAAGCCCAAGAATCAGCATTATCTCCCAAATTCAGTCAGGGTTCACTACTGACACAGAAGCCAACTCGAGCACAGACGTTTTCCAAATACATGATACCCCTTTTCTACTTCATAAAGTCCTATATATACCTAAGTTAAACTATGAATAAAAGCAGTATTATTCGGCTTCAACACGCCCCCTCAATCGCGAATCACTAAATCTAGTCCTAAACTTTTAGTAAATTTAGTGTGTTTTCCAACCGGACTTTGTTAAAATGTCTGCTACCGTTTCGTTTAAGTAATAAAGTTTTATAATAGATGAATCAACCGCTTGTCGCACGAAATGATTCCGTATATTTATATCTGTATGTGTTTTGTCCTATTATGTGGCATTCTATCATTTGTCCACAAATACGCCGATTGATTATCATTAAAAAGTTTTATACATATATTCTTATCCGTCAATTCTGCTAGAATTGTTCTGAGGAATTTCTCTTCTATAGAAACTTTTGAAGCGGCTACATATTCCGATTCATAGCTCGAGATTGGAATTGTGCTTTGTTTCTTACTTCCCAACTTATTGCACCCTTTTCTAATAAGAATACCAAACCGGTAACTGAACGATGGTCCGCCTCATCACTTGTAAAGTCAGCATCAATAATACATAGCCTGTAATATTTAGATCGGTTTTCTCATACCATAGCTTATGGTCTATTGTTCCTTTCAAATATTTAAGAATTTTTTTAGCGGCATCTCAATGTTCGTCATTATGATTATTATTGAATTTGCTCAAATAGCTTATGCTATGAGTACATGTTGAAATGAAGTTAAGGCTTCCAAGTAATTCCCGATATGGACGATTATTGCATTCTATTGGTATGTTAACACATTGTGGACGTGAGACGCGAATTCACGTCTTTCAGTTTTCAATTGTTCCGGACAGGAGACGAAAATTCTCGTGTTTCAACGTTGCGGACGAGGAACGCTTTTTTGCGTTGTAGGGGACACGACCCAGGCAAAGTTATATATAATTAATATTATATAATATTATATATAATATAGAATTATATATTATGCTGTTATGTAATTTTTCAAGGGGTAGGGAAATTGTTTCCTAACACACCACACCAAGAAACGTTACAAGAGGTATTTCCATTTTATCAATAAAATATCTCTAAAATGAAAAATAATTAATAATTTTAATTATTAATAAAATAATGCACTTGTTAAATGCTATACATTCTCTTGAACTCTTCCAACCATATATTAAATAATTCAAAAAATACGAGAAAATACAGGCTATATGTTTGTTAAATCATACTGTCCTAAATATGTTAATATAAATATAAAATAAATAATAGTTAAAATCTGAATATATATAATAGATTCTCAAATATCTCTATAAAAAATATATAGTAATATTTAAGAATATTTTATCAATGTGAATTAAAGAAGTGCATATATGCATTGCACAAAGTTTCCTTGTTGCTCCAAAAATGGGCCATGGGAGCAGGTTAGGCGCGTCGAGTGCGGTATGAAATGTGTTAAGTTTGTGTCCAACAGGCAAAGGAGTTGCTACTGAATAACAATTTTCTAAATTAAATTTCTTTAACAATTCATTGATATAAGTACTTTGATTAATTCTATTACTTTCTCTATACACTCTTATACCTAAGATTTTATTAACAAGCCTAAGTCTCTTATTTCAAATCGCGAACTTAAATATTTCTTTAATTTTAATTTTTCGTCTTTGTTTCTACTTAACAGTAAAATATCATCGACATAGACAGCTACAATTAAGAATTTGTTTTCTTTTCCACGGCACTAAACGCACGGAGCCAAAATATAAGATCTGAATTATAAATTGATCGCATGAATTTCATCGTGTCACGATTTCGAAGCTTGCTTCAAACCATATATTGATATTTTAAGCGGCAGACCTTGGCTTCTTCGGCTGGATATCCTTCTGGACATTCCATACAGATTTCCTCTTTTAGAGTCCCATTTAAAAAGGCTGTCATGACATTCAAGTAGTCTATGTCCATTTCCAATTGCAACGATAAGGAATGAAGGGGTTGTATTATCATAGGTGAAAAAGTTTGATTATAGTCTACGTCATAGATTTGACAACAACTTTTGGCGACCAGACGGGCTTTAAATCGAACGGTCTCACCATTTTCATCCTTTTTGCGTTTGAAAATCCACATGGACTTGATGGTTTTTTTGACCTTCAAAGAGGTCAGTTAGCTCCCATACTTGATTTAGAGAATTGTACTCCGCATTCATCGCGGATTCCCAATGATGTGTGTCATCAGAACACAAGGCTTCTTGAATTGATCATGATTCATCGCTTGTTGCATTGAAAGCTTCGTGTCTGATAGTGTCAAGGAATTCTCTGGCTTTTCTATTTCGTACATGATATTTTCGTTCCTGAGATTTTTCTTGATTATCGTTGAGATCTTGCTCTTGGCAATGAGTTTGACGTTCAGTTTCACTTTCTTCTTGCATTGTTTCTTGACTATTCTCTTCTTTTCGTATATCATCAATACCAACTACCTGAATTGGTAGATCAAATGAGGATTTATGCTTCTCTTCTTTCTTGGCAATGAGATGAAGTCGTCCCAAACTCATTTTCAAAGAAAATTACATCTCTTCCTTTTATTATATTTTTAGATCCATTAGTTGATTTGAATCCATTAGTCTACAACATCTGATATCTGAGCAATATCCTATAAATATATACTCTTTTTCTTTGGTTTTGAACTTCGTTCTTGCTTGCTTCGATACATGTAATATAGCTGTACACCCAAATTATTAAGTAATTATTATTACTTTTAAGCGTCTCAAATCTATCTTTTTGCTTGACCAAATTTCAAATGGTGTTGAATTCTACACACTTTCAATTGGAGAGCGATTTTTCAAACATACAGCCGTTCTTACGGTTTCTTCCCAAAAGTTTTGATTGGGCTTGGCTTCTTGCAACCTGCTTTTTCAACAAATGTTCGAATCGCTCTTTCTGCAATACCATTCTGTTCCGGTATGTGCGGAACAGTTGTTTGAACTGTTTTATTCTTTCAGACTTCAGGAAATTATCCAGCTCAATAGTTACGAATTCCTTGCCGTTATCTATCCTTAAAATTTTGATTTTTTTGTTGTGTTTTGTCTTTCAACCTATGCTTTGAATTGTTTGAATGCACCCACACTCAGGTTTATGCTTCATGAAATTGCATAAAAATCATTAACCAGGGCGAAGACACATTTAGCTTCAGACCAACTTGCTTCTGGCATTGGTCCACAGACATCAGCATAAATCATAATTTGGTTGCTCTTTCTCTGTCTGAACCAGTGAATGGTTTTCTAGAAAATTTACCATCTTTTCACAAATTTACTATCTGACAAGTTGAAATCAATACGAGATGCTAATCCTTTTCGTAATAGTTGCATAGATCTATCATTTAAATTCTCCAGTCTTTTATGCCAAAGGGTGTAACTTAATTGATTTGAAACTAAAACAAGTGCTTGATGAGCTGGTGTAGCATTCAATTTATAAAGACCATTTGTTAAACTTGCGGTAACACATGGAATTCAAACTATTTTATAATTATTTTTCAAGTAAATATTGCATTTTGCACCATCAAAAATGACAGTATGCCCTTTTTGGACCAGTGAGCTAACAGACAAAAGATTAGTGCATAACTTGGGTATGTAGAGAACGTCAGAAATCGTTCTAATTTGCGAATCATTGGATGAGTTTACATTTACATACCCTTTTCTCGTACCTCGAAGATTTGAATTGTCAGCAATGATTATAATTTGACCTTCACATGTTTCAAAATTTTGAATCCAATCTTTATTGCTTGTCATATGATTCGTCGCTCCCGAATCAATGCATCAGTTATTATCATCTTTCGAGGTCAAAGGGACAAATAATGGGCTCCAATTATTTTTTCTGCAATTCTTATGAGCTTTAGCATTACTTCGGGTATGAATTACCTTTCCTACAGTTTGCTAGCATGTGTCCTTTTTTGTTACAGCCATAACAAATTACTTCTCTTTTTTAAAATTTTTGAGGAAAGTGTCGTTGATCACTTCTTGATGCGTAGGCTATTTCATTGGACGTAGAAATGCCTTTCTTCTTTATGTCATCCTGAAGAAGTTTGTTCTTAACCAGTTCTGTCGTAATTTCTGCTTCTGAACCATAGAGCCATAACAAGCGGTTTATATTGAAAAGAAAAACCTGCTAAAATTACAACAGCAAGTAACTTATCCTCGATAGGGTTGCCTATATCGGCTAATTTGAGCGACATTTCAATAGCTTCCCACATATAACGATTCATCATATCGTTAAAGTCGTTGTAATGTATTTTAATTAATGCTCTCATTAAGTTCAATAATCTAGGTAGACCTTTATCTTCATAAGCTTTGCATAATTTGTCCCAGGCGTCCTTGGCGGAAACAGCATCTCTCGCATGTATCTGGCAATGGGTTTTAATATAAAGCCTTTTGATCTTTTTTTAAATCTAATTCGAATCTATTTCCGCTTTTGATACAATCCCAGAGATCTATGAGCGACATTTTCATGGTGAATTTCCATGAGGAAAAATTCGAGCACCCATCCAATTTGGGATCTATCGATGGAATATTGCCTGTTAAAGTCGATGTAGGCAACATTGCAGAATTAGTTGGTTGATTTGCAATGACTTTCTCAAGTGTGTCTAGTCAAATAATTTACAAACAACTTCAAGGAGTGAAAATAATTTTTATGTATTCTTGCTTATAAAATGTACATGAGTTTTAATAAGAGCCACAAATAAATAAGATAAAGGTTTGAGAAGGCTTCTTATATAGTTAATAGCTTTTGCTTGCCGAAAATGGCGGAACTTTTTCGAAGGATGGCCACGTGCTCTGTAGAAATTATGCACCAGTTTTTTAAAATATAATAATAATAAATAGGATACTGACCAAGAATTTTTATCAGTTATTGCTCGGGCCCATAACCTGTTGGATCTTGGTATTTGAATAAAACAGAATCCAGCCTTGGTCGATTACACTTAATAATTTAGTGAGTTACTAATTACAACGACGGTTACTCTTCTAATAATAGCAGGAGGCATACCTCGTTCTATGCTCGCATTGAATTACCCCACTCCTTTCCAGGAACTATTACGTGGATTATTACAGAGTGTCTTTAGCAATTAATAGTTGACATTGATATTCATCGGCTTCAACAATTCCATTAGACGTGGGCTACAAAGATGAAGAGGATAAAAAGCTTCTACCGAATAATCAGGAATTCCAATGCTTAATTAGGAGTCTGATATATGTTGCGAATTCAAGTCGGCCGGACATAGCAGCAAGCGTAGGTATTTTAAGTCAAAAATTGCAAAGACAAACGGAAGCAGATTGGAGACAAGCAAAGAGAGTTGCTCGAAATTTAAATGGTACGATTGATTACGTACTAAACTTAGGAAACAGTAAGAGGAACGAACAACTAACTGGATATACGGGTACGAACTGGGCAGAGAATAAAACGGATCGAAAATTCAATAGCGGCTATATTTTTCAATACTACGGAAACTACGTCAACTGGGCTTCTCGAAAACAGACATGCGTCGCTTTATCCTCAGCGGAAACTAAATACGTAAGTCTGAGGTGAAGCTTGTCAGAAAGAACTATAGTTAATAAAACTACTACAAGATTTCTAAAATAAAGTACAACTACCGTTAATTATGTATGAAGATAGTCAAAGCTGCATCAATCTCGCGGACAGTAACAAGTTTAGTAGACGGAACACATTGATGTTAAATACCACCACATAAAAGATTTAAAATATAGCAAAAAGCATTAATCTATTGCGAAAGCGATTATATGATTGCAAATTTATTGACCAAGCCGCTACGATAGACGAAGATAAAAGGTTGATAGAAGATTGCAGCCTGGGACCGATTCAAGAATTGGCGACGTCGAGGAGGAGTGTCGGCAAGGCAGAAGCCTATAACGAGCCGATTTTTGTTACGTGTGGTTAGCGACGACGCCATCTGGGGGGGGGGGATTGTTCATAGATAGTCAGTGGTAATCAGACATTAGTGGGGACAACGTGCGGTGTGAAAAATAAAATAAAAGAGCGATTAATAATATTACGTGAATGCATAAGTTATTCAAGTTCCTGCGTATATTAATCCTGTTTTTAACAATAGGGGAAAGCTCAATATAACGGGCGTTTACATTCCACCAAGCTGGCCTCTAGAAAAGTTCGAGGCTAGCATCTCCTAGAGGACCTAAAAGGTAATTTCGCCCCCCTCCTGCCGCGAGAGACGCTTGTATTCAACGCCAAGTCAATTCTACAGGCTCCCTCCGCACAGAAGCGAGAAGATAAGTAGTAGCGGACTGAGCACTGAGTCTTCACTTCCTCCTGCTTAAAGTGGTGGTTACAGTGAATCGGCGAGGATAGCGGTTTAGAGAGCTGTGAGTAGAGATGGAATTCCTCGCAGCTCTCCTCACCGCTCTACTATGAATACTTCCATTACATTTGAAGGATGTTTCAGAGTTATGGTATCTACATATTTATATTCTATTTAGAATTGGTGCGAGGATAGAGGAAAGTGAAGGTAATGGCATTTCGTCTCGGAGTCGCTGCCTAGACTCATCAGTGGGACTGATGGCAGCGACCCTTTACCACAGACGCTTGTTGTTATAACTACTCGCTAGTATAACGCAGACCACTTGAGTCCGGTTGGCGCCTGAAGGTATCGGGCTCACAAAGTATCACCCGACACATCGTTCTGGGAAATTCCCTTCTACCACACTCTGCCGAAAAACTATGGAAAATGTAATAAAGTTGAGTTTAGTTTTGTCCTTCATTTGGTCCACATCTTTTTTATTTACGTCCTGCACTCGTTCCTTTTCCACGGATAGGAATAAGGATTGAAGTGACACCCGGGTAAAATAACGTTTTTCTTTGTTTTTTTGGAAACTTAATGCAAGTTTGGAAAGTGTTCTCTTCAGTACGGTTCCTGCGCCACGGACGAGAATCACTTTATCGCTATTTTTTTTCTTTTCTCCCATTTCGACACCGTCACACCATGACAATTTTGGCGATCATGCCAGGATTCGAAGAAACTGATTTCTAAAGAGCTTCTGACCTCCGATTTTCGAAATATCAAGAACCTACGAATTAAGAATTTTCAAAGAACGTTAGTCATAACAAATAAAACTGGACCGTAACTCATTCTCAACATACCGAGAATCGAGTAAAATAATCTCCTCTACGGAAGAGAACGAATCGGATTTCGAGTCTACATTAACCCAAATCAACGCGACAATGTCACGAGCATCATCTTCCGACCGACTCGCTGGTATTGAAGCTAGTCTGAGAAGAATAACTCAGTCTCTAAGCATTTTGGAAATCGACAACTCCAAAAGACGAAAAGAAATTTCTCAATTATCCAATTTAATAAACGCCGCTGTGATAACCACCGATGACACGGACTATACGACGCGGCGATTACGACAGAATATCAAGCCTAATTCACCTGAAGAAACCAGCGACGATGAAGGGACAATGCAGATACCAGCTAGAAGTCAGGCTAGAATGCTAGACGCCCAACAAGCTTCCAGGTTCGTCAGAATCATACGAGGACGAGACGACCAGGGAGTCGAAGAATTCATCAAAAGCGTTTGTTACGCTAAATCCAGGTGCGGCGATAAAGAAGGACTGCTGTACATCGTATTAAACGAAACAATAATCGAGAATGTAGAAAGAAGCATTCGTTTTCAGGAAATTAATACCCTTAAAAATTTATACAAAGTGCTACGTACTAATGTATCAACACCAACGACAGTGAGCCACAATCGTGCAAAATTACAAAGTACAAAACAAAATAGTTCAAACAGTGCAAACATTTACCCAAAGATTTACCCAAGTCCTGAGTGAATTGAGATATGCTACACAGGCAGAACATACCAGCCCGGTGGAGCGACAGGTCGTGTTGAAGATCATAGAAAACGAAGCACTATTAACATACATATCGAATCTGAAGAAAGATATAGGCCACCTAATCATTCATGACCGAAGACGTTTCAAGAGGCCAGTAATATTGCGATTGACATGGAGCTGTGATTTTGCAATAATATTGGGAGTGAGAGACGAGCATCTCGACCAGTTCCACACCGTCCTACACCTTTCACTCCTACAAATCTGCAAATTTTCCACCTCAATACTAAGCTTCAAGCATACCCAGACTTCCCAAGTGTGATATTTGTGGAAAACTAGGACACACTTAGACCGCTGTTTTAGCAATCAAAATTTTCAACACCCTCAAACCTGCAAGTTACCCAAGAACTATTCAATCACCACCAACGAAGAGAATCCGTACGTCGAGAACCCGTCAGAATCCACTACACCTCAGGGAAACTCCAACATATTAAGTGCAAGCTCCCCGGAATGCAGCAACCAGGAAATCTGCTATTGGACACCGGAGCAGGAGTCAATTTAATTAAGCAATCACTTATTTCTGGTAAACCTGACAATAATAAAATTTCTTTTCTTATGAGACGAGATAAGCACACATCATTAGGATCCACAGAAATATTATACATTCAAAAATTCATACTTTTCATGTTATACCCGACAATTTCCCTTTGTTAGAAGATGGCATCATAGGATTGCCATTCTTGCAAAACCACGATTATTCCATCACTAACCACACTGCTCGAATTGACAATGATCAAGTTCCACTATAGTTTTCAGAAAAATCTGATGAAATCGTACATACAATAGGCACGATCCAGCTATGCGCGTTTGTTATGTACGACATTTCGAATCTTGAAATTGAAGATGATGAAATCCAAGTTAAAGAATTATTAGATCTATTAAGACTTGATCACATAGAAAACTATTACCGAGAACCTATTAAGAAGATCCTCATCGCATATAAAAAAATATTTCATACCATTTCCTTGTACTAACCTGACAGAGCACAAAATTGACTTAAGAAGAAACAAACCAATTAACGTTAAGACCTACAAACCTCCAGAAGCACACAAAACCGAAATAAAAAGACAAATAGACGAAATGTTGACTAAACAGATTATTGAACATAGTACCTCACCTCATAATTCCCCCGTATGGGTAGTTCCCAAGAAACGTGACTCGTCTGGCAAACAAAAGTGGCGAATCGTCATTGATTTTCGCAAGCTCAACGAATATACAGACCAAGACGCATACCCCTTGCCTAATATTGAAGACATACTAAATCACTTAGGTAAATCAAAATTCTTCACGACTTTAAATCTTTCATCCGGTTTCCATCAGATTCCGATGGACAAGGATTCCAAAAAATTCACTGCTTTCTCTACACATGAAGGCCATTTTGAATTCAATAGAATGCCATTCGGCCTTAAAAATGCACCTACCACGTTCCAGAGAATGATGGACCGAGTGTTGTAAGGTCTAATTGGGAAACATCGTTTAGTTTACCTTGATGATATAATAATTTTCGGCATCACCATTTAAGAACATAGTATTTAGCAATAATCCTCGAAGGACTGTTACAAATCGGATTAAAGTTACAACCAGATAAATGCGAAATATTGAAACCAGAATTAGAATATTTAGAGCATTTGGTCACAGCAGACGGAATCAAACCTAATCCAAACAAATTCCGAGCAGTAACATCCTTTCCTACACCTAGAAATCCTACCCAAATTAAATCCTTATTAGGATTAACCAGTTATTATAGAAAATTTATTCGAAACTTTTCTAAGATAGCTCAACCACTGACAGATCTGACAAAGAAAAACGTAAATTTCCAAACGTTGAAAGGAAAGCTCTGTGAAGCACTTGTCTTATGATACCCCGATTTTTCCAAATAATTCACACTCACTACCGATACCTCGAATGAAGGCATAGGAGCAATCCTATTCCAAAAAAATCACTCCTGCTGCTTTATTTCTAGAACTTTAAATCCCGCTGAAAAAAACTATACCACCAACGAGAAGGAATTGCTTGCCATCGTTTGGGCAATCAAGCGACTGCGATAATACCTTCCTGGAAGGAAATTTCACATTTTAACCAACCATCAAGCTCTGAATTGGCTTCATAACATAAGAGATCCTTCATCTCGCCTCATGAGATGGAGATTAAGACTAGAAAAATATGACTATGACATACGATATCATAAAGAAAAAGAAAATAAAGCAGCTGATGCCCTATCCCGATTCTCTTTGAACCGCGTAAACATAATTACAGAAAACAAAACAGATACTGTAGAAACGCCCGAGAATGAGACCAATGCGGCTATCGAAGAAACAATCGAAAACATCGATGAGTATCTGGAAGAACTCATCAGGAACGCTTTAGACACACTTTTCGAAAAATATAAAAAATGGAAACGTAAGACACCTACCCTTGTCAAAGATACTACTAATCGATCACACTGGACATAATATACAAACAAATCCGTGATTTTAATGAAGAAAAATGGTTTAATTTCTTCCTTAAGACTTGTACGGAGGCAATTACGAAAAACATACATATCGGATTAAGACAACGATTTACCCAACAAGAACAATTAACAATAGCTACTATACTTGGATATTTATAAACGACCACTGATAGACGCATTCATTTTTCTACGAAATCTCCAATTGAATATACCCGAAAAGAGAGACTAAAGATATTACGCGAAAACCACGGTACTCCAACATCTCAACATTTAGGTGAAAATAAAACCTTACACAAAATTTTATCCCGACACTTCTGGCCAAATTTGGAGAGAGACGTTAAAAATTTTGTACAATCCTGTGAGATATGTCAAAGGGGGAAACTAACTACAATTCGACCAACAGAACCAACTGATACTCCCTTGAATCCCTGATACCCCCCTTGAATCCCTGATACCCCCTTGAATCCCAATGATAAAATTGCTATTGATATAATTGGACCCTTACTCAAGACCAAAGACGATTACCAATTCATACTTTCAATACAAGACGCTCTCACTAAATTTAATCCTTATTCCTTTGAAAAATCAAAGAGCATCCACAATAATAGACGAACTTATAAACCACTACATCTACATATTTTTCGCACTCAAAAGCATTCTTACTGATCAAGGTCAAAATTTCGTATGTGAGCTAGTGAACGAACTTGAGAAAGCGTTAAAAATGAAATATATAAAAACTTCATCGTTCCATCCGTAATCGAATTGTGTCCTAGAAAGGACTCGTAGCTTAGTTAAAAATTTAAGGACCAACATGATAGACCATAATAATAACCAATGGAACGAATATTTAATGTACATTTGTATGGGATATAACACTCTTGTACACGAAGGGAATGGCTATACCCCCTTCGAACTTACTTTCGGACAAGCTAACCTACCCAGTTCAGTTGTGATTTCACCAAACATGATTCACACGAAATTTTTCACACTTTGGAAAAACCGACACGACAAATACTTACAAAAATCCAGACGTATTATAGAACGACAAAAGAAACGACGGTACCAACGCGAACAAAATAGAAGGATAATCAGGACACAAAGTCTTCTTAATATCGGAGACCAAGTCTTAGTACATAACGACCACAAAATGCACAAATTAGATGTAGAATGGTTAGGCCCTGTCTAAAAATCTTAAAAAATTAAGAATTTCTATAAATTACAGCTGTAGTCTGTCGGTCGGTGACTAGCAATCGAATCATAGAAGCGCGTATCTTGTCGTCCGTAAAAATGAAAGGAATTATACAAGAAAATTCAACAAATACGGAATTAGGACGTTACACTCGGTATTAATAAAAAGCTGATCCCGAAATTCTGTAATCCATATGAAATAATCTTATCTTTTAGACAAAGATAGATACGTTGTAGAAGACATTTATGGATTTCAACTGACGAGGATTCCATTTTCAGGAATCGTTGGATCAGACCAGATGAAGATAATTATATCTGTATTAGCTTAAGCATTTTACGTTAATATAGACAGTACGTCGGAGCAGAAAACAAATATATCGACGAATGCTTGTAAATGAGTCTAATCGCGATATCTATTGTATGTACTATTGTATGTTCGTCCTTGCTGTGTGTGTGTGTGCGTGTGTGCGTGTGACGAACTCCGCGGTGATCATGTGCGAACAGACTCTACATTCTTCTTTAAATCACCTCGTGCACTACAATCGTTTTGAAATAGGAAGTTTATATATACAGTTATTCATATTATTCTGTTAGGTTGAATGTCGTTACATTATGAATGTCGACGAGCGTAGCAACCAAGGTTGGTATGTGTGTTGTGTGGATGTTGTGTATTGGTAGTTAGGTAAAATAGAAGAAGAACGAGTAGTATGGTGTATGCGACCAAGGTGTGATGAATAAAAAGAAACGCTGCATGCAAAAATATAAAGTAATTCCTTAAGTGACGCTTATCCGAATTGTTTTTTCCAACAATCTGGCAGCAGATCCGTGGTTATGATTATCTACGTGAGAAAAAATTAAGCAAAAGACACTTTTTCCGGGCAACTACTATTTAGTATGGGCTTTGGGGATGTTCGTTGTGGATAGTGAGTAAGAGGTGATAGATTGTCAAAGACTTTTTGGCGGTTAACTTAGTATATTTAGAGACGTTGGATAGTTGGACGCGATGAATTCGTAGATGCGATGAACTCGTAGACAAACGATCGCAGTTCACGTCGTGAGAATATTTCGATAACTGTATAACTGTATATCTCTAATTCTAACTGTTAAGTGAAAGCTCGCTGCTTTCCTTGCTCGTAGGAAAATTTGGTCCCCGTCTCGGACATTCCTAATTGGCCGAGTCATTTTTGAGTTTTAGCCAATTAGGTTGTCACGAAATTGCACTCCTTGCGTTCATAACGCGCTTTCTCCGAGAGTGGGGCTGCAATTTCGCCGGGACCGATTTCCCTGATTTATAGCGGTGAAGCAAGGTTTCCTCTGGGCCTTACTTTCTCCAAGTGTTTTCCAGACGTAGGTCTGAGTGGCCCCTTAGAAGACCTAGGGTTTGCAGAAATACTGTTGTGGCCGAATTATTAAAACTTCGAGTGCGGATATCTGGTCTTTACGCACTATGAGAACTTGAGTCGTCTTCTTATCTGAGAAAACAACTTTCTCCGATATCTGCTATCCGTTACAGGGCTATGAAAATGGAAGCAATACTGAGTTTGCGGAAAATAATTAAGGCAATAAAAAAGAAAAAACCGAAAGAAAACGCACCAGAAAAGACGAAAGTAGAATAGGAAACGAGGAATCAAGATGCGGTAGCATATGTAAGATTGCATTTATCGGATGAGCAGGTATTTCAATTCGCCGCAGAGGATAATCAACTTATGGCTAAAGATAAAGAAGGTATACAAGGGTGCTGCAGAAGACGAAAGAACTGATGCAAGCAACGATCTCAAATTTCTACATATGAAAGTTAGGAAATCCGTTAGCGACTATATCGCACGAGTACGTGGCTTAGCGACAAAATGTATATCGCTCTGATTAGAAGTGACATCACGAGAGTTAGTGTACTGGGTGCGAGGTATAAACAATTATTATAAAGACATTCGCGAAATATTCAAGACACAGAGAGAGAAATCACTTAAAGAAGTGTAAGACATAATTAAAGGAACAAGAGAAAGAGATACAAAGGAACGGCAATCGCCGCGAAGAGACGGAGACAGCTGCCTATATCGCAAGAAAACCAAACAAAAGAAGGCTACATGCGGTAAACTCGGACTACTATTACGAAGAAGTACCGATGGAGAGATATGCCAGATGGAGCCGAACTACTACAAAGAAAATAAACGAAAAAGTTCCGAAATCACAAGGACGAAGGACGTCGAGCGAGGAAAATTGGTGAATAATATCGTAACGAAAGCGAAACGCGATAATCAAACGTACGTGTTTACAGTAGGTAACCGTACCAATAAAGGTAATATCCAAGATTCGTATAATGTATGGTTATTCGACAGTGGTGCGTTTAACCACATGATCTTGAAGTGATTCATTAATGTTAAGTTTCAGGATGGCCACTTATATCAAGCGGGAGAAAACTCAAAACTGTGTTACAAGGCCGTAGGGACGATCAAATTCAGAGTTAAAGGAGATGCGAACAGGCCTGTCACTGTTTCATTGAGCGATATATTGTATATACCTAAGTTGAGAAAAAACTTGCTGTTAACGACACTCATGTTAAGAGGTTGAACAAGCGACATAACAACCGTACGATAAAGTAGGTAACGTTATAATAATGGGCAAGCTTAGTGATAAGCAAGTCAAATTCGTAGCTGAACCTTGCGGTAATCCAAATTTGAAATACGTATCGTATAATGTAGATCAAATAATGGATATAGAACAAAATATGTCATAGTAGGTCGGCACATGTAAATAACGAATATTTGATCAAAATGTGTGATGATAACTTAGCCGACGGTATTCAAAAAACATGTGTTAGAAACAAATTTACTTGTGTAACATAGCCAAACTTAAAAGACGACCTCATAAAGAGATAACAAAAATTTTGAGTAAAACAGCTTTAGAATTAGTTTACTGCGATGTTTGTGGTCCTATGCCAGTTACATCATTAAACGGTTCGCGTTATATGTTAGTGATAGTCGACGATTATTCGGGTATGTACTTTACATATTTTCTAAATCATAAAAATGAGGCATTATAGAATTTCATACTATTCAATGAAAAATATGAAAACTTAATTAACAAAAAGATAAAACGCGTTAAAACTGATAATGGTCGGAAATTTGACAATACTGAATTCAATCAATTTTTAGACCGTAACAGAATAACTCATAAGAAAACAATACCATATAACCCCGAAAGTAATGGTAAGATAGAACGAATGGTAAGATCAAATCGTACAATCCTGGAACGAGTCAGAATGTTGCTATATAGTAGTGGTCTACCAACAAAATTTTGGGTGGAAGCTGCTGCATTTGGAAGCCAGCAATGTAACACCGCGAAAAAAACAAAGATAAGACTCCATACGAGTTATTTTTTGGCATTAAACTTAACGTTAGTTATTTACGTATATTTGGATGCATTGTCTATTACCACATCCCGAAAGAAAAACGGAATAAATTAGAACTACCCGGAAAAATAGGAATTATGGTAGGTTACTCTCGAGAAAAACGAGGAATTTATGATCCAGAAAACGAAATAGTCCTAGAAGAAAGATCAGTTAAATTCAACAAGTTAGAATTAGGTAACAAACTTATTAAAACTAATAACTGCGAAAAGATTTATAACTATAATTACAATAGTATTATACTGAATGATGAAGAAGGAATCAATACAAATGTAAATAGTGAATATATAGTAGATGAGAGCTCAGATAGTGAGGAACGTTCAAATGATGATTCTTACCAACAGGTAAAAGTTGTTAACAAGTAATCGCAAATATCGTGTTCGCGAGGAACACTGCGAGGGTTAACTCGACAAATGATAGAACTCTGGAAAAATCTATGTCGAATAAATCAATTAGAAAAGGATAAGCGGAATAATACGTGTAGATCAGAAACAATTAGAAATAGGAACCAAGTTAGTTTAGTAGAAAATTATGAGATTCCAAAAACTTATTCAGAAGCAAAACTGAAGAAAGATTGGCCTAAATGGAAAAAAGTAATGCGAAATGAGCTAACTTCATTTGAGGGATGTTTGGTTTGGAAAGTTAGTTAAGAGATTGAAAATCATAAAAATAATCAAAAGCAAATGGGTACTAACAATTGAAAATGATAAAGAAAGTGACGATAATAAATATTAGGCAAGACTCGTTGCAGCGGGGTACGATCATATCAAATACTAAGACCACGAGGAATCGTGCCCTCCTGTAATAGCTATAGAAGCATGGCGATTACCGATGGCTTTAACTGTCAAGATGAATTGAGAATTTTAATTCTTCGACGTAAAAACGGCCTACTTATATGACGATATTAAAGAAACAGTATTCATGGCATTGCCTCCGAGATTTGAAAAGGGTCAGATTGAAAAGTATTGTCCGATATATGCATTACCGATCAGATGTAATCAGAACATCTTGTGTTGACTGTTCCGCTGTTATGTATGTGATGTGTATGCATGTGTGTGTAATGTTCTATAAGCAGCTCGACGGTATTGTCCTCACTGTGTAATAAGAAGAGTAAAGTTGTACCAAGCGAAATATATGTAGGTCATTGCATACAGGAGGTCATTGCCTGGATGAGAGTATCCTTTGGGCGAGTATGAATGTAGAGTGCATGGGACCGAGCGGATATTTAGTTTATGTTTACATATCGCGTTTTGGGAGAACTGCGTGCAAGAGGGTTCTAGGAATGCATGGGGAAATTTGAGAGACGGAGAGTATGGTGTGTGTGTGTGTGTGTGTGTGTGTGTGTGTGTGTGTGTGTGTGTGTGTGTGTATCATTAAGACTACTGTGTGAGGGCGGGGAGTCAGTGAACGACAAAGCGGAGTCGAGCGGGCAGCGTAGCGTGTAGAGTATAACGTAGTTGGAAGAATGAACTATCTTTTATAGAAATGATAACCACTAATCTGTATCTACAATTTAATGTACGAAGGATTTGACCAAATCACGTGGAGAACAAAGCCGATGAGTGTTTTTCCTTCTTTTAATTTTTTTCTTCGTACACTATTACTGATACAATTAAAGTACGAGAAACTTGAAAAATACTCCTATCTTTATATTCATACATAATAAAAGAAGGAAAAAAATTTTGAATTTTGTGGAATAATCGCGAAATCAGTAACGAATCAAATAATAATATGACGACGGTTGACGTTATTGGAAATATTCCATCTATGGAGCCAAAATTAGGTGACACTTCCAATTATTCTTCATGGAAGTTTAATGAAAATGGCACTGATAGGCTTAGATCTATGGTATAAGACGCAGCCACATTAGATTAGAGAAAAGATCAAAGAGCGTTAATGGCCATTTGCCTAAACATTCGTACACATTGTCAGGTACACGTGAAGGACACATTCCGGGACGCTTGGAATATATTAAAAAAGGCGTATGAGGACTCGGGATTCTCATTGTTCTGGAACAGAACATGCTATTCGGGCAGGTAAACACGACAAGCCATAACTCACTCCAATTTCTGGTAAGGGATGTTATTGACGGCTTCAAGGCAATAAGCATGCCGACTTTCCCAATTTCCCTGTCGTCCCTTCTAATTGCACTTTCTCCTGCATTGAAGAAGAGACTGGGCATTGAGGAAGAGCAAAACAAAAGAAAGAACCTCTAGGAGATACCGTTGTCAGAGGCATGGAGGAAGTCTGGCACTACTAAAGCATATATAAGCACAGGCAGTCACTCAGGAATCATACAGTACACAGTCATCATTCAACCTTGTATATAGTTATTAAGTATAAGTGTTTAACCGAATGAGAGAACTTCGGCACTTCACGGACAACATACACATCGTTGTGCCCAAACAGTCGCGTACTTTATTTTAATGAAAACGTTATTCAAATTAGATTATAACGACTTTGGAAATATGAATAGATACATTACCGAAGCTCTTTCAATTGCTCAAAAACTAACAGATATAGGAAATCCGGTTGAAACTCCTCGGTGTAATTCTGCTTGCCAAGTTACCGTCCGAATATAACCTATGGTCATGGCTCTCGATAGTTTAGACATGACTATCACAACCGAACTTGTAAAATCTAAGCCATTACAAGAAGATGGAAGAGTACAACTTCAAGATAAATCGTTCGAAGTAGCGTTTGTTTCATCGTATCAACAAAATAGATTTAATAGAAATAACTCTCATTCCCAAAAGAAAGAAGTGATATGCCATAGTTATAGGGAAAAGGATCATGTTCTGGCCCAGAACAGGCTAGTCGCACAAGTAGGCGACTGTTACAACAGCCATAACTCACTCCAACATCTGGCAAGCGATTTTATTGACGGTCAAAGCCATAAACATGCCGACCTTCCCAATTTCCTTGTCGTCCTTGCTAATTGCACCTCCTGCATGCAAGGTGGGACTGGGGACATGGAAAGGATCGGCATGATCAATCAACGAGGAAAAGGCCGCCCGAGGTATGGAGGGAGTATGGCCCTGTCGCCTATATAAGCACAGCTCATGGCTTCATTCGAGTCAGTCAGTCATTCAAGTCATTCAATTCATTCATTCATATAGAGCGTCTCATACAGAGAAACTCATACCATACACAAGTTCATAACTCCTACATCATACAATCATCAACCAGTCGTTGTTAAATATACTTGTTTTACCAAGATTTGCATCCATTATTTCAAACCTCTTTCCGACGGAAGTAAAAAGCCGAACGAGAGAACTACCGGCACGCACGGACATCACATCCACCACGTTGTGCCCGTACAGATCACATTTAACCATTCTGCAAAAAACCAAAATTTAGGTCTTTAACAGAAAATCAAAGGTCTGCCAAATTCGTCCCGAAATACCAAAAAGACAAAAATTGGAACTTGATAGCTATTTTAAATGCCAAGTTCTGTAATGAAGAATGATATACCGATTTTGGAGCAAGTTACCATATGATTCCGAATAGAGGCTGGATGCAAGTTACCAAATTATTCCGAAAATCCAAAATGAAATGTAACGATTGCGTAATGGTCAATGTAACGTAAATGTAAAATTTTGGGAAGAAGCTATAAGAAAGCGGACTTGAAACAGTTGTAAAGTGTTCATGCACGTGACGAAAGAAAAAAGGGGCCAAATTTGATAAAGAAGCAAAAGAGTGCATTTTCGTAGGATACTGGATAGATTCTAAGGGATACAGACTAGTAGATTTGAAGAATCCGAAACAAATTATAAAGGCACGAGATGTAAACTTTGTTGAAAGCAAATTTCCAGGGTCGAGTAACCAAAACCGAAGTTGAAAATTCTGGTATCAACCTTGAGCGAGAAGACTTACTTATTGATGAAACTATTACTCTTTCGGCAAACGGAACAACGCAAAGTGGAGACAATGAAGAATCAACTGAAACCTCTATATTCGAACGTTTGGAGAAATGACACGAAACGTATGGCGTTCAACTCTGATCTGATCTTTATTGAGGTTCAGTTCCTCTTATGCATTTGATTTTCAAGAGTAGTGGGCGAACTTGTTGAGTCTGCACGTTCCAGGACGATGGATCATCTTGTCTCACTGCTGGCCGAAAATGGTTTCAGATAAACCCTTGTTACACGTGTAATGTTCTATAAGCAGCTTGAAGGTATTATCCTCACTATGCAACAAGAGTCCGAAGAGTAAAGTTGTACCAATCGAAATATATGTTTTAATTGAAAGAGAATATTTCACTTTTATAAATTTCAAGCTGCACTGAAGCACTTAATCCAACAAATATTGACCATATGGATGTCACCCCTGCTTTTCTCAATGGACATTTATCTGAGGAAATATATATGGAACAGCCAGATGGATACATTACACAGAACAATAAAGTCTGAAGGCTAAAACGATATACGGTTTGCAGACAATCAGCCAAAGTTTGGTATAAAAAAATAAATTCTGTTTTTTTTTTGAAACTAGGTTTTAAGAATTATACTAATAGTCCTTGCGTGTATTCAAAATTAAAAGGCGATACGAAACTAATAGTCGCGATATACATAGATGACAGTTTATTGCTTAGTAATAATAACGAAGAAAAGAATAAATTAAAAAAACAGTTAGCCTTAGAGTTTAACATTAAAGATTTGGGCGAAGTAAAATCAATTCTTGGAATACGGGTCAGGCGGGAAAAGAACAAGATATATTTAGATCAAAAAAGTTATATAGAAGTAATTTTACGTAAATTTAATATAAGCAATTGCGTACCAGTAAGCATACGCATTGGGAGTAAAATTAAAAAAAGCAACCATGGTTGATGACCGTCCATATCATGAATCAGTGGAATGCCTTAATTATTTGTCGGTAACAAGACCCGACATTTTATATACTGTTCGCTAGTTAAGCAGGTTTACTCGCCACAACGAACAATACTGGTATGCGGCCAAGTATGTATTGAAATATTTAAAAGACATAATAGATTATTGTATAACTTACCAAAAATTAGATCTTGAAATTGGCTATGTAGACGCAGATTTCGCGAACGATCAATGCGATCGCAAGTCATATACCGGATACACATTGGGGAATGCAGCGATATCTTGGGACAGCAAAAAACAATCGACCGTTTCGATTTCAACAAGCAAAGCAGATGCTCTCTATCGGATGCGTGTAGAGAGGCAAAGTTTTTGACTAATTTCATTTACGAAATACTAAACAAGAGAATACGTGTAAAAATATTCAACGATAATCAATCTGCACAAGTGGGCTACGGAAAAGATACCCTATAGTAGCAACAAAGCACATATGCATACGAAATCATTTCGTAAGGGAAGTTACTGATTCGGATATTATAAACTTGCGATATATAAGTACCGATCAAATGATTGCGGATGTTTTGACGAAACCATTAACATCAAACAGACATTTGAGATTTATAAAAGGTTTAAAAAGAAACCAGAGATGTGAGGGAGGTGATCAAGAGTGTAGAAACTGAACGGTGGATAAAACAGTCTACTACTTCCATAATCGCGACATCTATGGTTATCATTATTTAGCGTGTTTGTAATGTGATGTGCGATTGTCACGCGGAGAATGTCACAACGGTAAACGTAAAGTGATGGAGCACGACGGTTCACTATAAATGTTTGTTTGAAATTGAAATATATTAATTTGGTGATTACCTAACGTAATGGAGAAATGACACGAAACGTATGGCGTTCAACTCTGATCTGATCTTTATTGAGGTTCAGTTCCTCTTATGCATTTGATTTTCAAGAGTAGTGGGCGAACTTGTTGAGTCTGCACGTTCCAGGACGATGGATCATCCTGGCTCGTTGCTGGCCGGAAATGGTTTCAGATAAGCCCTTGTCACAATCGCGTAAATCTCCGTTTCGAATCTTTCTCTCTTTTTCCTGTACAAACCGCCGCAAATGTATCTTGTAAGATGTAATACAAGATAAATTATAAAAGCTAAATTGAACTTCTTATCAAGTGTTTCACCCATGCAAAATCCAACATTTAAGAAGAAAGGCGGCAGCAAGAAAAGTAGAGAACCTCATCGTCAATTCCAAGTGTTCCAATCAAATTTCACACGAGGAAGTCAGGCCACATGCACAAAAACACTCATAAACAAGGAAGAAATCGCATAGAGGAGAGAAGTAGCTACGAGAGGAAATTCAAGCAACCAGGAAGAAGTCGTGCTAATGATAGGAGCTACAGTGACAAGCAAATAAGATGTAATCGTCCAAGGCACACACAACAATACGCAGATCAGAAAAAATCCATTTCAGGAGAGGCGACAGCTCACACCTAGCTGCCGGACATCATTGGAAGATAGAGCAGATCACTTTAGTTTCAGTATCGCAATGCATATCCAGACGCAGCACAGCCCAAATGTATCAAGTGGTTACTGGACAGCGGGTACTCACACCATGTAATAAATACTGATGAGTATTTCTCTGATTACGTACATTTAGAAAACTGCATAAATATTAAGATAGGCGATGGCAATTTTCTCGAGGCAATTAAGAAAGGTAATATTTCAGTTACATTTGTTAATAATGGAAAATGTAAACAGACAGAAATTAAAAAGTGTACTATGTACTCAGCATGAGATAATCTACTCAGCGTATCATGTATCACTGAACTGAATAATTCAATTTCATATATACAGAATAAGACATATATTGTGTCATACTGGTGAAGTGATTGCCAAGAAGATAAATCGATTATATGAACTAGATTATATGCTTTGTAGATTATAATTCTACAAATCAACTAAAGGATTATAAACTACTCAAACTACTGTAAACATGTTAAAGAAGGAAAAGTGGCAGGTAACATCATATGTTAGGGTACACTGGCTTTGCTAACCTTACAATTAGAATAATATGCGAAAAACAATTAGCTGTAGAACTTCCAAATAGGATAAAGAGTGAAGACGTAAAGTGTCAAATATGTTTAGAAAACAGGATAGTACATTTAAAATTTAAAAATGACAGAAGTAGAGCGAGAGATGTAATGGAAATCGTTCACTTCGATATACATGGCTCATTAACACCCACAGGCTATAAAGGTCAGAGATTTTTTTTGTAACATTTATAAACGACTTCAGCAAATTATCGGTAATCTATTGTATTAAACATAGTGATGGGTATGAATGTTTCGTTGAATATTGCATGATAATGCAAAACATTACTGGTAAGAAAATTAAACAGCTTCGCTGTGATAATAGTTTAGAGTATATAAATAAAAGTTTTTATTCATTTGCAAGGTAACAAGGTCTTTACATAAGACGTAGCCCTCCTCACACACATCAATAGCACAGCTGACCGATAATCACGCGATTATGGATCGAACTAGATGCTTATTAGCAGAAGCCAAGTTGGATAAGCGTTACTGATCAAAAGCAGTGACCACTGCAGTCTATCTGGGGAACCGACTGCCAGCAAACACACAGGAGAACAAAACGAAATAATACTTTAAAAAAGGCCTAATCTGGTAAATTTACATCTGTATGGAAGCCAAGCTTTTGTGCGTATTCCAGAAGCACGCCGACAAAATTGGATCCGAAGGCGACGAAAGGAACATTAGTCGGATACATAAATACAGGATACAAAATGCCTTGTAAACGGCAAAATAATTGTAAGTCGGCATGTGCAATTCATAGATGATACTCCCATAATCTCTGCACATGAGCCAGCAGAGGGAAATGAAAAACAATCTCAACATAACTCAACATAAAAAAACAAGTCGAGGAAGGAAATAACCCATTCACAGAGGAATCTTCGCCAGACAACATGAAAGATGACGAAACGAAAAAGGAGATGATCACAAGTAGATCTCCCAAAAGAGAAAGAAAAATGCCTGAAAAATATAGTACCTCCATTGTTCATATCAACTACACAAATGTTACAGTACTCGAGAGCTACGATGAAGCAATGAATAGATCTGACTCAAATATGTAGAACAAAGCTATGAAAGAGGAAATTAAGGTTTTGGAAGAAAACAGGAGATTATAGATGTCAAATGGATATTCAGGATAAAGACTGATGGCAAATACAAAGCCCGTTCCTGAAGGATTTCAGCAACTGCACACAGAAGAAGAAGAATTATATTCACCAGTAGCACGAATGTGTAGCCTAAAAATACTTTTATCAGTTACATGTGTCAAGGGCTGACACTTGCATCAGATGGATGTGCAGACGGCCTTTTTACACGGTAAAGTAAAATCCGAAATCTACATACATTTACGAAATATAGTCAGGTAAAGTCTGTCATTTAAAAGAGGTTTCATACAGGCTTAGAGAAAGCCTGCGTGACTGGTAAGAATGTTTCAATGACTTCATGTTGAGCATAGGTTTCAAGAGGTTTGACTTTAACTGTTGTTTATATTCAAAGGTCCAAGCAGAAATAGAAATATACTTTATCCTATATGTGGAAGATCTTTTAATTTCTGGTTCAGGTCTGCAAGAAATTCAAAATATAAAGTTACTTCTAAGTAATAAATTTAAAATGAAGGGTTTAGGCGAGTTACAACAGTATTTAGGATTAGAGATCGAGTACATCAGGCATGACCATTGAAGCTGAATCAATCAGGATATGTGAAGAGTTTAGCTGAGAAATATGGCGTGACCGGTTAAAAATTACACGACACATTAGAGGTAAATCTGAAACTGCAGAATGACGAGCCAAGTTCTACCCTATAGAAATTTGATAGGCGAATTTTTATACGTCACGACAGGAACGAGGCCGGAACGTGTCACTCGTTGTTAATTATTTAAGTCGCTTTCAAAATAGCTACAGTCAAACACACTTCAAGTACGCATTAAGGGACAAGAGATATCAAATTATGTTACAATAGTAATGAATGTGACACGCTCGATGCGTTCGTGGATGCCGATTAGGCATCCGATACACACGACCGAAAACCTACGACTGGAATAGTAATTCGAGTGTTCGGCAACCCAATATACTGGAAATCCAGGAAACAAAGTATTGGTATCCACCCACGCAGAATATTGAGGAGGTGCTGCCTATTAAAGGAATACTAAAACATCGAAATATTAAGTTAAATACCCCAATAAAATTATACGAAGACAACACAGGTGCCATTGTTCTTGCAAATAATGATAAATTCTCTAAAAACTCTAAACACATAGACGTAAGCTATCATTACGTGGACGACTACTATAAGAAAGGGATGATAATGTTATTAAAATAAATACAGAATATCAGCCGATATTCTAACTAAAGTGTTAGGGAAATTGTTAGATCTACCTTATAGATCTATTATAATCGCGACATCTCGTATCGGTTAAGTGTACAACTAATATGTATGTGATATGCGTGTATGTGTATGTATTATTTATATAAGCAGCTCGAACGTATTGTCAACGTTCATCTTTGTAATAAGTGTCAGCTGAGTAAAATTGTTATTCGGAGGAACTCGCAGCATTACGTGAAGAAGTACGTAGCGGGAACCCACGTAGGATGCATCCGATAGAATCCACAGCGCAGATCACAGAGCAACGAATTCAATTGGACAAGGAAATCTCCATCATTGCTCCTCCCAAAGGTGATTCTCGCCTGAAGAAGGTCGCACTGTCCCAAAAGGAATGGCCTCCCCTCGAACCTAGCAGAACGGAACAAGTAACAGCCACCCCTCCAGCAAACAGCTGGACGCGCAAAAAATCCAGGAAAGAGGCTAGAGAAAAAGAGAAATAGGAGCGGCAACAATGAGAGCAACTAAAAGAGCCCAGTACAGCCAAAAAGGACCTGCACCACTCAGGCTACCTAGGAGGTCAGCGGTCACGCTAGCAATAGTCCCGAGCGGCAAAACAACTTACGCCGAAGTTATGAGTAAGGCCAAGAATAAAATAAACTTGGCAGATACTGGAATCACAGATATCCGGGTCCGCCGATCAATTGCAGGAGGATTAATCCTGGAAATTCCCGGTGAAGATAATTCGGTTAAAGCAAGCGACCTCGCCAACCGCATTAGTAAATTCTTCCCATGTAACGGGAACGTAAGGATCTCCCACCTTACTAAAATGGCCGAGGTTAGGTTAAGCGGACTAGATGATTCGGTCACATCCTTGGAGGTCGCTGCAGCAGTAGCAGAAGCTGGCGGATGCACCCCTACGGACATTAAAACGGGTGCAATCCGCCAACGCACCCCGCAGAGTATGGGAACTATCTGGATCAAATGCCCGGCAGTAGCGACAAAAAAGCTCGCTACGAGAAATAGACTAACAGTCGGCTGGACCTTAGCTAAAGTGGAAATTCTTCCTCCCCGCCCACTGCAGTGTTACCGCTGCTTAGACACGGGGCATGTCAAAACGCAGTGCAAGTCCAGCATCGACCGCAGTGGTTGCTGCTACTCCTGCGGTGGTAACAACCACTTGGCCAGAAACTTCACGCTCCCTCCAAAGTGCCCCCACTGTTCGGAGGCAGGCCGGCACAGAATAGGAAGCAGTCAATGCCCCTCCGCTACAGGTAACAGTTCCCGAACACTGGAAACCCGTACGAGGCAGCGGAACTTGAAACGAAAGACCGAACACAAAACTGCCTGGCCTACGGCATACATGGTAACAACCTGAATGATGGAAACAAGACTCGGTTAGACAATGAAGAGAAAGGTGGCCGGGAAGAGGCCATGGACACGCAGTAAGGATGGCCCATTGGGATCTCATCATAGAAACAAATGTGAACCACTTGGCCAGAGCTCAAAACCTTCTGGCTCAAACCATGGCCGAGCGGAATGTAGGCCTAGCTGTGGTATCCGAACATTACTACCGCGTCCCTGACCGACCAGACTGGATCGGTGACACAGGAACTGTCGCTGTTACGAAAGGAACATGCTCAAGTGCCCCTTCAATTAGAATCCTGGAACGAAACCACGGATTCGTGTCCGTGTCATGGGGCACACTAACTGTTATGGGCATATATGCCCCTCCAAGTTGGCCAATGTCCACGTTTGAGAAATTTCTAGATAAACTTAGGAGATACATAGCCCCCATCCCCTCGCACTCCACCCTGGTGCTTGGCGACTTTAACGCAAAAAACACCGTATGAGGATCACTTAGGACAGACGCCAGAGGAAACGTAATTGAAGAATGGGCTGTCGAGCTCGACCTTCGGCTACTTAATTCCGGCCACACCAATGATGTGTCAGATGCAAGGGCGAGTCCATCGTAGACTTATCATGGGATTCTCCCGCGATGGTAAAACACATCTTAGGATGGAAGGTTTTGGAAAATACTGAGACACTGGGCGATCACCTTTACATCGAGATTCGCCTTCATATCCACAATAGAGCTGATGCATGCAGCCTCACCTTCCGTTCCCAGCGCTCTGCCTCCCTCTCCGACGATCAGGTGAGCCCTAAAGGAAATGGATACCGATCTATTGACCGCGGCCGCAATAGCTAAGGCATGGCCTGAACCTCTAACTTTGTCAAATTCGGGTATTGACGGGGAAGCAGAGTTGTTTCGTCGAGCAATGTCGGACATCTGCGACACGGCAATGCCCCGTTCCAGGCCACACAATCGGAGAGCAGTATATTGGTGGACACAAGAAGAACAGAGTGTGAGAACATCCTGCACTAAAGCGCGCCGCCAATTCCAACGTGCCCACAGAAAGAGATCTCGTGACGCATCACAGGAAAACCAACTCTACAGAAGTATAGAGAGGCTATATCTAACTGCGACAACTTATTTTAGATGCAAAGTCCCGCGACGAACTTATTGGCACCCTAAACAAAGACCCGTAAATTTACCCTCCGAGACAGTGACGAGAGTCAATGTTCGGGTCTTCCGAAGTAATTGACGGTCCCGGATTTCCAATACAGAACAGGTCGCAGGCCATCGTGGAGGTTTTAGTCGGTAGAAATCCGACACTACCCGACACTACCCGGCCTACATCTGGCCGAGTGTTTTTTGAAGATTTCCTCTACGTTAAAAAAAGGAAAAAAGGTTGAGGTTTAGGTTTAGGTGAGTAGGTGGAGGGGTTGTGGGTTGACATTGTGTGTTCGAGTGCCGGTATCTGTTGACGTATTGGAGTAATCACATATTAAAAATACACTTTGGATATACATAATACACCTTAAGGACGAGCTTTCTCTACTTTTTCTATTCGATAGTGGAATATTTATACGGTAAGCTAATCTTCGATGAAACGTAATCTCAACACACGTGCTTGTTACCTTCGAACAGAACGCAGCAAGTCGCTGCGAGGAAGAAGCGATGCAACGTACATATACGGGCTGGCAAGAAATGGGAAGCGAGCGAAGCTTTTGAAAAATGAGGCATTGCGGCGCACCCGGGGAATCCCGTGACTCAACCATCTCATTCCATTCGTTCGGTGAAGCCGGGCAACAGCCGAAGGAGACACAGGTTAGGTTCAGGTTGCAGGCGACGCATACGCCCCACGCGAAAGCATCCTGCGCGCGCAGTCACCCGTACTAGGTCCGTAGCTATTGGATCAAGGGCTCCAGTGATACTCAGTCCCGTATGATGCGATACTTTCGCTTTGAATATGATGGAACAGTAATTTTCGTGCAAAGTGTGGTCTCATCTGATTGCTTCGACCCAGGCGGTAATTACGAAGTGTGCTTAGACGTTCAACGGGCGTCGGAGTGTTGTGCATCCACCCATAATAAACTGTGTTGAAGATTCTTTCGCCCAAACCGGAGGAAGGTTGCACTCCGACACGACACACAACAATTTTAGGTTTCTAGCACCTGTGTCAGCATCAGGCTTGATGTTGAGGGAACCTCTACTGGTTGCAATATTGTGCGTCACGCATCTTAAATAACTATGAAGAAGACAGCAAAAGGGAAAAACGTTACCGGCACAGGAAGTATCGGAGCTTCCAGGTCCGATGCAAAATGGACATCCGACCAGGTCCCTAATGTACCGTTAACAAGCAACTGCCTGGCAACTGTACACAGCGCGGACCCCAGGCCCTGTGCACAGAATGCAACTGGGATGAAATTTTTCAAAAACCAAATAATGGCAGACAAAACAAACGAAGATAAACTTACTGGTTCAGGGGGTTTCGGAGCCCCCAGACCCGCTACGGAGGGGTTGGTCGAGCGGAACCCCTCCGCATCGTTATCGAACAACCGCGACAGCGTGCAGTCCAGGCCTGCCCTGCAGTTAGAGCGACCGTTTCAAGGATGAGAGGCAACAAGATCGCCAATATCTCTTCATAGGAGGAAGACACGGAATCAGATGAATTCCAGACTCCTAGAGGGAAGAAAGTAGCGCCGGGGCCAATGAATGAAAAGAGAGGATGCCCAAGCCCACCATACGAGACTGAGAGCAAACGATTCACTCCGGAACACAGAAGAAGCGATGAAGACGAGGAAGAGGACTATTTCCTGAACGCGTCATACGATGACTCCACCCCCCCCCTCTCTCGAAAGGCTCAAAGAAACTGCCCACGGACGAAGAGAGGGTCAAAGAATTTAGGCACCTTCCAACAGCCAACCTGGCTGCTACTATCTTGGAAAGTGCAAAGACGAGAAGATTGCGGCCTCCTCTGCAAATCTAAAAGGTACTTTCAAACGTTTCCTCAGAGATACGGCCGGGAAATCTAGAGCGTGTGTTGCTGAGCCTTCCAAAAGGAACTCTTCTACAAGTGGCGAAACAGCCCTTGAGCAAGAAAACCTGCAACTAAGGGCGAAGATCCATGAGTTAGAAGCTAAATGCGCAAGACTGGAAGGAACAGCATCTAAAACCCAAGAAAACTCGCTAAGCAAAAAGCCAGGGAAGACTAGTTCAATCAACGAACGCTCCCAGAACACTTCAGTGTGCCCAAGTCCCCCCAGACAAGTGAAAAAGACAGTCACCACTAGGCTTCCAGGAGGGAAAACGCCAAGCAGGAAGATGACTTTGCACTACTGGCGCAAGTAGTCGCGCAAGTAGTTAAAAATCTTGCCGAAGAAGTCGCAGTTTTACGTGAAGAGACACGTAGCGGAAACTCACGTACTGTGCATACAACAGAAGCCACAGCGCTGGTCACAGAGCAACAAATACAATTGGACAAGGAAACATCCATCGCTGTCCTTTCCAAAGGTGATACCTGCCCAAAGATAGCCACTCTGTCCCAAAAGGAATGGCCTCCCCTCGAATCCTGCAGAACGGAGCAAGGAACAATTACCCCTCTAACAAACAGCTAACAAAGTACTATTATTACGCGCAAAAAATCCAAAAGAGAGGCTAGGAAAAAAGAGACATCGGGGCCTCAACAGCGAGAGCAGATAAAAGAGCCCACTGCAGCTAAAAAGGACAAATCGACCACACGCCCACTCAAATTACTTAGAAGCTCAGCGGTCACGCTAACAATAGCGTCGGACGGCAAAACAACCTACGCTGAAGTTATGAGTAAGGCCAAGAACAAGATAAACTTGGAAAACACTAGAATCACTGATATCCGGGTCCGCCGATTCATTGCAGGAGGATTAATTCTGGAAATCCCCAGTGAAGACAACGCGGTTAAAGCAAGTGACTTCGCCAACCGCCTTAGCAAACTTTTTCCTAGCGACGGGGACGTAAGGATCTCCCGTCCTATTAAAATGGTCGAGTAAGGTTAAGCGGCCTCGGTGACTCGGTCACAACATGGGAGGTCGCAGCAGCAGTAGCAGAAGTCGGGTATGGGAACCCCGACACCTCGCAGAGTATGGAAACTATATGGATAAAATGCCCGGCAGCAGCGGCTTAAAAGCTTGCCACGAAAAATAGATTAACAGTCAGTTGGACCTCGGGTGAAGTGGAAGTCCTCCTCGCCCACTGCAGTGTTACCGCTGCTTAAATACGGGGCATGTCAAAATGCAGTGCAAGTCCAGCATCGACCGCAGTGGTTGCTGCGCCTGTGGTGGTAACAACCACTTGGCCAGAAACTGGACGTTCCCACCAAAGTGCTCGGAGGCAGGAAGGCCGTCGGAGCACAGAATAGAAAGTAGTCAATGCGCCTTAATTAAAGGTATCAGTTCCTTGATAATGGAAACCCGTAAGAGATCAGCACAGGCAGCGGAACATGAAACTGAAGACAGAAACCAAGGCTGCCTGACCACGGTATACGTGGTAACAACCGTATGGATGAAAACAAGACTCGGTTAGACAATGAAGAGGAAAGTGGTCGGGAAGAGGCCATGGACACGCAGTAAGGATGGCCCATTTGGACCTCATCATACAAGCGAACGTGAACCACTCGGCCAGAGCCCAAGACCTCCTAGGTCAAACTATGGCCTAGGGGAATGTCTAGCTGTGGTATCCGAACCATACCGTGTCCCTGACCGACCACACTGGTTCGGTGACACAGCAGGAACTGTTGTAGTTACGAGAGGAACATGTCCAAGTGCCCCCTCAATTGCAATCCTAGAACGAAACTACGGATTCGTATCCGTGTCATCCGGCAGACTAATTGTTGTGGGCTTACATGCCCCTCTAAGTTGGCCAATGTCCACGTTCGAGAGATTCCTCGACAAACTTAGGAGGCACCTAGCTCCATTCCCCTCGCACCCCACTCTGCTTGGGGACTTTAATGCAAAAAACACCTTATGCGGATCACCTAGGACAGACGCCAGACGAAACGTAGTTGAAGAATGGGTTGCCGAGCTCGACCTCCGACTACTTAATTCCGGCCATACCAATACATGCGTCAAATGGGAGGACAAGTCTATCGTGGTCACTGCTCGAGAAGCGGTGATAAAACACATCCCAGGAAAGTGTCGGAGAATACTGAGATACTGGGCGATCACCTTTACATCGAGATTCACCTCCATAGCCACGATAGAGCTGATGCAAGCAGCCTTACCTTTCGTTCCCAGCGCCCTGCCTCAAGGAAAGTGACAGGCCACCCCGCTCCGACAGTCGGATAGGCCCTAAAGAAAATGAATACCGATCTATTAACTGCAGCCGCAACAGCTAAGGCATGGCCTGAACCTTCAACGTTATCAACTGTGGACATTGACGGGGAAGCAGAGTGGTTTCGTCGAGCAATGTCGGACATATGCGACACGGCAATGCCCCGTTCCAGGCCACACAATCGGAGGACAGTTTATTGGTGGACACAGGAAATACAGAGTGCGAGAGCAGCCTGCACCAAAGCGTGACGCCAATTCCAGCGCGTCCGCCGAAGGAAATCTCGCGATGCAATGCACGAAGACCAACTGTACAGGAGATATAGAGAGGCTATATTTAAACTGCGGCAACTTATTCTGGACGCAAAGTCCCGTGCCTGGGACAAACTTGTTGGCACCTTAAACCAAGGCCTGTGGGGACGCCCATACCGCCTGGTCTTAGGGAAACTGCGAACCAAAGCCTCCCCGGTTACCGAGACCCTAAATTCAGTCACACTGGAACATGCTCTAGACGCCCTGTTCCCTGTCTGCGAGAATGAACCACGAGCAGTCACGCCAATCCTCAACGACCCATCGTTCCCTGCAATTACAGAAGAAGAATTCAATCGAGCAATATTTGGAATGCTCAAGAAGAACACCGCCTCAGGCTCGGACGATATACCAGGTTGAGCTCTAACGCTGGCATTACGTGAGGCTCAACACCAGGGCAAGAAACTTGCTGAACGGCTGTCTGGAAACAGGGAAGTTTCCCCGGATTTGGAAAGCAACCAAACTAATGCTGGTCGAAATCGGGGAGGAGACAGATTCCTCATCTTCTTTCAGACCAATCTGCCTCCTCGATGAGATGGGGAAAATGCTCGAGCGTATTGTCTCGCACAGAATAAATGCCCACCTATCCGTAGCGGGCCCAGATATCGCTGAAGAACAATTCGGCTTCCGAATTGGCAGATCAACGATAGATGGAGTTGATAGGGTGGTCACGACTGCACAAGCAATAATCGCCCAAGGCGGTGTGGCTGTTTCAGTAGATATAGTAAATGCCTTTAACTCCCTTCCCTGGAGCAAGATCTGCGAAGCACTCGTCGCACACTGAGTTCCCAGACAGGAACGTCATTTCCAGCTACCTATCGGATCGACAGATAATCTACAGCACCGAGGACGGTAGCCTGACAAGCAGGAGCATAGAACGTGGTATACCAGAGGGATCAGTCCTCGGCCCTGTGGAACATCGGGTATAACAAGGTTTTAGAAGCAGCGGTCCCCCTGGAGTCCAGGTCATCTATTACGCCGATAATCGCGGTGGGTAGGAAGTGGGTCCGCACACTCAGAATCATTGAAACAGCTGTGGCAGCCATAATCACCAAAATCCGCGGCCTTGGTCTGGAAATCGCCGCCCAGAAAACAGAAACCTTATGGTTCCACGGCCTTCCCCGAACACAATCCCCACCCCAATCTCGGTTAAGCGTACAGGGCGACCGTATGCTCGTTAAGGAATACATGAGGTATCTCGATATTATTCTGGATGGTCGGCTAAATTTTAACGTCCACTTCAGCCGTCTATCCCCAAGAATCGAGGGAGTTGCCACACTCCTGGGCAGACTACTCCCAACAAGAGTGTTCGCCGGCTGTATTTGGGGGTTATTAAATTAATGACCCTGATCTGAAGCCACTGTATAACTAAAGCGGGCCTACAGTTAATGCGGCACGTCGAGAGGAAAATGGCAATCAGAATATCGAGAGCGTTCCGGACAATTTCCTACATGGCTGCACTAACGTTAGCTGGGATAATACCATTCCACCTAATTGCTAAGGTCGACGCCGAACAATACTCCTGGATGCGAGGAGAGCGACAATCGGGAAGGGACGTCAGCAAGAATGTGATCAGCCAGATGAGACTTCAGCAACTGCAAAGGGCACAGGAAAGGTGGTATCAGGAGGGCCAATAACAACGTGAACAACAGAACAGGTGCCGGCAGAGCTATCCTCCCAGACTGGGATGTGTGGTTTGAAAAAGGAGCACGCACACTCCCATATAGAATCACTTAGGTACTTACGGGGCACGGGTGCTTCGGTGAATATCTGAGCAAGATCGGTTCTGAAGGCCAACCCGGGTGTCATGAGTGCGGAGCAAACTGGGGCTCGGCACAGCATACAGTGGCGGACTGCACATTTTTCAGTGAGGAGCGGATATCCCTTGTCGAAGAGATCGAGACAGACTTATCCCCCACAGCGTTAGTCGGCGCCCTTCTCGAAAACGACTCAAAAAGAATGGCAGTCACAGTATTTTGTGAAAATGTGGTAAAGGCCAAAGAAGACGGAGAAGGAGCTCGGGAAAATACCAACGCCAGGAAACGGAGAAGACTGCAAATAGGAGCGACAGCATGCCGCCTCCGCAGGGCTTCCAACCAGGTACGACAACACATGCAACCCTGAAGTTCAGTTGTATCCCTTAGACCCATTCAAGATCTGGATAAATATAGCACAGAAGCAGCACCGGCTATGGCCCCGGTGCTGCAGTAGTAAATAACAAAGAACATTCATGGATAACTTAGCCTCAGAAATTGTGACGAGAGTTAATGTTCGGGTTTTCCGGAGTAATCCACGGTCCCGGATCTCTCACACAGAACAGATCGCAAACCATCGTGGAGGTTTTAGTCGGTAAAATCCGACACTACCTGGCCTATTTCCACCAACTGGCCGGGTGTCTCTCAAAGATTTCGTCTCCGTTAAAAAAAAAGTTAGATTAGGTTTGGTGTGGTATAAAGGGGAGCTGAAACCTGTGCTAGGTTTTCTGTTTACAGATCAAAACCTTGATGGAATTGATTTATATAAGACCTACTTGTAGGCGGTGTTTCTTCGATGAAGTTCAGGACTTTATGGGTTAAATGGTTCACTTACCTCGCCTCCTTGTGGTGCTCTCTGGGGCGCTGTGCCCGAACTTAGCTTCTGGCGCAGCGTGCGAAAGAGTGAGTGGTCAATGGGTGGTAGGGCAGTTTCAGGTTTGAAACAAATTAAATTTTAAACTTTACCTCTGATGATGAGAAAACACAAACAGAAAAAACTTACTGGTACAGAGGGTACCGGGTCCGGCGAGGAGGGGACGAGTGAGCAGGTCCCCGCCTCATCGTTATCGGTCGACCGCAAAAGTGAACAGGTGCCTGCCCAGGCTTGTTCTACCGACAGGACTACTGGGCCTATGAAAGTAAAAAAAAACCTTGGTCTGGCTAGCAAAGGAGAGTCAGATAATTCCTCAGACAATTCGTCCCTACGAATAAGAAGAGCAGAAGTGCTGGAAAGAGGAGCCGCCAGAGCTCATCCGAAGAAGCCAGGCAAATAGCTTTGAGAAAAAAAAAACAATAACAGCTGAAAGCACGGCAAATCTAGCGGGATTCCATAATGAAGAGGATTACACACTGGACGAAGAAACGCTACCTCCTCCTCTTGTTAAAGGTAAGCCTTTCCCCGCGTCTGAAGAACTGGCGGAAGGGATGAGACAAATGACAGCGGTAGATATCACCGCTTTGATTGTATTCCGGACACGAGCCAACGAAAAGATTGCTGCCACATCCAGCAATCTTAAAGGTACTTACAAAAGATATCTTAGAGAAGGTGCCGGGGTAGAGACGGCAGCCGCTACCGAGTTAGCGAAAAGAGACTCCATTAATGACGTAGCATTTCTGCCTCAGAGCGCAGATTCTAGAAATGGAAATGAGAATCGCTAAGCTGGAGAAAGACAAATATCCTGCGCCGAAACTCGGAAAACATCCTTCGAAGGGCAAACGAAAACCGTCACTTATAATGACGAGTACAGAAATCTGTCCCGGCCCATCGACCTCGGAGACTCCATTCCACAGAGTCGCGACGCGGGCTACGAGTAGCGGAACTCTGGATGGGGATGGAGAAGATACGCCTTTACGAGCAACTCCGACAAGAGGCAAAATAGAATCCATTATCGAAGGTAAACTCTCTTTGTTTAAAGAAGATTTTCTGAAATTTTTTCAACGGGAACTGAGGACGGGAGCTAACTCCCCTGGTATACGACGAATATAAGTAATCCAGTGGGGGATAGAATACAAAGGGTGAGGGAAGAGCAAGTAGCAGACTGCTCTCACTTCCGGACAAATGCTATTGGTGACCTAACAGAGGATACCCCACCTTAGCCCACCGGGGAATGGGCTAAGGTTGTAGGTAGGAAGGCGAGAAAAAAAGCAGGGGACTAGAACAGAGACATTATAACGTAAGGCATCTACCCCACTTCCTCTGTTAAAAGAAGTACATCAACCTAAGACAAGACTCGCTCTCCAAGAGCGGCCAGAAGAGCAGCGGTTATGCTTACGGTGGCCCCAAACTGCAATGTTAAATACAGTGACATCCTAAAAGCGACGAGCTCAATTGCACTAGGAGAGATATGTATCACTGATATTCGTTCTAGTCGTGCGATCACGGGCGGAGTTGTGCTAGAAATCTCGGGGAAGGATAGCGCCTCTAAAGCAGCCACCCTTGCGGACTAAAATCAGTCTTTCACGGCAGAGAAGAAATTAGGATTCGCCAATCCGACGAAAACGGTTGAGCTGCGACTCAGCAGTCTGGACGATTCCATAGTCCCAGAAGAAATAACTCGTGCAGTCGCCTTTGCAGGTAGTTGCAGGGCAGAGGAAGTAACTACTGCAGACATCAAGCATAGAACTTCAATGTCAATGGGCACTGTTTGGGTTAGATGCCCGGCGGCTGCAGCCAGGAAGGTCGCCTTGACAAAAAGGATCCCAGTGGAGTAGTTTTCTGTGCCAAGAAAGTAACCCAGAGGGAAGAGGAAGCAATCAAACTGAGCGTGCCAACGCTCCAATTATATAGGAACAAAGAGCCCGAGATAGCCCGATGGTTACAGAAGAGCTGCGTGAAATCGCAACAACACGGACAACCGTGGAACACGGTAACGAGGAATGCGGTTTGGAAGAAGCCATAAACTGCCAGCGGTCAGCAGGGGTTAGCTACTGCAAACCACGGCCGAGTGGCAAGTGGATATAGCGGTCGTCGCCGAACCATATCGTGTGCCGGATAATAGAAACTGGTTACGGGATATCAGTGGTACAGTTGCGGTTTTCCGCAGGAGTAGCGACCCTCCCCCCTCCTCCGGACAATTAAACACGGATATAGTTTTGTGCCAGTAGCATGAGGTAACATGGGGGTTATAGGGGTATATGCCCCTCTCTCCGAGTTGAGCTCTAGAATGCTTTGAAGAAATGCTCGATGAATTCGCCCATAACATCACGGGTCTCCCGTTCCAGACGTATGTCGTTATGGGAGACTTCAACTCGAAAACAGAGATGTGGGGTTCTCCTCGCACAGACGCGAGAGGGGAATCAGTCGTCGAGTGGGCTGAATTTATGCCTAGTTAACTGAGATAACATCAGTACGTGTGTACGGTGGTGAGGGGAGTCCGTGGTTGACTTGACCTGGGTCTCCCCGGTGGCGGCCAACCTCGTGGGAGGATAGGAGAGTTCTGGAGGGGATGACCAGACGTTCAGTGACCATCGTTACCTGTCGCTGTGTCACCAAGTTCCCAGGACGAAGGACTCTTCAGTCGACCGGCGAACAAAACCCCACCCATCGCCTAGATGGTCATTAAATAATCTAAATCAAGAGATGCTGTACACGGCAGCTCAGGTAGCGATCTGACCAGATAGGCAAGTCGACCTACACGGGGATACGAAAAAAAGAAGCGTCACTTCTTCAGTGCAATTTGAGAATATCTGCCGCACGGCAATGTCCAGAACCAAACCAACATCCCGCAGGGTGGTATACTGGTGGTCGGCAGAGTTGGACAACCTCTAAAGGAACTGTTTACAAGTTAGACGCTCTCATCAACAAGGAACAAAGATGCCGGAAACAGAATTGCACCGTAACTATAGGAAGGCAGCATTGAACCTGTCATCGGCTGTTAAACTGGCCAAACAACGTATGGGAGGAATTTATTGACTCGATCGATCAAGATCCATGGTTGCTCATCAAATTGTTCTGGAAAAATTGCGAACTAAAGCCCCCCCCCCCAACCCCACCATTACGGAATCGATGGATCCTGGAATACTGGATATTATGCTCAATATACTATTTCCTGGAGACTACAATAATGCAAACAGGCCGGCCCAACGTCACAGGGAACAAGAAACTGGGAGAGGAACTCGCTCCTCTTCCCTCGGTATCAAAAGAAGAACTTCAGGTGGCAGTCAATCAGATCGAGGCACGGAAAACTGCATTCGGCTCAGGCGGGGTATATGGTAAAGCGTTAGCATTGGCTTCGAACTACCTCATAACCTCAATCAGACATATTTTCGACCAATGCTTGAAGCATGGAAAGTTCTTGATACTCTAGAAAGAAGCAGCATTAATTCTCATTCCTAAGTCGGGCAGGAGAGACCCAGGGAAAGCGAAATCGTTCCAGCCTATTTGTCTGTTGAACGAAATAAGAAAAATGTTCGAGAAAGTGGTAGCGGATAGAATCCCGGCCCACCTAAACCAGACAGGACCATGTATATCCCGAGAGCAATACGGATTCAGAACCGGTCATTCTATCATAGATGGACATCGCCAATGTCTTCAACTCCCTCCCATGGGCGCGATTCGGCGCGCACTGATCAGGCATAAAATTCCGGTGTATTTACGGAATGTAATCGATGACTATTCATCGAGCAGGATGATATCCTTCAGCACAAACGGAGGTAGGAACCTAACATACAGGACGATCACGAAGGGACTCCCGCAGTTCGGTCTTGGGACCCATTTTATGGTTTCGACCCTGTCCTGAACTCAGAAAAGAAAACGCTCCGACAGAGAGCGAAAAGAAGCCTGAGGCACCTCCACGCTCGGAGGAACGAAGAAGAAAAATACCTTCTGAATCCGACAGCGGAAGCCTTCCCTCCATCGAGAGCCTCCAAACCACTCCCTACCGCGAAAACTACCAACAGCTAACCTGATCGCTCTCATCATTGGAAAGGCTCAGACGAATGAGGAAGTTGCTGCTTCTTCCAGCAACTTCAAGGGAACCTACAAAAGGATAATCAGAGAAGGAGCTGAAGCGCAAAAACCTGCTACTACGGAACTGGCTAAACGCGTCAGCATCTCCAGCAGTGAAACTGCTCTCGAGCAAGAAAATCTGAGACTCAGGATCCGCCTCCTCGAATTAGAGGAAAGACTGGCCAAATTGGAGAACAACGCCCCGTAACAATCGTGCTGATGGTTCATTGGACAATATCCACCGGGAAAAGGGCTTCTGATGGAATTGCCTTCCGATATTACCCCGGAGGAAGTTCTTCCGTTATTTTTGGACGAAAAAGTGACAAGCCTTCTGGTCGCAGAAATGAATAGATACGCAAACCAAAAATTTTTTCAACATGCAAGCACCGAGCACGCTCGAATCAAAAGATGGAAACGCACTACTTCCGCAGAAATTAAAACTTTTATTGAACTGATAATTTGGATGGGTCTAGTACAGACACCGCGTACTCAACATGGTCCGATGGTCAACGGACCCTATTTACAATTTTCTGTTTTCGCGTAGCAGAATGTCTCGTAATCCATTTGAGTTAATATTAGCAAATTTGCATTTTGAAAACAACGGAGCCATAGGAGAATAATAGGCTTGGAAAAGTCACTCATACAAACATTGATAGACAACTATCAAAAAATATTTTCACAAGGCCCAGATATTGTAGTCGACGAAACAATGACTCCTTGGAGAGGACGACTAATATTTAGGCAGTACATACCAACTAAAGCGCATAAATACGGTATAAAATTATTTAAATTATGTACCGAAGGATATACATAGTCCGCCAAAATATATGCTGGACGAGATACCAGTGGAATCAGACAAGTCGGCATAACCGAAGATGTTTGCAGATAAATTGCTAAATGAAGGGCGCACTTTGTTTGTCGATAATTTTTATACAAATTACAATCTAGCAGTCAAATTTTTAAATTTTAAGACACAATGTTGAAACTATATGTTCGAACAAGAAATTTATGCCAAAATCTGCCATGTCCTGAAAAGAGGTGAGATGATTTCTCGGGAAGATTGCAATGGTATTGTGGTGATAAAATGAAGAGATGTCCGTGATGTGAAAGTGTTATCAACAAAACATGCCCCCATTATGTTACAAAATTCGGATTCCTCCACTCATCGCAGTCGTTCTCAGAAAATGAAACCTTTGGCGGTAATAGAATATAATAATGGAAAATCTGGCATCGACAGAAGCGACCAAATAGTATCATATGCAGAAAGCATACGGAAAAGCATAAAGTGGTATCGAAAATTGGCATTACATTTACTTTTACGAACAACCGTAGTAAATACACATGTCGCGTATCAAGAAGTAACAAAACAAAAAATGAAAATATAAGAAAATTCCAGAAAATTCTAATTAGAGAATGGTTGTCCTCGGAAAATGCTAAGCCCGACAAGAAAAAAACAAAAAAGACGTCTCATTTGGAAGTTCGAAAAAATCCGCAGGGCAAGTCTATTAGAAGGATTTGCGTTCGATATTAACAGAAAAAAGACTATAATATATTGTTCTAAATGTCCAAAATCATTTCAAATGTGTTTGAACTGTTTTAGCGAATATCATGATACGTAATGTAATGTTATATTTTATTTTAAATATATATATAAATTATTATTTATAAAATATTTATAAAATATATATATAAATATAAATATATTTAAATATATACGCATATGCACACATATGTTGTGGGGATGTATAACGGGAGATGGTGTTGGCTCATTGCACAAACTTGCGGGGATTATGAATCAATATATGTATAAAGACATTTTAAAAGAACATTTGCCAAGTTGTATGCAAGATATGCTCTTCGCTGTAGAAGAAATCGTTTTTCAACGTGATCCGGATCCGAAACACAACGAAAAGCGTAACTAATTAGTTGACTACTCAGGCATTTCCGATCTTAGATTGGCCTGCACGAAGCTCCAAAACCGCATCGAAAATCTATGGGGTATATTGAAAAAAAAATTGTAGACGCATACAAATCTTCCTAGCCTAGTACTGGAACTACATGCTCGTGTTATAGGACAGTGGAATCAAATACCACCAGATTTCTGCTCAAGACTGTTTGAAGGTGTGCCAAGACGTATTAGAGCTATTATTTAAGCAAATGGCTTATGGACAAAATATTAAGGTATGATAAAGCTTGTAAATCTGACTATGAAAAAATTCTGGAGCAAAATTGTTTCTATGTTTTTTAATTTTTTCAGCCAAGAAGAAACCTAATCTTAAAAGTTAAAAAATAGCTTCAGTTTTCTAAAACTATAATGAATCAGATAGTCAAGTTTATTTTCATGTTTTTATATTTTATTTAACAATAAAAAATATTTTTCTTAAAAATTTTTATTATTGACTCAATTTTACAGCCCACTGTATGTAGTATTTATATATAGTATATCTATATTTTTAATTTTGTTATTTTATTTTATTCTATATATTTTCATTTTTTTGTATATTTTGTATATTTTATGTTTGCATGTGCTAATTCTATTAAAAATGAGAGAGGCGAATGAGAAGTTTCTCCTCACAGAGAGTGTCAAAAGCTGCTTGTGAATTTGTATTGAAATGTGTGAGTGAATGTGAATTGCAAATGGTGAAAATGATCGTGAAGAACAAAAGATTGCTTGAGAGATTGGGTGAGCAAAAAAGAGCAGAGGGACTTTGTGAGACCTGGTGGTTCATGTGCAAGTATGCCTGGCGGAATAGGGAGTGTGAGCGCGCGTGTGAGCACGAACAGCTCAAAGCAGGTTGTGAGAATGAATAATGTGAAGAAAGAGAGGATGTATGTTATAGTGATAAGGCCGAAAACTGACAGCATGAAAATGACTAACGAGCAACTAAAGGAGCGAGTGATGAAGAAAGTTAGTAAGGAGGTAAAGGTTAAGGTGAGTACAGTGAGAAAAATGAGGAGTGGAGATCTTGCTGTGGAGACTGCGAATGAGGACGACTTGCGTGTCTTGAAAGAGTGCAAGATGATTTGGTGCTCAAAATTGAGTCCCCCAAAAAAATCGGTCCCAAGTTAGTCGTGTTCGATGTTGAGAACAAGACGACAAATGAGGCGTTCATGGATGAGCTGTATGAGAGAAATTTGAAGCGAGCGAGTGTGAGTGGAAACGAATATAGACAGAGGATGAAAGTGATTTCTAGAACATATGGATATTGGTAATGTCATGGTTGAATTAACCCTTTGCGGACGAAGTCGGCCGGAGAGCGAGCGTCGCTGTGGACGAGAGGTATTGAAGTAAAATACGCAGGAATATGCACATTGAACGTTTGCGTTATAAAAACTAAATCTTTACTATAAATTCAACAAAATGTTTTGGTCATCATAGTACAAGATAACATGTGTAATTTAGTATACTTATGCATTACTAGTTTTATACTCTTGCATGGTGTGATATCTTTCGAAGCAATTGCCTATATGCAATCCGGATTTAGCCGAACAGGTAGCACTAAATTATAATAGAAATAATAATATATGAAAAATAAAAGGCTTGTTGGTTCGTCTGATAATTCCTGCAAGAGACTTATTCCTGATTCAAAAGACTAAAATTCGTTCCGACACCGCCAACATCCCATACCATGAGTTTACATTAGGAGAAGATAAGTTTACCACTTAAAATCCCTGATATCCTTTCAAAGAAAAAGTAAAATATACGCTGCATTTGTATAAACTGTTTTGTTTGCTATACTGTAGTTTATCTAACAGCTTAGAAAAATATACGCTGTATAATTCGAGTACGCAACGGTAAAAAAACTTGGGCAGCTATTCGCCGACAGTCGTTCGCAAAGCGTTAACAAAAGGGATGCATAATATTCTAATGAACGAAGGGAGAGCATACATTAACTGGAGTGCGTGCAAGGTGCGAGACTTCGCGAACGTGATACGTTGTTACCGTTGTCTTGCTTTCGGGCATATGATACGTGAATGCAGTGTGAAGGAGTGGGCACCTAAAAGATAGGTGCAAGAAAGAATGTGTGTGCAGGAATTGCAGGTTGAAGTGGAAAAGGGCAGACCATTTGGTTATGTCACATGAATGCCTTGAGTACGTGAGGATGGTGGAGAGAGAGAGAGAGAGAGGGAGAGAGTGAGAGTGAGCGCTAATATACGACGGATAGAATGCATCTGAACATTATGCAAGTTAACTGCCAGAGAGCCTACTCTGTGCTGTGTGACTTGGAGCGTGTGATGTGTGAAAGGGGTGCGAGTATGGCATTCCTCCAAGAGTTGTGCGTGTCCCACGAAAAAGTGTCTGGCCTGCCAAGTTCTTAGTGTGTGTTTGTGTTTAAGTGTGCGTCGTCTAGAGCGGCGGTTATTGCATGTGATGATACGATTAAAGCGATTGGTGTGACTGTGTGCACGAACGAGTATGGGGTGTGTGTATAGATGAAGGGGGATTTTGGTGAGCTGTATATTGTGTCCGTGTATTACCGGTACGGCTACAGTTTAGAGCCTTACCTAGCGTACATGGAGAATGTGTTGCGAATGACGGATCTTTGGTATGGATGTGAATGCGGTCTCCCCCTTGTGGTTCAGCAAGAAAAGGAGGCAGTAGCAGGGAAAACGAAATGCGTGGAAGAGTGATAGAAGAGTGGCAAATGGGATGATTGTATTGAACGAGTCGAGTGACTGTTATACCTTTTCGGGAATGACGGGACAGAGTGACATTGATGTCACTCTGGTGAGTAGAGAGCTAGCCGGGTGTCAGTTCGAATGGGATGTAAGGGGCGACTAGGGGTCGCACAATGTGATCCTTATCCGAATGATGTATGGAAAGATCGATGAAGGTGAGATATGTGAGTGTAAGAAATGGGTGGGCAAGAATGTTAACTGGGAAGAATATAAGAATGATTTGATTGAAGTGGCTGGAGTGAGAGGAATGGCTGTACTAGATGAGGTGGATATCGACTGATGTATGGCTGATAGTATCACGGCGTGACTCAATGGGAGGTATATGAGTGAGGTTTAGCGTCAGGATGGAAGAAGAATTGTACGAATTGGACGAGGGAATTGAGTATCCTTAAGGGTAAGATGTGAAAGAAAAGAAAAATGCTTCAGAGAGCTAGAAAGAATGGGAGTTTGCGATAGAAAGGAAGAGTACAAGAGGGCGCTGGACGAGTATAAGTTTCGAATGAGGAGAGTAAAAGAGGATAACTAGACTGATTTGTCGATGTTATCACTGGTTTGACGGTGAATCGTCGAATCTGGATCTGTAGGGCCCTGTTTGCAGTGTCGTGGAAGGAGATAAGGATTGAGTGCATTATGTGTGAATGACGTAGAGTGTGTCACCACGTAGAAGGGATGTGCAAATGTTTTGTTAGAGCGATTCTTCTCAGTGGCAAGTATATCTAGCGACGAGAGACCGATATGTCGATGTATTTGTATAGTCGGAGCATGAGCTGAAAGAGTTTGAATGAGAAGAAATAAATGTGGGCAGCAAGATTGCGTAAGGCACCCGGAAGGAATTACGGCTGAGATGTTGCGTGCGGTTTGGAGTGCGATTCTGGGATGGATGTGAGTGTGTATAATGCGTGCCTGATGCGCGGCTGTTTTCCTGCAGCGTGGAAGAAAGCGCGGGTGGTTGTATTGTCGATAGTCCCTAGAGAAACCGCGATCGGATGCATCTTATCGACCCATTAGTTTGTTGACAGTGTTGGGCAAGACGCTTGAAAGAATGCTGGTTGAATGAAAGATATCCAATACGGTTGATGTCCAATACGGTTTCCGTGGTCTGGCTGGTCAACAGAGAATACATGGAGAAAGATGAAAGAGTATGTGGCTGGGAGTGAGAGTAAGTATGTATTGGAACTATTTGTTGACTTTGTGGGAGTGTTCGACAATTTGGAGTGCGTGCTTCAATCGAGAAATTGAAGAGTGAGGGATGTGAGGAAATTTCCTTTTGGGAAAGCTACTTCCAGGAAAGATCTGCATCTATGGTTGATGTGAACGATGTGGTGTTGCGGAAGGTCGAGCGTGGGTGTCCACAGGGCTTCATCTGCGGTCCATTTATATGAAACTTAATAATGGATGCCCTGCTGTAGAAATTGGATAAATGTGGTTGCAAATGTCTTGCGTATACAAATGATTTGTTGTTGATTGTGGAAAGTAGGAATCTTGTGGATGTTGGGAGAAAGAGCAGCGAATGGATGGACACTGTATGTGAATAGGGAAATGTAGGTGTCAAAATGTTCGAAGACAAGACTGTGGTAATGCTGATGAAAGGGAGTATAGCTGTTAATAGACGACCGTGTGTGATGATAAATGGGAGAACGATTAAGTATGTCAAGAGCGGTAAGTACTTAGGAATATGGCTGGGTGAGAGGATGAAACATAAGATTCATCTAGAGCGCCTGAAGGTGAAAATTACGAATGCAAATGAGGCGTGTGTTAAGATGTGACTAGAGAATGAGAAAACGAACGCTGAAAGTGATTTATAAGTGATTTTTTGTCGCTTGCGCTGTATGGTGCGAGTGTGTGGTGCGATGTGTTGAGATTTGAGTATGCAAGGGTTCTATTGAATAGATGTCAGAGGGCGGTGTTGTATGCACGTGTGAATGCGTGTAGGACTGTTTCGACTGATAGTAGGCAAGTGTTGATAGGATCAACACCTTGGGACTTGAAGTTTATCAGGTGTGGCGTTGTGAGTATGGTAAAGAATGGATGGAGCGTGCATGACAATGATTTAGTGAGTGTAGATGAGGTGGTTGGTAAAAACGTGGATGAGAGTGTGAGGCTCGTAAATGAGAGAATGTACGGTAACAAGCCAAGTGGGATGAAAGTACGAAAGGACGAGTGACGTATGAATTTATTAAGAATGTGAGGTTTGCTGAACGGAACACCAGCTTTGAACCGAGTGTGTATGCCTGCTTCCTGCTCACAGGGCATGAGAGCATGAACAAGTTTCTGTGTGACCGTGGACTGAGTGACAGTGACAGATGCGTGTGTGGAGCAGAGTACGAGGACTGGAAGTATGTGTTGGTCGAATGCGATATGTATGAAAATCTTACGAACCTGAATGGTGTCAGAGTGAATGCGGATGGGAGAATACAAGGCGAATTACGAATGTTTCTGTAAGTATGCTGTAAGTGTGTTTAAGAAGAGACTGGGTGCAGTGCGAGAGGTATGATTGGGGGTGTTCTGAGGTCCGCAGATAGATTACCGAGCCCTTATGCTCGAAGGCCTTGGGGAGTGACGATCCTACGGAATCTAGTTGGTCAATCCCAGGTCGAGGTGTACAAGAATCTCAATTGAAAGCAGCTGTCACCTGCGAAGGCTACGATCAGCAGGGCCCAGTCAGTGGTACCAAGAGGGTTAACATTATAAGCCCAACGAGGGGGGTTCCTCACCATTGTCGACCAATTGGGTTGGGCTTTCGGGGGTGGATGGTGGAGCCCCAATAGGACTAGGTAACGGCGAACGCTCCGACGGAGGAGCTACGTTTACAGCTCGAGCGCCGGCCTGCAGAGCCGATAGAATAATTGAAAGTTCCTATGCAGAAACGCGCTGATCGGGCGTATCTCGATTCTGCGCCCACGGGGGCCGTATCTGTTAGACCTCGTGTCTGAGGTTTCAAGAAGTGTTAGTCCGGTGAAGCGGGCTAAGCGGAGTGCAAGTGAGAGAACGGATGTTGAAGTGAATGTGGACGAATTGAGTGCAATGCGGATGATCGACAATAAAGTTCGAAAATTTGTGTTTACTACAAGGTTACAAAAGCAGCGATTGAATTCTTGTTGAGATGTGTGAGTGAGTATGAGGAACAGAGAATGAGAATGATTGCGAAGGACGAGAGATTGACTAGATGAAATTCCCTTTTTATAAGGGAATGTAAGAAATTATTAAATTATTATCACTGCCCAGAAGGGAATGATGGGTATGAGTGTATCGTATGCGAGTGTGGCTGGAAAATGTGTGAGTAATGTGGTTGGATCGAAGCAGGCGGAGAAGGTGAATGAGCGAAAGAAAATACGTATGCTGTGGTGGTGAAAGCCAAGTCTGTGAAAATGACCAGTAATGATGTAAAGAAAAAGTGATGAAGAATGTTAGTAGTGATCTGAAAATATGTGTGAGAGCAGTGAGGAAGACTAGGAGTGGCGGTCTAGCCATCGAGGCTGCTAGCGAAAAAGATGCACGAATGTTGCTTCAGTGCAAAAAGTTCAGGGCCTCAAAGTGGAAGATCCAAAGAAGATAAGTCCCAAGGTTGTTGTGTTTGACGTGGAAAATGAAATGATGAATGAGGATCTTGTGAAAGAATTGTATGAGAAGAACTTGAAGAATGCTGGTGTGAGTGAGGATGAGTTTAAAGAAAGAGTGAATCGAACGAATAGGAAAGGTATGACTGTGGGGAACGTGATTGAAATTTCAAATCGTATGCGTGATGTGTTGGTGAGTGAAAGTCGTGTGTATGTAAAATGGCATGCGTGTAAAAGAGTAAAAGAGTGAATTGTGAATGTGTTAAAGTGTCATAAATGTTTTGCCTTCGGGCACGTGATGAGAGAGTGTAGTGTGGATGGTAGATTGTGTGAGAGCGGTCACTTAAAGGAGAAATACAAGAGTGCAAGTTTGTGTCAAAATTGTAGAATGAAAGGGAAGAAGTGTGATCATTCAGTTCTGTCCACGGAATGTCCGGAATATGTGAGAATGTTGGAGCGTGAGTCAGCAACGATTAGGACGTCTCTGAACATTTTACAGCTGAATTGTCAGCGATCTTACGCTGTGCTGAATGATCTGAGTGCTGTGTTAGTGGATGAGAAAGTGAATGTTGCAAGAGTTGTACTATATGTAAATAGATCACTTGCGTCCTCTATTGATGCACGGCGTAAGTAACTAATTAGCTTATATAATACACCCACACCGCATTGGAACTTTCTAGAAAATAAGAAACCTTCGTGTGATAAAGATCTGTAGTAAAAGCGATCATTAAATTAAAGTTAAACTACTGTTTTAAATAAAACCAATAATATCAGGTTATGGGCTAGATAAAAATAAAATAAGTAAAACCAAATTAATTAAAAAGTAAAGTGATAAATAAGTGGATAAAGTAGAAATGAAAAATGGCCACGTGTAACGGAGAGAACATCACTCAAATTGAAAAGTTGAACGAAACGAATTTTCAGTTCTGGAAATTTCAAATAACAATAATATTTAAATACTCGAATTTATATGATCTAATAATCGGGAAAGAGAAATCTGCGGAAGACTAGACAGAAAAGAAAAGAGCAGAATGCGTACTCAAAGACGCGAAGGCTCCAAAATTTATAATAATCATTATAGAGCGACAAATACACCTCCTCAATTGTGGCAGGTCTAAGGAAGTTAATTTGATAAATTAATAACAATAAAGGGAAAGAATACGGAAGAAATGAAGTGCTCCTTACTACGGGAATACTTCAACAATTCTTTTCTTAAAAAGAAGTGATATGTCCAATTACATTAAGTACTTTGGAGAATCTAGCATCCAGATCAACTGATTAAGCTTGAAGCATTAAATCAAGCATTAAATCAAAAGATTGATGATAATATGCTAATTACTAGCCACCTTGCTTATCCAATATCGGTATTTCGCCAGTGCCTTCCACAGCCAAACAAAAGTGAAAGTCTCTTGGCAACAAATAACGCATTGTTCTGGCACAAAAAATTGGGGCACTTAAGCTACACAAACATGGAAAAATTAATACTATTAAGCGAAGGTATGAATCTAACACCTAAATTAATTAAAACTTTAGAAATTTGCGATATATTTATTAAAGCTAAGCAAACACAGAAGCCTTTTGATAGCGAAAGGACAAAAGCAATGAGACAGCTGGAAATTGTCAATTCGGACGTACATATAGCCATGTATGTATGTACGTGGGACGGAATATGGTATTTTATAACATTTCTTGGTGACTGCTCAATTCGCAGCTATCTTCTCAATAAGAGGTAAATGCGAAGTTGTAGAAACTATAAAAATGTACCTGAAACAGTGTGAAGCAAAATAGGATAAAAAGGTTGCCAAGTTTAGATGCGACAATAGAAGAGAATACGCAAATATGAATCTCTAAGAATGGTGTAAGACCAACGGAATATTCTTACACTTTACAGTCCTCTATTCCCCACAGATTAACGGAAAAGCCGAAAGGCTAAATCATACAATTTTAGGAAAATCGAGAGCCTTACTAATGGATTTCAGGTTAGATAAAGAAATGACGAGTGAAACTATTCGAACTGCAGCGTACTTGTTAAACAGAAGCCCTACAACAGACAGTAAAGAAACACCAGCAGAAAATTGGTTCGAAAAGAAGCCTGACCTTTCGAATTGAATGTGTCACCTATGCAAAGAAACTAGGTTATACCAGTAAGTTAGATGAGAGAAACAATATATTTTTGTTGAATACTCTACGTGTGGGTATCGATTATGGGATGAACAGGCAAGAAAAATAATACTCGCAAGGGATGTCATCTTTAAAAACTCTAGCAATTTTGCAGAACAAGAAGATAGTAAATCAAGAGAAATGATAAAAGTGATAATAGAAATGATACAGTGAATGATAGAAAATAATACTTCAAATAATGGTAATTTAGAAGATGAAACAGTGGACACAAGTAGGACAGAAAACATTCAACAAATAGAAGAAATTGAAACGACCACAGATACAGAAGAAGGGTGTTACTCATGAAACAGTGAGGAGAGGACTTATTGTTAGACGAAGGAATCTACCAAAAAGATATAGTGAATATTATGTACATCTGACATATAAAGAGGCAATCGGTGGAGAAGACGCAGAAAAATGGGAACAAGCCATACAAGAAGAAAAGGAGTCACTCAAATAACACAAAGAAGTAAACACATAGAAGTAAACCCAAATCAGACAAAAAATAAAAAATATTATCAGTACACAGTTATAAATAAAAAGAAGGCAGAAACTCACTCTGATTAAATTAAATTTATCCTGATTTTAATCAGAATCCCATTATTTTTCTCCGTATTAACGATTTTTTTTATATGTAATTTAGTTTAACAGAATGTACTGAATGCATTAAATGTAAAAGAAATGTGACACTTGCTCCTAGAACGATATTGAATTTGATACTATTAAAAGATTATCCTTAAAATTTAAAATATGATTAATTGACATTTTCAATTTAACATATCTACGGTACAGGATTTCTTTTCGACATGAAGAAATTTATTAATTTTATGATCATTGTTTTTTTAAGGCTCACTTGTCTTTTTTCTCCATACTAACAAGAAGTTAACTAACATTTATGATGCTTTAGCAGTGTCATGGTTGGGAAACACCTCGCTGCCGCCAACCTCAATCGCTGACATTATTTTGTTTGGTTCCTTGAAGGAATAATTGGCGTCGATCGACGTTTAGCTTTTTTTTTTGTATGTATCTAGGCGAATTTCGAAAAAGTAATCAACCGCCTCTCTTTCGAAATAATTAGCTGGTACTGGCTAGCCAATCGTCTATAAAACAAGCTCACTTCTATATAAAACAAAAACTATACAAAACTTCTATATAAAACAAGCGTAACAAGCAGTTGTTTCCCGATCAATTAGTCAATTTCGATCAACTTCCACGGCAACAGTAAAACACACTACTCGCGTCGTGTGATTTAAAATGGTCTTACAACGAGCGCGTTCCCGATGGTTTAGCGATCACTGCTATCCGAGAAGTAACACATACATATTTCTTACATGTTTCACATATGCATATTTAGAATAAGAAATGGAATAATTTCTAATATATATTTATTTCATTTAAGCGTTTGAGATACATAAACGGTATATAAATATTATTAAATTTCTAATATATCTCTATTTCATTTAAGCGTTTGAGATACATAACGGTACATAGAGTATTAGACGTGTACGTTGATATTTGTTCATAAGAACTATCTCAGTGTCCTGAGATATACAGATATGTATGTAAAAAATTTACAACTACCACACCATTCACGTTTTAACATCGTTAGTAATAAAACCGTGAACCTCAAATGTTATAAATTGTTAATAAAGTGTGAAAATTTGCTTTAAATTGCCAAAAGCTAGCAAAAAGTGTATCATGATGAAAGATGGATATCTTGATATTTAAGGGTAATTTAAGTTTGTTTACTGCTTTTCAAAAATTACCTACGCTGAATGTACCAAAAAATTATCATCCGAGCTTTATTTTATTATCGATTTTCTTAATATCTCTTTTGGTAGTTCTGATTATTTGGATGAAGGCCAAATACTTAAGAATGGTGACTTACACTTTTGCGGCTTTTTTTCGATCACCTTAATGCCTCGAGAGTCTTTAATAATATTGAAGATTCATTGCTAAATTCTATGGAAAATAAAGATGATGCATCTATTCACGTATCTTGTTCTGATATCACGGATTTGTTTTTCCCGATAATTATTATTCTCTTTTCCTGGAGATCCAGTGCTAAAGAGGATCACTTTTCCTTAGATTTGAAAAAAGTTTTGTCTCTTTATTGCTATCGTATTTATGGCTTTAATCACCACTTTATATGCATACAAGTTCAGAGTTCTTTCTTTTTTCAGATACATTTTTAGACTTGGCTTCTCCCTGGTTCCGCAGTTCATCTGAGCTGCGTGAAAAGCGCTATTTATATCTTGGAGTGAACGAATTTCCAGACTTGTTGTTCAGTTCTAAGTAATTTTGATATTGCCTTCTTTCTTAGAATTTTTGCACTCCTTTGTACTTTTCGGCCCTTTATAAAAAATCTTGGTCTTTTTCTTTGCGATGAATTTAATTAAATTTTTCCACGCCCGTGTTTGGATTTCTTTGGATATGAGTGCGAGTTCGTTCACGTACTGGGTGTATGATTTGTTCATCATGATGTTATCTGCGAATTCTCGTCCGTATCCCAAATATCAATTCGTGTAAAGTGAAAGTCCTCGTATGCGCTAATATTATAAAAAAAAACATGGCGAGATCACTGATTTCAGTTCTTGTTAATGTATTGTTCAAGATATTCAGTGTTCGCATGGTGAGACTGTTCTATTGAACCATTCGATTGTGGTTTAAATATAGTTTTTTGGCATTGTGAAATTTTAAATTTTCGTGGTATTTGTTGCATGAGTGAACTGATAAAATTCATGCCTTGATTTGTGAGGACTCCTTTAAACGACAAATGAATCGCCCCAAACCAACAAATAAATCGAGAAACACATTAGGAGTGTCTGTTGCTGCCGTTTTCTGAAGAGCGATTGCCATAGAGTATTTAGTTAGATCCTAAATCGTTGGATATAGCGAAATCCTGACTGAGTAGGACGGAGCGGTCCACAACAATCTCTAACATCTTATCGAATGCACAATCAGGTGTGCCCATCAGTGTTATGGGTTTGCATGTTTTTGTTTTGATTAGTTTTCGAATTTGACAGCTTTCACAGAAATTTATAAATGTTCAGATGTCCTCCTTCATTGTGGACCGATAATACTTTTCCCGTATTTTTCAGTTTTTGTTATACATTTATGCTCACTATAGGCTGAAATATGATTTTTCATCATGATGAAATGTCTACATTCTGCTGTATTGAATTTTGTTTGAACACGCGAAAAACTTTATCCGCGTCAAATACATACAAATACAAACAAATCTACAGTCGCTGGAGAATGTAATTCCAAAGGAACTCGTCCACGGAACGTTGCACAAGATACTAAGAGATACGAGGTTCAATTCCCTTTCAATGATTAAAGAGCTTCCAAAACATCTCGCTTTCTAATAAAATGAAACGCTGCTGGCTTTATTAGCAATTATATCAAATAACGGGGTTCCCAAGTGCTCCTATTTTTGTTACGTTCATCCTAAGAAGAACAAGGCCTGATAGTTTCGCTAGTTTGCCATGTGTTGCGATTTTACATTCTGGAATCGATAGGTTTATCCGTTTTATGATACAAAACAAACTAAATTTTCAAGTCTCATGATCAATTCCTATGGTGAACTATTTGTATTGGTCTGGATGTCAATGAGAGCTGAAGTTGTTGTACGTAAAACGAGGTGGTATGGGGTTTTCTCTGTTCTCAGGTTATGATGGCACGTGACTCCGTAGTGAATGTTTTCGGTACGACTCGAGTTACTGCGAGACTCGATTGGGTCTGCCTTTATAAAACTTGACATTTTGGCGTACGATCACAATAAATCGCATTCTTCTTCCGTAACGAATTGATCGTACTGTTGCTGGTCTCGCTCATATTCTCTATATAAGCTAATAGTTTTCTAAAATATATCGCTGGTTCCGAAGTGCTAATTTCTGTGCATAATCGTGAAATTAGACACAGTCGTTGATAAAGCTCCTTGTTGTCCACCTCGGCAGTAAGCGCGAGATTTTCATTTCGACGATCTTAGTCTAGCGAAATAGAAGTCCTTCACTCGGCTTATATAATCTAAGATATGTTCGTTCCAACTCTTTTTCTAATAATGATTGTCATTTCTCCCCGGTATTTTTGTTGTTATTCGTCAATGCCGTAGCATGGACCGAAAACGTCTTTGACTGCATACAGAGATCACTGACATTTTCGTAATGTTCGTCACCATATATGTAGGCTAGTTCTCATAATTTATTGACAAGTCTTGTAAAAGTACCTTCTGCGTGTATATGTTACGAGCTTGGTAGCAGGTGTGAGAGAACGTATCGTATGTTGGGATCGAATCAATTACTTTCTTCAGCGAAAAATTCAGAAATTCTGACAGTTGATATTTTGGAGGAAGTGGACTATAATAGTATCCCTCTCTGAGATTGAGACCAGTCTATGTGTTTAGCGAGCGAGGGATCTCAAGTTTGGAACGTAGCTTTTCTTGGCTAATGTTTCTCGATTTCTTGTCGCTTTCTTTTCGACCATTTGACATTTCTGGTCAAGTGCTTCGTCGCGTAATCGACCTGTTCTTTTCGGCGAGTGGATGAGCTGTGAGCTGAGTTCTGTCTCAATAGTACAAGCCTCAATGTTTCTTTCAGCAGTTTGGTTCGTATAGTCTTTAGTTTGCTGGACTGCTTAATCCCATCGTTGCCATTAAAAAGTGTGACGCCTCGGACAATGGTGATTACTAAGTCACCAAGAACACGCTTGTTGTGCAGCTGTTGGAGTCATATGACAAGTACGTTCGTGTCTACTCGAATGGCATACGTTTCGCTAGTGCCAACGAGTTTGACCGAAACCAACAGTTTAATCAAAATTGATTGACTGATCGAAAAAGAATTATCCGCTGCACTGTCTGTGAGATTGTTTTGTAAATGTTCTTATTCGCTGATAACTAGGAAATACTTCAGTATAAAAAAAAGACGAGTCGTTAGCGATCATGAACATCGAAAGATAGATTAATAAATTTCTTGATGTCAACGAGAAATCCTGAACCGTTATATTGTAGTTCCTTTTTCTCTTCTTTTTCTAATTTTTTTTTTGTAAATTATAACTAATTACACTAAAATGCCAAATATATGTATATAAATATAATATAGTAATGGCTAATTAATCATGCCATGTCTAATTTGTAAAATATTACAATATGTAAAAAATATCCATTATGCAGAACAAACGCAAAATAAACAAAATAAAAATTACGTTTTTCGAATCAATTATTCATAATATAATTTTATGTCAAGGAGCCATTGATCTATCTATTTTCTATTAAAGTATACATTTACATAAACATTCGTAGTCTAAATGCGAATAATTTCATATTTTCGAATGAAAAAATCTGTGAAGAAATTTTATATGAGAATTAAGGAGAAAAAAATAAATTTGAAAAAATTTGCTTTTAAGTTAAAATAGAAGTGGAGCTAAATATAAAGACAAGAAGTTTTTGAAATGCAATAACTAATGATTAGAAACTTAAACAAAATCTATATACTTTAGGTACTATCTAATATCTATATATTACACTTTATATACTAAATGAAATTGGTAGAAACTTGAGTTGGTAATGAGTGGTGTATTGCAATCATCCAATGTACCAATTTATAGAAGGAAAAATTACCTTTTGAATATTGGAATCATGTGAAAATACATAGAATATGATCTTTAACACATTAAGTGCCATGTCGATCACTGATGAACAACAGTAACTTTTCCATTTAGGCCGCATGACCGCCAAGTAAATTTAGTACACTGTTATTATTATTAAATTTATAGTATATTAAAGATTAAATAACTTTAAGATTACAGGAAAGAATTATAGGAAGTCGCTGAATGTTGCTTTTATTGATATTTATTATACAAACACGTATAGAGTATAATAATGCAATAATAATTATAATTATAATATATTATAAGTTTTATGTATAAAACAGGTTAGGCAAAGATATGGTTTCCTTTCACATCCGTCACAGAATGTCGTAACTTTCTTAGTCACGTTTCTACTAATATTTCTTCCCAGCAGTGTTGTATTTTCTTCATAACAATTTTTACAAAATTTTCTGACGTGGGATGCTGGATATAATTGTATTGTGATCTTGCGTTTTGCTTACCGCGGAACTCTATCAAACGGCGTAAACGAAAATATAAACAAAAAAATATGTACAGCATTTAACGTGTTAATGACCAATGTTTCAACGAACCACCGCGCTAAAAGCGTATACATTATGCGCGAACAATAGTCAGTATCTAGTTACGTTCTATAAAAGTTAATGAACTGTTTCGTTAGTGAGAATCAATGAAAAACACCAAACAATCTGAGTAACGACACAACAAACCCAGAACAAAGAGCGTGCAAAACAGTAGACGATTATAGTTGCTCATCATATGTAAGTCAAGCCACACAAGTACACACAGGCACAGAAGTTCATTCTAATACTAGTGTCAGATAAACCATACTTTCATCACACGAATGGAAAATAGTGGAATTAAGTTTAAGGGTATCAGTGTATCAGCGTGGCAATAGAACAGTGAATTCAAGTGAATTAAAAAAAATAAAGAACAAGAAAAACGATCAAGACCACCACCATCCTGAAAACAGCCAGCGGCCCGGCGAAGGCTGGGCCTAAAACTCAAACACAAGATCCAGTGGTTACATTAAAAACACCTAAAATACTACTTAAGCTAACAAAAGAAAAATTAAACATGTCAGAAAGTGAAGAAACTATCGACAATGATGAGACGAACACCTCGTACATGGAAACAGACAGAAAATACAAAAGCAAATTAAAAAAAGAAAAATAACACGGAATGCCAAAAATGCAACCACAGCCCCAACTCTAAAACTAACTAAAATGCACCCAAAGGAAAATTGGCTTGGAGAAATATCAATAATGAATAAATTCCAGGCACTCCAAAATCTAACTGAAGAAAAAGAAACGATCACCACCTCACAACCCAAACCCCCTCCCATATACATCGAAACTCCTAACATTAATCCACTAATAGAAAAACAGAAACTGCACTACAGAATACACTCTGAAGCAATCGAAAGACAAACAAGTCAAACTACAAGTACAAACCCCCCCTCGCCTATAGAGTCATAATACGAACGCTAAGAGAGAAGGATGCAGAATATTATACATTCCAACCAAAAACGGAAAGAAAGTTTAAATTTGTGATAAAAGGATTACACCCAGAGCTAAATACAGAATACATTAAAACAAACGTACAAGAGAAAGGACACAAGGTAAGTAATATCATTAATTTCACAAAAAGAGGTACGGCAATCCCACTCCCAATGGTAGAAATAGAACAAGCCAATAATAATAAAGACATATGTAACACATCAATCGTGTGCAATATCAACATAGAACCACCAAGAACTAACAGAGAAATACCGCAGTGCACTAGATGCCAGAGGTATGGACATATTATTGCAACAAGCAAGATGTATCAAATGTGCAGGTACCCATCCCACTGAAAACTGCCCACTGGGCAAAAGAATGGATAAAGAAGTCTGTGTTAACTATGGAAACAACTATTCAGCAAATTATAAAGGCTGCATGGCAAGAATAGAGCTGCAAAAAAAATTATTTCTCCCAATAAGAAACAAAGGAATACAAAAATTAGCACCGTCACAAACCAACACTGCAAACACCAACACAAATGTTAACACAAATATCAATCAAAAATATAGGAACTATGCAGAAGTACTAAAACCGAACAACAGACACGACACTAAACAACACGAGAGCAAGCATCCAATTCAGACGCAAAGACTGGAAAAACTTGAAACACTAGCAGAAAACCTAACACAACAAATGACTGTAATGCCAAACTTACTATCGAGACTAACCACGCTACAGGAACGAAACCAAGCAAAAAATTAAATTAACGCAATGGAACGGTAACGAGCTACAGAATCGGATACCCGAACTAAAACTACTTTTAAAACAGCTTGAGATAGACATTATAGCAATCTCAGAAACACACTTAAAAACACCACACCTATTATGGCGCACCACACCCCAGCAGCACGCGGCGGATCGAGAATTTACATAAAAAATGATATTAAACATGTACAAACAAGCTCATACCAAACTGACAAAATACAAGCAACAACAGTCAACATTACACCACATAACCGAGACGTCAATATCTCAGCAATATACTGCCCACCAAAACACGCAATATTAACAGAGAAGAATTCAACAAATTCTTTAAGACCTATAAAACAAAATTTATAGCTTTAGGGGACCTGAATGCAAAGCACAACTATTGGAGCTCCAGAACAACTCTAAGGGAAAGAACCTCTACCAGTGCATAAAAATTAACAACCTAAAAATCTACGCACCAGGGGGACCAACCTACTGGCCATCAGACTCAAACAAAACACCGGACATCCTAGACATAGCAGTCATGAATACAAATTTGAATATCAAAACTGAGGAGCTGCTAGATTTAAATTCAGATCACATACCCACAATCTATACGATCGATCAAAAAGTGACAAAAGGCGAAAAAACAAAATTGACAAGCGCCACTACGGACTGGATAGCATACGCAGAATACATTAATAAAAATTTGAACTGCAATATACCCCTAAAAATGCACTAGACATAGAAACACGGCAGCTGAAACACTAACAAGCACACTCGAAGCGGCAGCATTCCACTCCACAAAGGAAACTCCCAAGTGTACGGAAATCTCGACACACATACTAGAACTAATCAAAACCAGGAAATGAGAAAGGAAACAATGGCAAATTACAAGATGGCCCCAATTCAAGACCATGATAAACAAACTTACAAACAAAATTAAACGAGAAATTCACAAAACAAATAACGAATAATGAATTCACAATTCATTATGAATCTTGACAATAGCAGCAACACAAACTATTACTTATGGAAAAGTACAAAAAAACTCAAAAGACCACTCACCCAAATTTCCCCTATTTAAAAACCGGACGGAATCTGGACGATAGAAGACCAAGCCGAAACCATGACAAAATACCTGAGCGAAACATTCACTAACGAACCCCACATACCCCCAAACAATAGCAACAATGAAACATTAAAATACAAAGCGATAAAGAAAGAGGAAATCTTCACAATAATTAAAAAACTAAAAAATAATAAGACTCCAGGATATGACTTAATAACAGCAAAAATGCTCAAAAAATCCCGACCAAAGCGGTAAGATTCCTAACAATCCTAATAAATGAGATATATAGGATAGGAACCTCCCCCAGATCTGGAAGTGTGCAGAAATCATACCTCTACAAAAACCAGGCAAAAATCCCAAATTTCCATCATCTTATAGACCTATATCTCTTCTTCCTGTGATTTCCAAAGTAATAGAAAAAACCATTTACACAAAACTAATAGAAGAAATCATCAACAAAAACTTGATCCCTGATCACCAATTCGGATTTAGACAAAACCACAATACAATAGAACAGATACACAGGATGATAAATAATGCGTGCCATGGAAGAAAAAAAATATTGTACAGCAGCATTCCTAGACATAGAAAAAGCATTCGATAAAATATGGCACGAAGGTCTGCTTCAAAAACTTTAAGAAATAGTATCAAAAGACCTATATTCAATACTAGAATCATACATAACAAATAGATACTTCTACGTCAGAATCAAAAACGAAAAATCATTACTCAAAAAGATACACGCTGGAGTGTCTCAAGGCAGTGTGCTAGGACCCATCCTGTATGCTCTGTTCACCGCGGACCTACCCGCAGCACCAGGAACAAAAACATACACTTTTGCCGATGACACAGCAATACTATCTATGCAAAAGAGCATAAGAAAAGCAACCAAAACCTTACAAAATCACTTAAACGAAATAGAAAAGTGGACAAAGAACAACAAAATCAAGATTAACACAACCAAATGTGTACATATCACGTTCACACTCAACAAAGGGCCAATTCCAAAAATCAAATTCGAAAAATCAATTCCAAAAATCAAAACCAAGAACTACCTCAAGCACTTTCCGTTAAATATCTCAGCTTACATCTAGACAACAAATTGAACTGAAAAAAGTACATCCAAGAAAAGATCAAACAAATAAAAATAATTAGAAAATCCATGTACTGGCTAATATCAAGAAAACGTAAAAAATAAGCTACTAATCTACAAAATTATAATTAAACCTATTTGTACATACGGGCTATAAATCTGGGGCATGGCAGCCAAACATAAAAGTCAAACATAAAAAAGATAGAAAATCTACAATCCATCATCCTACGTACAATACCAGACGCTCAATGGTATGTCAGAAACAATGACATAAGGAATACCAACCATCAAAAGGGAAATACTAAGGCGCGCAAGGACACAACACAAAATCAAAAATCACAGAAACCTCCTGGCAAAAGACAGTTACTTCCTACTACCCAGAAGACTGAAAAGAAAACATCCGCTAGACTTCACTAACTAACAAATGGAATACAGCCAAACATGTATAAAACGGAACTAATTCCATAAAAAAAAACTAGTGACTGCCGATAACTGTATCGAAATCCACACGATTTCAAACAATAATAATATAAAAAATGAAAATAATTGTGTCTGAACAATTAGATTTATACACACGGAACAAATAAAAAAAAAAATATGTAAGTTGCAGATTATAGTCGCCCGTTGTAGTGAAAAGTTAATTTGTTAATTTGTTTCATCTTGACTAGTGATAACTGACCAGCGACACATTAATGTGTTTTTCGATATTAACTTAAACAAATATAAAATAAACCTAAACTGTGTAACGTCGGATGACCGACGTTTGTTTAACCCCTAGAGTTATCGAGACGATTCGGCGTATTTTAATATGGGATGTTCGGCACAGAGGTTATGAGCAAAGGGAAAATGGATCTGCGTGAGAATGGATTGATTATGTGGCATGAAATTTCGATCAGTCTGAAGCAATCGGCTCCAATCGGTAATTCGAACGGTAGACACCAAACGGCGAACGAAAATGAGCTCCAATACAATATTCAACAAATACCATCTTCAACATCCCGTTTCCAAGCGATACTGGACGCTCCGGATGTGAAATCATAACACGCCATCGATAACTAACGTTATAAGAAGGTGGTGAAAGGCAGTCAGTCAATTCGTCGTCAAAATCTGTTAAACCTCCGCATACTATGCCAGAGTCATTTCAAACCCGCGCCCAGAGTCTCTTGAAACCAATACTGCACACATTGTAACACCGTGATGGCACCGAACGATGTGTACGTGACACGATCGCAACAGCACAGTGCGATGTGTGTGTGTAACACGACTGTGTAGTGGTGGTTACCATAGATGAATGAATATACATGATGTTTGTATGGAAGGATGAGTATGGTGAGAGTGTGTATATAACTGTGGTGTGGTATGATTTGAGTGTTTGATATACTTCATGGCAGAAGAAAGATTGAACGAGAGAGATGTATGCGAGAACAATTGAGCGCGAGCGAATGGTAATGGAAAAATAAGTGTGATCGAAAAGATGCCAAGACGCAAGGCTTGAGGGAAGCAGAGTATGAGAGACGAGATAGAGAGTGAGAGTTAAACATTATATTATATATGTATTTCATAATTTGTATTAAATCTATCTACAACCAGTGTGTTTGTCATTCGATCCACTAACAAATGGTAGCAGAACTCCGTGGTTACTGATAATGTTTAAAAAGAAAAAAAATTCGTGGAAATGAATAAAAAGGTGCAAAGATGGCCGATGCGTGGAATATCGCGAGCGTTGAATCGCTTGATGATTCGAATTACTTTATGTGGAAAGGAAAAATAGAAGGAATCCTACGATCGAAACGATTGTGGAAAAAGGTGATTGGTGTAAAACCGTTGGAAAAACCAATCATAGAAGAGGCAAATTACGAGGAAAAATTGGGATGAGTGGGATGATAACAATTACGCAGCCATTATGATTAATACAATGAGTAAGGCACAATTACTAAGGTATGATAGCATAAAAAGTGCCGATAAATTATGATCAAAAATCAAGCAAGATATGGCTGCCGAAAGAGAAGAATTGAAAGCAAGATTACTTAATGAACTTTCGAATATCAAGATGGCGAAACAGTTGATGCTTTTATAAACAGGACAGAAGCCTTAAAGAATCAACGTATGCAACTTGGAAGAGACGTTGAGGAATATGAATTAAAAATGTATATATTACGAGGGGTTCGATCAGAATATGATCCTAACGTGAGAGTACTCGAATCACAGAGGAATATATCAGTGAATGATGTAAGATTCGCGTTAAAACAGGAGGAATTCAGAAGAATAAAGAAAAAGGAAGAAAAAAGCAGAGAATAGCGAAGCAGTGAGGAAAGTAAAAGAGGGAGCTAGAACTGATGGTAATTGCTACAACTGTAGCATCAAAGGGCACTTGGCAGCTGATTGTAACCGAAGAAAAAAATGCTGCAACTGTCAAGGATTTAATCACATTGCGGCGAATTGCCGTGAACAGAAGAGAAACGCTCCACCAATGAGAAGAGGACCAGGAGAAAATTTTCAGGATGGATATCGTGGACGAAATGCGAGACAACGTTGTAGAAGGAATGAATCCACGTTGAACACGCGTGAAGAAGTACTGAGAGCAAGCGAAATTCCGAAAAAAAAACAAATTGTATAAGGTACGTGAGATGGATGAGAATGATATGCATGTATGTGAGAGTGATAATTACCGTGTATGCCTGTTAGATTCAGGGTCTACGAGTCATATGACTTATGATGAATTAATATGTGATAATTTTGTTCAAGAAAAAAGGCGAATTATTGCAGACAAAAAAGGAAAGGTATTAACCTCGAAGGGAATTGGTGATGTCATTGTGAGACAAGCTTCTAGAAATAATAATGTAAAATTGGAGAATGTATTGTGTGTTCCAGGGCTAAATTCGAATTTACTTTCAGTTGCGAAGATAACTGATCATGGGTGTGATGTAAATAAGTACGGAACGATAGTGTATAACAAGTCGACCGCAATTCAAATGACAGCGGTAAGAGTGCAAGATGCATATTATGTAAGGACATCCATAAACCACGAGAAGACTGCCGCAATGTCAATGAATGATAATATATGACACAAATGATTAGGACATGCAAATAAAGATATCATGGAAGAAATGAGAAAAAACACTGGCTTTAGGTATGGAAAATACGTGGAAAAGAGTATGTGAATCATGCATGGAAGGAAAAGCATGTAAGAAGTCACATCCGCGATATGATTCAAGAAGAACAAAACGTATTATGGAATTATGGTATACAGATTGATAGGTCCAATCAAACCCTCATCGTATGGTAAGAAAAAGTACATACTAAGTATAATCAATGATTTTTCGAGAATGATGTTTACAGCTACTAGGGGATAAAAGCAAAGCAGCTGAAGAATTAAAAAGAATAATAATATTAAAAGAAAATCAAATGGAGCAACGATTGAAGAGAATTAGGTCAGACAACGGTGGAGAATATCTTGGAAGAAACTTGAAAAATTGGTTTGATTCGAAAGGAAATTGAACACGAGCTAAGTCCCCCAATGAACTCCTGAATGTAATGGAATTGCTGAAAGAACGATCATTGAAACGAGCAGAACAATGTTAGCTGATTCTAAATTGAACCTTGAGTTTTGGGGAGAAGCAGCGAATACAGCAGCGTATACATTCGAAATCGGGTAAAATCGTGAGTACATGAAAAAACACCATATGAGATCTGGTACGAAAAACAACCTAACATAAAGTACATGAGACGATTTGGACAGCCTATTTACTAAAGAAAGGAGGGAATAAAAAGAAATTCGAAATAAAAGCAATAAAAGAGATCTTTATGGGATATAACGAAAATAATACTTATCGGATATACATACCAGAAACAAAAAACATAAAGTGCGACTGCGATGCAAAATTTGATGAGGACAAAAACGGATCGGACTTGCTACGCTACGGAGAAGATAATAATGATAAAGATGAAAAACCAATTTCCATAAATTTAGATGTTGAGAATGTCGATAAAGACAATAACGAAGTTACTGAAGAGGAAATTGGAGAAGAGAGAGAATTAAGAACTGAGATGAATGAAAAAATCAGTGAAGAAGAAGACAGCGACTATGAAGATGCGAGGATTAAATTTCTAAACAATGAAGATAGGAAAGAAGAAAACAATGAAAATCAAGAAGTTAATACAGAGCAAGAAGAACCGACAACAAGTAGAAAAATAGGAAGACCAAAAAATCTAACGAAGGAAGCGATAATAGTAGATAAGTCTCTAAGAAAACAAGAACAAGAAAAATTGGATGAACAGAGAAACGTGAGAAGATCTACGAGGATAAGAAACCAGAGCGCAATGATAAGTGTCGATGAAAAAATGCCTACAGTAACAGAAGCAGCAAAACAGTCACCTGAATGGGGCAAATGGAGAGAAGCAATGAAGGGTGAATTAGAATCGTTGCAAAGACATCAGGGATTTAGTGAATGGACTCAAGAATAAAAAGGTAATAAAATGCAAATGGATTTTTAATATAAAAGGAAATTTTGAAACAATGGGACGAAAGTAGAAAGCACGACTGGTCGCATTGGGTTGTACCCAAAGACCGGGATTTGATTACGAGGAGACATTCTCACCAACAATTAGAATGAAAACGATACGATTAATGTTCAGCATATGTGCAGAAAATAAAAAACAAATCAAAATTTATGATGTAAGAACTGCATTTTTATACGGTACATTGAATGAAGAATTGTACATGGAGATACCTGATGGTATCGGAAGAAAAAATGGACAAGTTTGCAAACTCAAAAAGAGTATTTATGGGCTCAAGCAAGCAAGTAGGTGTTAGAATAAATATATAATTATTATTATATATTGATATTTTTTGCAGATTGGATTGAAACAGTGTGTCCATGATCCCTGTCTGTTCTACATAAGAGAAGAGAACAATTTTTTATACTGCGGGGTGCATATAGATGATATAACGGTAGTCAGCAGTATAGATTTTTTTGAAAAAAAATATATAAATAAGTTAAAAAAATACGTGGAATTGAAGAATCTTGGTGCAGGTAAGCAACTATTGGGTATGGAGTTGAATTATAAAAAGGAGAAATTAATCGTTAGTCAGAAGAATTATATAAAACGATTGTTGAATGTGTATGGGATGAATGACTGCAATGTAGTAAGTTTACTAATTGATGCGAATCAAAAATTGAATGAAGATAATGGAAGCCCGATGAGTGACAAGAAAAGTTATCAAGAATTATTAGGATGATTAATGTATTTGAGTGTGTCAACATGACATTTCTTTTACACTAAGTTGTTTGTCTCAATTCAGCAAAAATCCAAGAATAATGCACATGAATGCAATTGAAGCGAGTATTCCGATATTTGAAAGAAACAATCGATTATCAAATAGAATATGGGAATACAAATTTGAAGAAAGGAATAATCTATAGTACCGATGCCTCATGGGACAGCACTGCGGATGCAAAATCCTTTCTTGTTTACCGAAATGGGGACCTTGTGCACTGGAGTAACAAACAGGTGACAATTGCTCTATCTTCTACAGAAAGTGAGCTGGAAGCGATGATGGAAGGATTAAAAGAAATATCGTGGATGAGTGACTTGTTAAATGAAATCGGAATGCTATGTGAATACAAACAGATAAAGTGCGATAATTTGAACGCGGTAAAATTAGCTAACGGAGGAAACTTTAAAACAAAGACGGAACTTTTAAATAGGAAGTGTCATTTTATTAGAAAGACTGTCTACAATTATTCAGTGAAAGTAACACATGTACCTAAAGAAAGTATGGATGCGGATTGTATGACAAAAGCATTGAGTGGACACTCTTTATTAAAAAATGTTAATAATTTTATGTGTGTAAATATCTATGGAACCAAGGGAGGAGATTGTGGTAGTGGTTACCATAGATGAATGAATATACATGATATTTGTATGGAAGAATGAGTAAGGTGAGAATGTGCATATAATTGTGGTGTGGTGTGATCTGAGTGTTCGATATATTTCATAGCAGAAGAAAGAACGAATGAGAGAGATGTATGCGAGAACAATTGAGCGCGAGCGAATGGTGATGAAAAAACAAGTGTGATCGAGAAGATGCCAAGACGCGAGGCTTGAGTGAAGCAGAGTATGAGAGACGAGATAGATAGTGAGAGTTAAACATTATATATGTATTTCATAATTTGTATTAGATCTATCTACAACCAGTGTGTTTGTCATTCGATCCACTAATAGACTGCACCAGTTTAGTCTTTTAGAGGCATACTGAGGAAAAACGTGCGACGATCAGTCAGAAAAATCTTTGATTGCTTTATTGTTTCATTATTTATTGTTATTGTTGTTTCATTGTTAATCGTCATTGTTGTTTTATTATTTATTATCACTGTTTCATTGTTTATTATTATTCTTGTTTCTTGTGGTTATTGTTTTCATTGTTTTCTTTGTTTCATTTCTGAGCACAACGTTTTGTGTGTCAGTAAATGAACTATCTTCTTTTGCTGAATTTGCGGAAGAAGATACCCACAATTGCGAACGGTCGTCGGATAATGGAAATATTAGGTACCAGAAAGTTCTGTCCGATAATATCATTTCAAGTTTTAATACGTATATACATGTTCATTTGACACATATATGGCTGTATCTCTGTATCATTGCATTTATACAAATGTGCTTTTCTAAATTAACTGAAACAAAGATGTATCATATTATTAAGTGAAACGTGTAAAAATGGTTACTGATAAAGTTCTTTTACGACATTATACTTTGTACGAATTCCAACAAGAAATGCTACAGAAGCGTGTAGGAATTTAGTGAAAGTTTTTGGAGAAGGTACAGTTTTTGAGAGACTGTGCAGGAGGTAGTTCGAAAAATTTGAAGCAGGTGACTTTAATGATGAGCCACGCTCTGGACGGCCAGCTTTGATAAATGACGATACTGTCAAGACCATGATAGAGCAACATCCTTTCTTGACAACATCGGAGATTGCGGAAAAGCTTAATTCAGCTCAAACCATTTCAGATCATATTCCAGATGGGTGCCTCATGAGTTAAGTGAAAAAAAAATTTGAATGATCGAGTCGTCATATGCACATCTCTGCTTGCTCGGAACAAAAACGAACCCTTCTTGGACCGGATGATAACTGGTAACGAAAAGTGGATTACTTACGAAAACATCGTAAGGAAAAGAGCATACTGCGAGCCCGGACAACCTTCCACCTCTAAACCGAGCTTGAGTCTGAATAACAGAATGTTGTGTATATGGTGGGATGTCCAAGGACCAATACATTACGAGCTTTTGAAACTTAATGAAAAGCTCAATTCGGAGTGATACTGTCAGCAAATGGATGATTTAAACAAAGTACTCAAAAAAAGGCCGGCGATGTTCAATAGGAAGCACATCATACTGCATCATAATAATGCAAAACCACATACTGCTCTTGGGACACGTCAGAAGATCGCAGAGCTAGGCTGCGAAATTCTGTCGCATCCACCATACTCCCCAGACCTAGCACCCTCCGATTATCACTTGTTTCTCTCTCGACCTGTTGGTCGAGGAGGACCAATTCCTTGGCCGCAAAAATCACCAGATATCACGCCATTGGATTTTTATTTGTGGGGAACTGTGAAAGAAATAGTTTATCAAACACAAATTAATACGCCTCAGCAGTTAATGCAAAGAATTTCTGACGCATTTGGTGCAATCAAAGAAAGCGAAGAAGACATTAATAATGCAATAGAATCAATTTTCCGTAGATGTCACTCCTGCATTGATAACAACGGACAAGATTTTGAAACGGAGTTATAGTATAAACCGACAATGCGGTATGGATCAAGAAAACAGTCTGTTACCATTTTTGTTATAACTTTTTAACAAAGCATTTAAAAGCCAATGTTCATATAACATTTTTTTCTTATTTTTATTTGTAAAATATGCTGGTAAAATTTTGTGGAAAAAAAGCGACTTTCACATGAGCACATAGTATTTTGTAATCGAATTGCAACTTTCATATTGGCTTATCAATAATGAAAGCTACCACTTTTCCTTTATTCTTCAGTCAACGTACATGTCATAATTACCTACGTGATCGCTTCGAAGTGCCGAAATTGTTGAATGAAGAAGACGAACATAACAATGAAATTTCGTCAAATAGCGGTAGCGAAGTGATATTGAGTGATATTGAGCCAGAAGTTCAAAATGAAGGAAGTGATGAGTTCGATGTGGAGGATACTGATACTGAGTATGATATCCGAAATTATGTTTTTGGACGTACATGGGACACATTTTTTCTAATGAAAATGTAGATTTCCAAAATTTATATAAAAATGGAACTCTCACTACAAAAAGTGAAAATGTGGAAACAATGGATCAATGTTTCCATCTTTTTTTTTAACGAAGAAATATTAGATATACTGATCTTACATACAAATGAAAAAAAAAATGCAAGCATGGGAATAAATAAAAAGTGGAAACCAGTAGACCACACTGAAATCAATGCTTTCTTGGGACTTCTTTTATTTGTTGGTCGTTTTGGAGAGAGTAGAAAGAGCAAACACAATTTATGTAGAAAAAACACAGCACTTAGCCGATCAATTTATACTGTGATGTCTCGTGATCAGTTGAAAGAAATATTACAGTATGCATTTTGATGAACAAGCGTCACGAGAAGATCAAAAGGCAAGCGATAAGTTGGCACTTTTGCGAAAAGTAACAGAAATTTTTGCAAAAAATTGTAGAGAAGCTTATAATGCCTCAAGTATTGGTACAATAGATGAACAGCTACTGGTATATCGCGGACGCTGTCCCTTCAAAGTATACATACCGAATAAACCTGGAAAATACAACATAAAGATTTGGTCACTTTGTGACGTCGAAACATTTTACTTATGTAATTTCGACGTATACTTAGGCAAAATTGCAAATACAGCCGAAAAATAACAAGGACAACGAGTGGTTAGACAGTTATGTAGTTTTTGAAAAAATACTGAACGCGTCGTAACTGATAATTTTTTTACTGATATTTCTTTAGCGGAGGAGTTACTGACAGATAAGATATATAAAGGAGGAACAATAAGAAAAAATGTAAAACAGAAAGTTCTATGTGAAATGAAAGATCGACAAAAATTTTCATCCCAATTTTTGTTTACTGATGATTTAACGTTAGTTTCATATATTCCTAAGCCACGAAAATGTGTTATCTTATTATCCAGCCTGCATCGCGAACATTATATATTAGGACCCGAGCAAAATTTCAAGCCAGATATTATACGATTTTATAATAATACAAAGAATGGGGTTGATGCACTCGATAAAATAGTAAGAGAATATTCGTCAAGAGAATGGACGCTGGCTACTATCAGTATTCTTATATTATTTAGATATAGCGGCATACAATGCGTCATATGATCACGAAAAATTATGGATAGGAAAGTAATAATTCCATAAGAACAAGAAGAAAGATTTTTTTGAGAAATTTATCACGTATATTAGTTGATGCAAATATAGAAAAACGGGAAAAATTATTTGAATCCGGTAAAATAACATTTTATAAAAATGTTATAAATGCTACAGAATCTACACGGAGGACAATAAAAAAAGAAATAAAAAATCTGAAAACTTAAAACGATCGAGATGTTTTATTTGCATACGCAATGATATAGCACTAAATGCAGCAATGGTCACAATTTTGTTTGTAGCAACCATAAATGCGATCTAATGATATGTATTAGATGCAACAAAAATAATATTATTTATAGGTAATAAAAGTAGCAAAAGGTGTTTTTATTTCCTACCATCCTATTGTTATAACAATCATAATAAAAATACAAAAAAGAAATAAAATTGAAGTAGCTACTAACGACTACATATAGGCGTACATCGTTCCGCTGGAACGTGTATATGTATATGTAGTTACTAGCTTGGGTTTTCAGATCTGATAATGGGACAGAGTTTGTAAACAGTGAAATGAGAAAATTTTTAAAAGTCAAAGGAATACGTCACCAGACTACTGCCTCATATTGCCCTCAACAAAATGGAGTAGCTGAACGTGCAAACCGCACGATCATAGAAAAGGCAAGATGCCTGCTTCACGATTCAAGTTTGAATAATAAATTCTGGAAGAAAGTTATAAAAACAGCAGTCTATTTAAAAAATTGCTCGCCGTCTACAGCTGTTTGGGGTAAAACACCGTTTGAAGTTTAGTATAATGCAAAACCAGATCTGAAACATTTAAGAGTCTTCGGATACAAGGCCTTTATGCACATAATAAAACAAAAAAGAGGTAAATTTGATCAAATAGCACAAGAATGCGTATTTGTGGGATACTGGGCAAATAAAGTGTGTAGAGTAGTGGACTTGAACAATCCAAAACAAATTTTAAAAACTAGAGATATAATCTTCATTGAAGATGAATACCCAGCGAAACTATTGAAAAGAGAAACTAATGATCCTACTATTGATATTGGACCAAAAAACTTGCTTTTTAACGATGTAATTACTCTCACAACGAATAGAACAATGGAGGGAAAGGATAACGTAGAATCAGAAAGAAGAGAAACTACAATATCCGGACGAGTCAAGCACAACGAGTCAACACAAGTTTACAATCAATGGAAGAGGATATAATCGAGCTTCAAGGAGAAAAACAGCCGACGACCGAAGTAAGAAGATACCTGCAAAGGAAAAATAGACAATTCCCTGGCACAGTCAGGCATCATGCATTTCTCTCAACGGAGAATGAAAGAAGGCTATGGTTAAAGAATATAATGCCGTGAACAAGAAGCAAGTCTGAGAATTAGTAAAACTTTCAGTAAGTAAAAAATTTATCAAATCAATGTGGCTTTTTACAACAAAGAAAGGATAGTAATGGTAACGTACAGGAACGAAAAGCACGCCTCGTGGCAAAAGGTTATGCACAATCATATGGTATTGATTTCAAGTTTTTCTGTGCAAAAAACAAAAGAAGATTTCGGACCTCGTGTACGCAAAACAGCACAAGCGTTAATGGATCAGTATAAAAACGTATTTATCACTACATCAAAATCTGGGAAACTGACGAAACATCATTTTGCTGATTTTGTAGAAAATATAATTCGTACTGTGAAAATCACAAATTTTTATTAACTTTGGATTCCTAGGGAGGACAAACCGATATTGGCTATTTTAATAGTATTTTCACAGATGAAGAAGGGAATTGCACATCAACATTTTGGCCTGAACGCATCATGACAACAGCATGAATAGATCGCTGATCAACAAATGTGAAAAGAAAATTCCATACGAAATATTCTTTATTAAGAAACCTTATTCTTAAGAAACCTAGTGCAAAAAATCTGCGTTTATACGGTAGCCGAGTTTTGTGAGTGAGAATTGCAGAAGAAAAACGAAGCATAAAATGGGAAAAAAAGACAGAGCTTGGAACATTGCTGATACTCTGATGTGGGCAACAGAGTTTTAATTAACAATACAGTAAATGTAGCAAGACATGTGGATATACTGGAAGATGACATAAAATGCACTAGATTTAAAGACAAGGAAGAAATAAATGAGGTGGTCGGAGAAGATGAAACAGCGAAGGTAAAGGCTGAAGAAAGATTAAAAAACATAAAGAAAATTACTGCACACAAGGAAGAATGTGGATTAAGAAGATCTGGAAGGGGCAAAAACTCCCTACCATGACAAATACATCTTTGCAAATTATTAAGCGTAAATGTACCTAACACATTCGATGAAGCTATGTCACATGAGGATGCGAATCATTGACAGCAGGCAATGAAGGAGATAAGTAGTCTAGAAAAAAAACCAAACCTGGAAGCTGGTAGAGAAAATACTGTGGATTTGGTTTTATGTTGTAAGTGTAAGTACGCGTGAGAGTCGAGCGAGGGCGTGTGTATTGTGAGACGATGGCGAGTGTGTTGCGTGATACGTCTTTGTTCTGAAGCAAATGAGGATCATTTATTACAAGATAAGAGGTTATATTGATTGAATAGATAGTGAATTCATAAGTGATAGTTATTATATGTAATTATTCAACATATATATATATATATATATATATATATATATATATATATATATATTATTAGACATGTTAATCAAGAGTGTGTTTTTCATTTAATTCACTCACAAATACTTGACGTGACAAGGAAATACTTGATGTGAAATGGGTGTATACTAAAAAACTTAATGGGACCTTTAAAGCGAGGTTGGTTGTTAAGAGTTATCAACAAAAAGGAGGTGGAAAATACCTATGCTCCAGTGTTCAGGATGCAAACTCTGAAACTATTACTCTCATATTGCTCGGAAAAGTATTGAGATTGAACAGATGAATGTGGTGATAACGTTCCTAAATGGTAAGGTAACCTTATAGGAGATATATGTATGTAAATCATTGAGCTTTGTTAAAGACGATAAAAAGTCTATAAGTTTAAATATAGCTTTGTATGGACTAAAGGAAAGTCCAAGTGCGTGGTATGAGTGTTTCGATACGTACATGCGAGAGCAAGGGTTCCAAAAATGTGAATACGATTATTGTTTTTATTTTAAGGTTGATAATGATGAATCTATTATTCTTTTTATTTTGCTATTTGTGGACGATATTTTAATATGTTTCAAGGATAAGGAAAAGATCACAAAAGAAAAATTAAAATATATGTCAAATATATTTAAAATGAAAAATACAAGTAGAGTTAACAGTTACGTACGAATAGAGATAAATTACGATTACTTAGATAAGAATTACATTGTGTCAATCGGGCTACATAGAGACTTTAGCAAAAAGGTATACATTAGAAACTACGAAATTGTATGAAACTCCAATCAAAACAGAACTAAAACTAGAACCAGCGGAAACAACAAATAACAATGTAAGATTCAGAAATCTGTTAGGAATACTTTTGTACATTAGCTCAGGAACGACACCTGATATTGCCTTTAGCGTAAACTACTTGAGTCGATTCCAAAATTGTTTCAGCGAGACTCATTACAAATGTGCAATTCGAGTGTCAAAGTATTTATATCTAACAAAAGATTTAAAGGTAACATATAGTATGAAGGATGCAGAAGTCCTAGATTGCTTCGTTGATTGGGCTGGGAACTACGTGACAGAAAATCGACAACAGGCTTCATTATACACCTTTAAGGAAATGTCATTCTTTAGAAGACGAAAAAACAGAATACGGTCGCAAAATCCTCGACCTCTGCTGAATATATCGCGTTGTTCGAAGCTGTAAGCGAAGTTAATGTTATTATTGGAATCTCTTCAACTAAATATAACAAAGCCTTTAAGGATTTATGAAGATAACTTGGGAGCTCAAAACGGTAACATAACTGAGAACTCGAAACACACTGAAGTACATTACCATTTCATCCATGAATATTATTAAGGGGATGTAGTAAAAATAGAAACTAACAAAAATATAGCCGACATATTTACTAAAGCCTTAGATAAGATTAAATTTGTTAAATTTAGAAATGGATTGAGTGTAGTACTATAAAAAATCGAAAGTTATTTCATATTATGGATACAAATGTATGGAAGGCTGTTGAGGAATTCATTTATATTAAGTGTATAATGGTGTGAGTATCGCCATCTGTGAATATGCGGCGAAAGGAGCGATTATAGAAACAGATGTTCCGATCGATAATTCTTTGTTCTTCCGGGAGAAAAACGTAACATGTGCGAACGCTAAAGGTGAGCGGGTACCCGAGCCTCAGATCGGATTGAGCAACTACGGCCGGGTCGGGTCAGGTTGGGTTGAGTGTGACTGGCTCTTTCCTCATCGCACGACCGTGCAGGTGAACGGGTGGTCATCCAGGTACACTGACCATGCATCTGGATCGGACGACACCAAGCTCATGAACGATATTATGATGATAGCTAGCGATGTGGACTCCGACGCGTCGGACTGGCGATCGCTCCCGGACTCCAAGAGCAAAGTGAATAAAGGAGATAAGAGAAGCTTGCCGAGCTCCTCGGAAGAAATCAATACGGCTTCCACAGACTGGCCAGATCCAGACGAGCGATCGGGAAGAAGACTAGGCGGAAATAAATTACTTATTTAATATCCGAGTATCGACCCTCCGCCACCGTCGAAAGAAGCAATCCCGCTGCCGAAGCTGGACGAGCTAAGTTGGAATGAGTCATCTCACCACAGCAGACATGATCAGCTTGATCATCGAACATGCGAAAGCAAATGAGAAGATAGCGGGCTCCTCAAGAAACCTGAAAGGTACGTACAAACAATACGTTAGAAAGGGAACCGACATCCAGAAGGCAGCGGCCACTGAGTTGGCAAGGAAAATCATGGAAAAACTCCGCGGCACTGGAACAAGAGAATTTCAGGTTAAGAGCTAGACTCTACAGCCTGGAGCAAAGGCTGGTGAGAATCTAACATACTGCCTTGCCCAGTAAAAACGTGCAAAGCAGGAAGAATGCGAGGACTCCATCCTGCGAAACGAACAGCCCGTTCTGCCCAAGCCCAAGGGCAGCAGAGACAAGCGGATATGAGATATCAATTCGATCGACGTCCCGCGACGAATCGACTATTACCCCGAGAAGGACTGCATTCTCCTCGGAACGACAGGAAACGAACAGAGGCGGCATCGCGGGCTTCATCGAAAGCCGTCTGGCCTCATTTCAAAAGGAAATACTCGCAGCTTTTCGCATCGAGTCAACAAGAAATACGAGGACTCTGCAGCAGACGACAGCCAGTCGAACGGACATAGAGTGCCTAAATACTCTGGACGAGCAGAGCAGGATGCGCCAGGACGCTCGATGCAATATCGAATCGAACGGCATGCAATGACGACCCCTGCGGCCACCGATGAGTTCACCTGGAGCTAAGTGGTTGAGAGAAAGGAGAGAAGGACGAGATATGAGGAGGAACAATGTCTCTCCCAGCTTCCTCCCACCAAAGTGCACCCAAGAAAAGGACGAAGTCGCTCAGACCGCCGAGAAGAGCGGCCGTGAAGCTGACCACGGCAAACGGCAATTCAACCAAATACAGCAACCTTCTCAAGGAGACTAGAGCAGTAAAACTCAGCGAGATAGGAATAGACGACATCCGCTGTAGACGTGCCATAACAAGCGGAGTAATTCTGGAAATCCCAAGAAAAGAGAGTGCGGCGAAGGCGGAGACGCTGGCATCGCGCCTGAAAGCAGTATTTCACGGCAGGAACGACGTCAAGATCAACAGACTGAGATCAGACTCATAGGCTTGGATGACTCCATCACGCCGCCAAAAGCGATAAATGCGGTTGCTTCCACAGGAGAATACAAACGAGAAAAGATAACGGTTGAAGAATTCCGACGACAATCTCTCTTGCCCATAGAGACGATATGGCTTCGCTGCTCCGTCGCAGTGGCAAGGAAGCTTACCATCGCGAAACGCGTAATGACTGAATGGTTATCGGCCAGGGTCGAAGCCCTGTCGTCGAGACCGATATAATGTTTCAGGTGTTTGCGCAGGGGGGCACGTAAGTAGCCAATGCAAGTCCGAGGTGGACCGCAGCGGACGCTGTTTTTCCTGCGCAGAACGGAGGCACAATGCCCCCCCCACCCGCCCCCCACCCGAAGTGCCCACTGTGCTCTGACCTTGGTGTCACAGCAACGCACAGACTAGGAAGCCGATTATGCCATCCACCAGCGAGAGAAGTAGCGAAGAACCAGCCGGCTCAACTCGGAAAGCCCCACATCCCTCGAGCAAGCTGGATCAAGGTCACAGAGAACGACTGCCAACCACGACGACAGTCTCCCTACAGAAGCGACATTAGACCGAATTGTAGCGGCCTCGGTGAGCTACTATCGTCCAGATAGCGACTTCGACGATGCACCCATGAATGATGGCCCATCCAGGCCTAATAACGCAAGGTAACATGAACCAGTCCGTAGGCGCCCAGAACTTGCTCATGCAGACGCTGGCAAGCCGACCTCGCGATCATCGCTAAACCATTCCGCGATCCGGACTGGTTTGCCGATAACTTAAATTCTGTGACGATCCACCAGAGAAGTGATCTTTCTCTAGTGCTGCGCCTCCACCTGCGAAGAAACGGCTATGTGATCGCGAAGTGAATCTGAAGAACCCTGTGTGCAGAACCCTCGCTGGCCTCCTTATGAACGATTTTCCTGCATGCCGGAGACTTCAATGCGAAGGATAACCTCTGGGGACACAACCAAAACGATGCCAGAGGCCAAGTGTTAATCGAGTGGGCAGCTAGCTTAGATCTGTGATTCCTGAACACCTGAACCACCGCCACATACACTCGTTGGCAAGGGGAGTCCATAGTCAACCTCACCTGGGCATTTTCGTCGGCTGTTAGGCTTGTCGTTGAATAGAGGATGCTGGAGGAGGTGGAGATGCTTAGCGATCATCGGATGATCCTAACGCGTCTCCGCTTCCTCCAGCACGGCGAACTCCCAGTCCAGCCAACAACCGCAATCTCCCTGAGCTTACTAGAAGATGGGTGTTCAGAAAGGTTAACAAAGACCTTGTTGTAGCAGCTGCCCACGTCGCGGTGTGACCTGATAGAGGTACCGAGGAGCCTTCAACGGAACAGAAAGCTGCAAGGATCCAGCGTAGCCTCCACGACATCTGCAGTCTTGCGATGCTACGAACCAAGCGCACCCCGAGAACAGCTGCGTATTGGTGGACGGCAAACATTGCCGAAAAACGAGCCGCAAACAAGGCATGGATTTTAAAGGGCACGCAGAAGAAGAATGGCGACTCCACAACCGGAGACTGCACACAGCGTACAGCGAAGCTGCAGCCGAGCTTCGTGGGGCAATCAGAACGGCTAAGTCCAAAGCGTGGGACGAACTCGTGGACACTGTTGCCGCTGATTTATGGGATCGTTCCTACAAGGTTGTGCTGGGGAAAATACATCCTAAAGCCCCGCCAGTTACAGAATCCATGGAAGAGGCTGCGTTGGAGAACATCCTGACGACGCTGTCCCCCCCGGACGAGTGGGAAATACGGCGCAGCGAGGAACGCGAGAAAGAGGACGCTCTGGACGCACAAACACCTCCCCCGGGAGTCACGACGGAAGAGATTGCCGCTGCAGTCAAGAGAATGGGCGCACATTTCATCGCACCTGGCCCGGAGGGAATCCCAGGGAAAGCGATCGCGATCGCCTCGAATGTCATCTACGAGGACCTGAAGAGAATGTTCGATGCCTGTCTGAGGCAAGGGAGGTTCCCGAGGCTGCAACCCTTACCCTGATTACCAAGCCGGGAAAGCGTGATCTTGAAACTCCGTTTTCATACCGACCCATTTGCCTCCTGAATGAGGTCGGGAAGATGTTTGAGCATATAATAGCAGGCAGAATTGTAGAGAGCCTGAGCAATGGTGGTTTTAACATCTCGAAATGCCAATATAGGTCCAGGACAGGGCGTTCCACTATGGGAGCAATCTCGAGGGTAATTTATCTGGTACGCGTAGCCACCTCATGACGTGGAGTGGCGTAGCCAGTGTCCCAGGACATTGTCAACGCTTTCAACTCTCTCCCGTGGAGGAGCATCAGACAGGCACTGTCTGCGCACTCTATTCCACACTACATGCATCGAGTAGTGTGAAACTATCTTTCACATAGAGCGATCCTGGTTAACACCGAGCAAAACCAACCACCAGAGCGCAGGAAAATTACGAGAGGTGTCCACAAGGCTCGGTACTTGGTCCACTCCTGTGGAACATTGGTTTCAATCCGGTCCTCAGCTCGACGGTGCCAAACGGCGTGGAAATAATTTGTTACGCGAACGACACCCTCCTCATCACCGGGGGTAGATCGTGGACCAGAATCTTGAAACTTATGGAGGTGGTGGTAGCAGCCGTCAACAGAACCATCACTCGCCTTGGCCTAAGGATATCGTCCAGTAAAACAGAGACGACGTGGTTCCACGGTCTATCCCGATCGTGCAACTCCCGGCGTACGTTCTTGTGTGTCGGCTCAGACCATATCTTAGTGCGCGAGAATTTAAAATACTTGGGCGTGACTCTTGACAGCCGCCTAAATTTCATGGCGCATTTCAGCAACCTGGCCACGAGGGTGGGTAGGACAGCGGTCTTCCTGGGTCGCTTTCTTCCGAACATAGGAGGACCTATGGCTAAGATAAGACATCTGTATACTAATGTGATATGCTCCATGATCATGTACGGTGTCCTCGTCTGGGCAAGATTCCTAAATAAAAAGAATACGGCAATCCTAACCAGATTACAGCGCCTCATGGCGATTCGTGCGATAAGGACTCATCGAACCACCCCCACTGATGTTGCGTTGCTTCTTGCGGGCATGGTTCTCTTTACGAGCGTCGCGAAAACAGAAGCGTTGGTCTACCGTAAAGCAGTGCGAAGGAAGTAGGAAGGAACACCGGTTACCAAAGCGGATGTGCACCGATGGAGTTTGGAGGGCAACTGATGAGTGGAAAATAGCGTTGTCGAGTGGAATCGCCAATCGGCGCCCCGTCGTGGAAGCAATACTCCACCATTGAGATTCATGGATGGAGAACGGCCCAAGGACACTGTCCTTCTGGACCACACGATTCTTAACGGGGCACGACTGCTTTGGAGACTACCTCCACCGCATAAACGCCACGGCGACCGCGGAGTGTGCGGACTGTAGATACATGTGCGACTCGTCGTATCATACACTGAGGTGGAGTGTCCTGCGTTCGACGCTCAACGCGAAAAGAACGCCATCGGACGTAATGTAACGGTGAACACGCTAATCGGAGCCTCTTTGCAGAAGATGACAAGAGACAGGTCTCTGCCTCCTGCGAGTATATGCTCGGATCAAAAGAAGAGAGGGAGAGAAGGCTGGAGTCCACAGACTCAGCCAGAACAGCCCGGAAGAGGAAGCGCTCTCAAAAAAGACGCCAGGCGAGGACAACAGCCAACCCTGGATAGAGACATTATACGTTCTCTCCTAGGATTGCATCGACGAGCTCCCTTCACCAGGTCATCTTCGGAAAGGCGGCGGAATACCGTCGCGTCTTGGGGAGACAGAGGGATGTCAATGAGATGCGTTGCATCAAACGCACGGACGCTCACACTCTCGGGTTTAAAGAAGTCGAAGTGAGGACATGGACTTCGATTTAAACCCAGGGTAGACGGCTTAGCGATGGTCGCCGGTGCCGTAGGTAAGTGGGAGGGATTTGAAACGAGGGTTTCATGCAACTCTCGGAGGAGAGTCCCGGCAAGGGACACGGTTTGAAGGATATCGGACAATAACTCGATCCCGGACTCCTTCATCAAGAACACGAAGTAGGCCATCGTGGTGGTTTTAGTCGGTAGAAGTCCGACACTATCTAGTCATCCCCCTCTGGATGATCAGGTGTCTTTTGAAGATTTCCTCCATGTTAAAAAAAAAAGAAAAAAAATAGGTCGGGGAGCTGAGACTTGTACAAGTTTTTCTGCTTTCAGGTCAAAAACCTTGACTGTCATAAGTCAAGGTCAAAAAGTCTGTCATAGAGTATATACTAAGTCATACAGTTATAATTTCGGAGCCAGCACAGACCCAACATAGGCGTTAAATCTTAAAAATTTTAAACATAGCAAAGAATTAAATAAGAATAAAACTACTGGTGCAGGAAGCCTCGGACTTCTCAGGCCCGGTGCGGTGGGGATGTCAAAACAGGTCCCTACCTCATCGTTATCGGCCTCAACTGTTCCCCAACTGCCCAAGGGGTACCTCAGGCCCGTGGTGCAGCGAACGACTGGGACGACAAAAATTAAACATATTAAAAACATGAAAGGACAAAAGAAAGTAAATAAACTTACTAGTCCAGGAGCAGTCGGAACCTCTAGCCCGGTGGGGAGGTGATGATTGAGCGGGCCCTCTCCCCACCGTCATCAGATAACCGTATAGGCAAGCAGGTGGCCTCCCAGGCCTGCTTATATATTCTTTTATACATTATACGCCTGGATTGAAAGAAAGCAAGTTGTCTTGATGAAGCAAAATAGAGTCGGATACATCCGATTGGCTACCGCTATCAAGAAAAAGAATTAAAAGAGGGGGCAAGAGAAGCCTTCCCAGTTCCTCTAAAGAATCTAATAACCTCTCCTCCAAACGGAAGTTAGAAGGACAAACATACCAAGCGAACCTGGACGGTCAGGAGACCGAAAAAGATTTTCTTGACCCGGAAATCGACCCTGCCCGCCCGCAAAGGGAACTAAACCTTTTGATAGATGAGCTCAAAACTATGTACTATGAAGCACATGACTACAGCAGATATGGTCAGCTTGATAATAGAACGTGCCAAAGCCAATGAGAAAATGGCGGCTAAGTCGAAGAACCTAAAGAGTACCTTCAGAAGGTACATTAGGAAGGGATTTGGCGTGCAAACGGCGGCGGCCACAGAATTGGCCAAAAGAGTAAATTCCACCGGAGATGCAGCCATGCTGGAACAGGAGAACCTTCGACTTAGAGTAAGGCTGTTCGAGTTAGAGCAAAAATTGGCTGAAGCAGAAAATGCAACACCACTGAACATAGGTGTAAGCGCACTCCATAAACGAAGAACGGGGACTCCTCCAAGAGCTGATAACAATTCACTGTGCCCTAGCCCGGTTGCCGGAGAAACGGAGGATTATGAAGTATCAACTCGGACCACCTATCACGAGAGGTCTACCAAAACTCCCGTCGAAGTAATCCCTGCTCCTTCGTAAAATGTAAACAGGGAGGGTCTAATTAGTCTTATTGAGGCTTATTTCCTTTAGAGAGGAAAGGTTCCTTCGATCTCTTAGGCCGCAGGAAGCATCGAACACGCCTGCAAAACACCGTTTTGGACACATCAGGAAAGAAATCCTCACCATTCCAACAGAAACTCCCTGGAGTCGAATAGTGGGAAGAAAAGAAAGAAGAAGAACGGAGAGTAAAGAAGGTCAACGTGCTCCCCTTTCATTTCCACCGCAAAGGCGCAGTAACAACCAAATCGCCAAGACCTCCCAGAAGGGCCGCCGTTACGCTTACAACTGCTGCCGGCAGTAATACAAAATACTGCGAACTACTAAAAGAGGCCCGTGCTGTTAAACTGTACGAAATTGGCATCACCGATATCAGGATAGAAGGCAGGCTATCACAGGAGAAGTGATCCTTGAGAGGGTCCCTGGCAGGGACAGCGTTGTGAAGGCGAAAGAGTTGGTCACTCGCTTCAGAATAGTGTTCACTGGCAGAGAAGATGTAAAGGTCAATTGGCCAACAAAAATGGCGGAAGTCAACATCAGTGGACTGGACGACTCGATTACCCCATCAGAAGTGATAAAAGCTGTTGCTAGTCGGCGGCAGCAAAGAAAACGAAATATCGATCGAAGAGATCCGAAAAAGAACACCTAGATCCATGGAAGTAATCCAGGCCAGATGTCCAGCTACAGTATCTCAACTGCAGCCTGGATGATTGGAGAGAGTGCTTGAAGGGGTGGAAACGTTCAGCGGCCACCGATATCTGTTGCTGAGTCTCCACCCTGGAAGGGGATCGGCCCACGATTCCAATCAGCGACGGACTCCCCGAGCAACGGGCAGCTTAGAACACGTGAAACGCCCGCCCAGAAAGTGGGCAATTAAGAAACTGGACTGAGACTTATTACTTGCCGCGACTCACGTAACTGCCTGCGTTTGTGAGGCAGTAGAAGCGAGCTCGGAAGCAATGCACGAAGCTGCCCGACTGGAAAGAAGTCTCCAAGATATTTGTGATCTTGCAATACCGCGATCGCAACCTAATGAAAGAAGAGCAACGTACTGGTAGACCTCGGAAATTGAGGAGAAACGCGCTGCATGTCTTGCGGTCAGACGCAGATTACAGCATTCACGCAGAAGGAAAACGCATAATTCCCGAACTACTAAGGCCCAACTGTACGAGTATAGAGAAACGGCGAACACTCTACGGCTAGCCATTAAGGATGCCAAGATTAAGGCATGGGGTGAACTATTGACGGCAGTAGATCGAGACCCATTGCCGTCCCTATCGGTTGGGCTTAGGGAAACTACGAAGCAGAGTCGCACTGTTCACAGAATCTTTAGACATAGTTACTCTAGATAATATTATAGAGGCTTTATTCCCTAGCGATGAGGTTGAAAAGGCGAGAAAAGTGAGGACTAACGAAACTTCCTCGAATCCAACGCAACTATTACCACCCCAAGTTACAGATGAAAAATTATCCAAGACAATTAAGAGAATGAAAACTACACAGGTAACTCCTGGTCCTGATGGAGAACCTGGGAAGGTTGTAGCCATGACATCGAACATGCTAAGCGATCATTTCAAACGCCTGTTTAACTTATGTATAAACAACGGGAGGTTTCCTGATAATTGGAAAAACTGCGACGTTAGTCCTAATCCCCAAACCGGGAAAGAGAGGTATCGAATCGTCAGGTGCCTTTCGATCCATCTGCCTCATAAATGAGGTCGGGAAAACTTAAAAAAATTGTGTCAGATCAGATTTGGAGCCACCTTGTGCAAATTGGTCCGAGTATTTCAGAAAGACAGTACGGTTTTCGCGCGGGTCGCTCTATCTTAGATTCAGTCGAACGAGTTGTTTCTTCAGTACGCTCAGTCACCTTCCGCGGGGAGAGTGGCGCTGGCTGTATCGTTATATATAGTGAATGCGTTTAACTCACTACCTTGAGGTACGATTAGGAAGACCCTGATCCGACATCGGATGCCGGAATACTTACGACAAATTATTGACGATTACCTGTCACATTGGGAAATTACTTATAGTGTTGCGGGTGGTCAGGAAATAGTGCGACGGGAAATCACGCGAGGCATCCCACAAGGATTGGTACTGGGTCCATTATTATGGATCCTCGGATTTGGCCCTGTCTTGTAGGCGGCTGTTCCGAATGGATCTGCTATGCAGATGACACCTTACACGTGCCGGGGGGCAGATCGTGGACTAGGACATTACGAGCGATGGAGGCGCTGTGAAAAGAGCAATCTTGGGTAAGGGCCCAATCCCCAAGAGGAGCTCAAGGTAGACGCGGCGCAGGGAAGGGAATATGTTAAATAGAGGTATGTCGCCGCCCTAGAGTAGTCGCGAACACGCCGCGGTTGATAAATCCTGGAGAATACCTCAGTCCCTGGATTCCCTTACATACCCGACGGAGGCCATCGTGGAGGTTTTAGTCGGTATGAATCCGACACTACCCGGCTTTCTCTCTTAGGAAAGTCGGGTGTCTTATGCAAGATTTTCTCCACGTTTAAAAACAACGGATTAGGTTTGGGTTGGCCGAAAAAGTTGGTTAGAGGTCGCCGGGTGAAACGATTATGTCTTTATGCACTGCGTAATCTTCGGTGATATCCTGCGGAAAGGCAGAAAACTCTAAGTGTGTGGATATCTAATACGATGCACAAAGTCTCCAAGTAAACGGAAACAATAATTGTGGTTGGGAACTCAGAAAGCTCAATGTACGGTGCCCGATCAGTGATCAGTCATCCTGTTAGTGTGTCAAGTAGTAACAATTAGTTTCAGTTACGGAGCCGAATTTCAAATTTTCTACGTACACGTTCTGAACTGCAGCGTACAGCGCGCGCATCCCGCATACGCGCCCTCTACACGAGCAACCCGCGCGCTCTCACGAACGCATCAGTATGAGCGCGAACGTTCGGCGCACACAGATCATTCCAGGCCTGTACCGCGAGGAAAAACGCCCCTCTAAACTCAAAACCCCAATATAACTCCAATGATGAAAGGGAAAACTAAGAACAAAACTACTGCTCAGGGAGTTTGGGAGCTTTCAGGCCCGGTCCCAAAGGGACGTCCGGCCAGGTCCCTGATACCCCGTCATCGGACAACTGCCCGGAAACTACACGCAGAGTGGACCCCAGGCCTTATGTGCAGAATGCAACTGGGAAGAATATTTTTCTTTATCCAAATATGAAAGAAATCGAAAGATCCCGAGAAAAGTCACTGGCTCAGGGGGTGTCGGAGCCCCAGGTCCGGTACGGAGAGGTTGGTTGAGCGGGACGCACCGTCATCGGTCAACCGCGGACAGGCGGACATCCAGGCCTGCCCTGCAAAAAGAGCGACTGGCATAATAAACAAAAGCAGCAAGACCACTGCTATCTCCGCAACGGAAGAAGACACAGAGTTCAAAAACAACTTCCAAACTCCCAGGAGAAAGAAAACGGCGCCAGCCCTCAGGAGGCGCCAGCCAATCCTGCTGACCTCTACAAGTGTAGCGACGAAGACGAGGAGGATGACTAAACCCAACGCGCTTCCTCCTTCCAAAGGGGTTAAACGACTGTCGACTGACGAGGAAATGGCAGCGAAGCTGAGACATCTGTCGACAGCCAACCTGGCAGCGATGATCTTAAACTGCGCCCAAACCGTGGCAAAAGTAGCCACCGCATCAAGGAACCTCAAAGAGACGTTCAAACGTTTCCTCAAAGAAGCCACTGGTAACTTTCCTCAAAGAAGCTACTGGTGACAGTACTTTCGAAGAGAAATTCAACCGCGGCGAGCGAAACTGCCCTAGAACAGGAAAATCTCCAGTTACAGGCCAAGATTTATGAGCTTGAACTGAAGTGCGCTGGAGGGAAGCCAATCCTATAATCGCGAGAAAAAGAACGAGAAGGCTGGCACATCTAGAAGGGCACCCCCTATCACACAAATTTGCCAGCCAGCATCACAGACCATTCTCACTAGAGCCTCGTGGAAGGACAGCTCTATGCAAGGGACGATTTCGCCCTATTAGTGCAAATGGTAGAGGTCGTTAAAAACTTGGCTGCGGACCTCGCGACTCTCAGACAAAAGGTCCGGGGCGCAAAAGATGAAGAACTGGCAAGCAGTAAAGAGCCAATAATACAGACGCTACCCAGGGTTGTAAAATTAAAATTAAAAGCAGCGCCCCCCAAAGGAAGGCAGGCCCAAAGTAAAGGCGACAATTCGCAAAGAGAACGGTCCACCTCGGACCTTCGGAGTCCGAACCAATTGGCCTCCGTCCCCACTCCCGAAACATGGACCAAAATGCTCGGTAGGAAGGAAAAGAAGAGAGCCGTAAGAGATGTAGTGAAACCCCAACGGCAACCACAATCCCAAGGAGGGAAACCGTCAACGAACAAGCATGGAAGAGAAAAGCCGGGCTCTGTCAAAGTGCTAAGACGATCTGCAGTCACTTTGACTACAGCTCCTGACAGCGAAACAACATATGCAGAGGTAATGAACAGGGCAAAAGAAAACTTAAACCTCTCGGACGCAGGGATCCCAGACGTGCGGATCCGTCGTTCCCTAGAGGGTGGAATTATTTTAGAAATTCCCAGGAAAGATAATATAACCAAGGCCAACGACCTTGCAGGTCGCTTTAGAGTCCCCTCCCCCAGCGAAGACGAAGTTAGGATATGCCGCTCTATTAAAAAGGCGGAAGTCAGAGTCAACGGCCGCCTCCAGACTCCCCCCCCCCCTCCCCGCAGAGGTTGCCGCTACCGTAGCAGCCGCTGGCGAATGCGACCTCTTTGACGTGCAAATCGGGAATATCCGCCAACCCTCTCCACTGAGCACTCTCTGGCTCAAATTCCCGGCAGCGGCTACCAAAAAAATAGCTGCGATCTAACGGCGGGATGCCGGCTGGGCACAGGGTGGGCAACAATCTCTGCCGCTCCCAAGCCACAAAGATCAGACACAGGAGACACCTACCCTCCTAAGAACAGCGAACACAGAGATACCTTGGACGTTGGCACGACTAATAACCACATGTCAGCCGAAGAAACCGAAATACGTATGGAGGAGGAAGTCATAGAAATGCAATAAGGGTGGCCCTTACGGGTATAATACTTCAAACCAACATCAACCACTCGATCAGGGCACAAGACCTGCTCACGCCGAGTGGAACCATGACCGAGTGGAACATCGGATTGGCAGTGACTACTGAACAGTACCGCGTCTTGGGCCGCCCAGAATGGATCATTATTGGGACACGCCAAGTTCAGTCGCCTCATTGTGTGAGGAAACTCCACCAACTCTCCCCTCCCTCCCGTAAGGGCCTTGACTAAAAGGCGCGGTTTCGTTGCAGCCGTATAGGGCAGAATAACCGTCATAGGAGTCTATGCCTCACCAAGCTGGCACCTCACAACGATCTCTAAATTCTTAGACGAATTAATAATCTACCTGACGTCGATCCATAAGGACCCGTTTTTAGTACTCCGTGACTTCAATGCCAAAAACACAGCCTGGGGCTCCAACAAGATAGATACGAGGGGTAAGGCAGTGGAAAACTGGGCAGCAAGTTTCGACCTCCGCCTTCTAAACACGGGAGGCCAAAGCACTTGTGTTAGATGGCAAAGGGAATCTATTATCGATTTCTCATGGGCATTCCCTACCATGGTGAGAAAAATCGCCGACTGGAGGGTAATCGAAGACGCTAAGACCTTGAGTAACCACCGCTACATCCGTATAGCGATCTAGGCAGACAGGTAGCCGGGCGCGTCACACCGCTCCCCGTGCTCTCCCTGCCAGGAACTCGCAAAAAGGCGGAATCAACCTTCAACCACAAGATGGACAACCAGGAAACTTAATAGAGATCTAGTAATTACCCGGGCAGTAGCCCCGAGCTCCCCCCCCCCCCCCCACTTGGAACTGTTCTGGATGCAACCAAAGAAGCCGAATGGTTTCAAAAGGCATTGCATGACATGTAACACAGCTATGCCCGCTCCAAACCGAATCATAGAAATTCGGCATACTGGTGGTCGAAAAAAATCAGATCCACCCGAACGGAATGCATAAGAGCACGTCGGCGCTTCCAACGCGCCAGCAGGAGAAAACATCGCGACCTAGCGCATGAGGAAATCCTGCACCAACAATATAAAACGGTGACTACTAGACTGCGGTTAGAAATCAAGGATGCTAAATCCCGCTCCTGGGGCGAATTTCTTAACACCATCGACCAGGATTCATAAGGACGTCCATACCGCCTAATTCTGGGAAAACTGCGACCTAAAACGCCTCTCATCAAGGAAAGTTTGGACCCTCGGACTGGAGAACGTTCTACTTACTCTCTTTCCAAGCTCGCTGGAAGACAAGCCCTCGAGAAGACCCTCCTCCCTAGACCCGACCCCGCCGACAATACCTAACTGAAACGTGCGATGGCCAAGATGGGAAAAAAAACACTGCCCCGGGCCCAAACGGTGCCTGGCGGTATCCTGGTAACAATCGTTAGCGAACTTAGAGAAAGAGTAAAAAACTTCTTTAACAAGTGCCTCCAAACGAGGATATTCCCCAAGGGAAACAGCCAACTTAGTCCTAATCCCAACAACGGGAAAAAAAGATATGGACTCCCCATTATCGTTCAGTCCTATTTGCCTCCTGAACGAAATGGGGACGCTCCTGGAAAGAATAATAGCAAACAAGATCTCCACCCAGCTATCGGGCCCGGATATCTCAGATGACCAGTTTGGATTTCGGGTCGAGCGCTCAACAATCGACGGCATAGACAGAGTCGTTACCCTCGCGCAATCTGCAGTCTCCCAGAGAGGGGTTGCGCTGGCGGTGTTGATCGACAACGCCTTCAACTCCCTTTCCTGAAGCACAATCACAAGCTAGAGCCCTAGATAAGCACAGCGTGCCTCTGTACCTGAGAGAAACCATTAACAGCTATCTCTCAAATAGATATATCGCGTATAATATCGAAGATGGAGCCGCAGTCAACTGGAGAATGTCCACAGGGGTCTCTCAAGGATCTGTCCTTGGCCCGCTTCTCTGGAATGTGAGCTTCATTCATGTCATGGAAGCAGCCGTGCCGGTCGGGGTCCAAATTGTTTGCTATGACACACTGCTAATTGCCAGTGGCAAGTCTTGGAACCGTATACTGAGGATGATGGCCGTCATCACTACCAGGATCCAGAATCTTGGTCTAAACTCGCTGCGGCCAAAACCAAAGCTTTATGGCTTCACGGCCTTCCCAGATCACGGAAACCCCCTGTTACATGACTTTACGTACAAGGGGAACGCATCAAAGTCAGTGAGGAACTGAAATATTTAGGTCTGACCTTAGATGGTCGCTTAGACTTCGAAACTCACCTCAAGTGCATAGCAACAAGGGTTGAAGGAGTCTCCACACTGCTGGTACGACTCCTCCCGAATATCGAGGATCCGAACGAGAAAGTTTGCCAACTTTACTCCGAAGTCATCAAATCTATGGCTCTATATGAGGCGCCGATCTGGTCGAGCCATTTTCTAAGACCGGATACAAAGTGTTGTGACGTCTCTAGAGACAGATGGTCATTAAAACAATACGAACTTACCGCACAATCTCTTAGAATGCAGCCATAACCCTGGCCGGCATGCTCCCCTTCCACACAGCGGCTGAGGTAAACCGGGAAATCTTTTATAAGATTCGTAGTCTAGAAAGAGAGAGGACAGTAATTACAAGATCGAGATCAGCACACTCATCCTCAGGATCACCCAGGTCCTTACTGGACATGGATGCTTTGGAAAGTACCTGCACTGTATAGGAGCAGCTTACATGCCATGAATGCGGAGCTAGTGTCAACTCCGACCAGCACCTGCTTGAGGGCTGCCCTCGATTCGAGGAGCAACGATGCTCCTTTAAAGACGTAATCGGGCCCCATATTTCATCCACTGCAGTCAGCGCCCTACTAAGCTCCGATCAAACCAGACGGGCATCTCCTTCTGCGAGGAAGTAATTATGATCAAAGAGGCCGAGAAAAGGAGGTGTGACATAGATAACCTGCCCAGGCTGACCAGAAGACGAATGAGGAAAAAAAAGGCCGTCTTCGCTCGGCGATCAACGCACCTAAGAGTTAGAAAGCGACACAAGATGTAGCGACCCCGGCTATGGCCCCGGCGTTGCAACCAACCAGACAAGATACACCTACAAAAGTAGCCAACTAGGCAAATGTCAAGGAAGCAACGGTGTAATGCTTGATCCCGGAGCTCCCATACTGAGACAAGTAGCAGGCCATAGTGGAGGTTCTGGTCGGTAAAAATCCGGCACTACCCGGTTCTATTCATCTTGAGAGCCGGATGTCTTTTGAAGATTTCCTTCCTGTAAAAAAAAAAAGTTTGGGTTAGTCGGGGTGGCCACATTGGTGTTGAATGATACGGACGTGTCTCTATGCGTTCCATAATTCTCGGCGGTACTCTATGGAAATCTGAAAAATCCTACGTGGGTGACTTCTTAGTGTGGTCTACAAAGTCTTCAATAGTGAAGGGAAATAAAAAAATAAAGAAAAAACCCGTGGTAGGGAACTCAGGAAGGTCTTTGTAACTAGTGTCCAATAGTGGCAGTTGTAAGTGGTAGTTGTGTAAACTAACGCACTTGGTGACAGTTGAAAGAGCCGAACTTGAAACTTCCTTGCGCACGCGCTCTGATCTACTGTGCACACAGCGCGCGCACTCCGAACTTCTAGCCTGCGCACGCATCGAGCAAAAAGTCAGACCCGTACCCTAAGAAACACGGGCCCCTAAAATCTTCCTAGCATCGGAACAAGTGCAAGCTGTCGCCCTGAACTCAAGAACTGGACAAAGAAGGTCAACTGTCTCAAGAGTACTCGAAGACTCCAGGCCCGGTGTAAAAAGGATGACCGATCAGGTCCCTATTATATCGTCAACGGACGACTGCTCGGAAGCGGGGCGCATCCCAAACTCCGCGTGCAGAAGGCGACTGGGACAAAAATTTAATTATTAAAGCATAGATATAGTGGAAAAAGAAATAAAAATAACCTTACTGGTTCAGGAGGTGTTGGTCAGGCGGGACGGACGAGTTGGTCAGGCGGGACTCCTTCGCATCGTTATCGGTTAACCGCGGCAGCACGCAGATGAATGCTCAGGCTTGCCCTGCAAAAAGAGCAACTGATGCATCGAGCAAGGACAATAAGTCGGCGAAAATCTCATCGACAGGTGAGGTAACGAACACAGATGGAAGCTCCCAGTCTCCTGGAGGGAAGAAGATGGCACCTGGACTAGAAGTAAGAAGAGAGGACGACCGAACCCACCGGAAGAGACGAACTCTACAAAGAGGATTGCCTCTAGACATGATAGCGATGAAGATGAGGACGAAAGTTATTTCCTTAATCCAGCTGTGGACGCACGTCCCCCTCTAGTGAGGCTAAAACACTGATGAAGCCAATAGATGAAGAACGAGAGGCCGAACTTAAATATCTGCTGACAGCCAACTTGGCAAAAACAGTGAAAAAAGTTGCCTCTACATCCGAAAACTTAAAGGGAGCGTATAAACGCTTCCTCAGAGATGCGGCAGGAAAGGCTGGAGTATGTGTAACAGAAATATCGAAAAGAAACTCCTATGTGGGCAGCGAGACGATACTCAAACAGGAGAATATTCAGCTGAAAACCTGTATTCAGGAACTTGAGGCAAAATGTACAAAGCTGGAGAGTAGCGACAAAAGGATGCTCTTCTCCCAAATGTAATAGGGGGAAAAGTGCCCTAAAAAGGAGTATCTCCGTATTAACAAATATCTGCCCTAGTCCCCTTCCGCATGTAGAACGAACAATTTCTACTAGGTTTACTCCTATAGTGGACACTGATCAATCGGACAGCATCGGCCTAATGATGCACATGGTAACGGTGGTGCAAACTCTGGCGGAAGGTCTTGACTTCCTGAGAGAAAAGTTCTGCAGCGGAAAGCTCCGCGAGCCTTGATTGGAACACCGACCCGTCGAATCAAAACAGCAGGTAAAACATCTAGCAAAAATACCTCATTTAACTCCGGACAAACCAGTCAGAGACGAAAACCGACGCCTAGGAAACAATCAGCAGATCAGTACAAAGATGCGTCGAGCACTTCCACACTGGAAAAACCACTGTGCTAGACAGAAAGGACAGAAAGGAGCGAAAGCTGCAGCAAGGAAGACAAAATGCAGCAAAAATCCGCCAACAACCCCGTTTGGAAGACCTTTCAAGAGGACCAATAAAAAAGCAGGCAACGCGCCAAACTAGAACACCCACAATATGACCGTTGCTCCCGGGAGTAAAAGGACTTATGCTCAAATAATGTCCACTAAAGAAACAATAAGTCTTTCAGGAGGCTGGTATATCTGATCTACGCATGAGAAGATCCATTACTAGGGGCTTGATTCTCGACGTCCCAGGCGAGAACAATGCCGAAAAGGCGAACAATCTTGCCACCCGCCTGCGCGAAATCTTTGAGGAGAACGAGGATGTAAAAATCTCTCGTCCTTACAAGAAGACCGAAATTAGAGTAAGTGGCCTGGACAACAGTTACCCCGGCTGAGGTCGCTGCCGCTGTATCTGCCGCTGACGATTGCAACCCCGCGGAAGTCAAACAAGGTGAAATACACCGCCGGTTTCCTACAAGTATGGACTCCATATGGGTACAATGCCCTGCGACAGCAGCCAAGAAAACCGCCTTAATCGGAAGGCTGAGAGTAGGGTGGGTTCCGGCGAAGGTGGAAATTCTTCCAAACCGCCCGCTGCAATGCTACCGTTACTTAGGCCAGCCATGTAAAGCAGCAATGTTCATCAAGCGTAGATCGAAGCGGACGATGCTTCACCTGCGGAGAAAGGAATCACATAGCTAAAAACTGCACTGTTCCAACTGCCCGCTGAGCGCAGATGTGGACAAACAGGCAGACCACCGCTTGGGAAGCAACGCCTACCATCTCTCGACAGCCAGGGCGAATATACACCAATAAAGAGGATAGAAGCCGAAAATTAGAAAATACGCCTGTTGCTTCCGAGCGAATGAATAAAATGGTGCGAATCTCATCACACGAAGAACAGCTAGACGACCTACCTCAAGAAAATGCAACGGAATGCGGCCACGAAGAGACTATGGACATACAGGTGTGATGGCCAAAGAAGACATCTCTGTATTATAGGCTAACATCAACCACTTGGCCAGGGCACAGGATCTTCTAGTGCAAACTATGGCCGGGCGGAGGTCTGGCCGTTGTCTCCGAGACATACAGAGTCCCAGATCATCCAGACTGGATTGGTGACAGGCTCGGATCGATATGCATTATCAGAGGAAGATCTAATAATGCGCCACCGCTCTTAGTCCACACATAGGGTCGTGGATTTGTTATAGCATCGTGGGGTGAACTAGTGGTAACGGGAGTATACGCCCCTCCAAGCAGGCCTCTTACAATATATGAAAAGTTCCTCGATGAACTGAGAAACAATGTCGCCCTCCTTACCAACCGAAATCCCCTAATAGCAGGAAATTTCAATGCAGAAAGCACATCAAGAGAATCACCGAGAACGGATGCAAGGGGATACGCAACTGAAGAATGGGCGGCCAGTCTTGACCTTCGCCTTCATTTGCTGGCAGCGGGAGTCAGTCGTTGATCTGACGTGGGCATCTCCTGCAACAGCTAACCAAATCTACGAATGGAAAGTGTTAGAGGATCTGGAAACATTAAGTAACCACTTTTACATCGGTATACGCCTACGGTAGACAAAAACGACATTCACAACGCTCTGGACGCTTGAATGCCGAAGAAGAAACAAGCTTGTCCCCACTAGGAAGATGGGCTTGGCGCAAGGTCCACGAAGATCTTCTAATAGAGGCGGCCCGCGCTGTATTTTGGCCTGCCCCTCCATCCGAATCTGCGGTGAGCCTACAGGAAGAGGATGGATCAGCGGAGCCCTGCAACACATCTGTGACACTGCTATGCCTCGGGCTATAGTCGGCCAATAAGAACTTTACATATTGGTGGACACACGCTTCAGCTGTATCCGGACACGAAGATGATTTCAACGAGCTAGGCGAAAGAGAAAACGCGACCCAGCCCGAGAAGAAGCGCTATGTTATGACTACAGAGCGATTGTAGTTAAGCTGCAGCAAGTTATAAAGGAGAAGTCCAACGCCTGCAAAGAGCTCCTCAGCATACTAGAACAGGCCCCGTGGGGACGCCGGTACCGTATTGTTCTTGGGTAAGGACTGCTCTAATAACCGAAACATTGGATCCTACAACGCTTGTGCTGTGTGCTCTATTCCCAAACGATCAGGATGAAACCTCAGTGACTGCAATTCATCCAACTGACTTAACCTCACCACAAGTTACAGAAGAAGAGTTAGCCTGCGCCTTGTCCAAGACAGGGAAGAAGAGCACCCCCCCGGTCCGAATGGCATCCTAGCCCGCGTACTGGCACTAGTATAGCTAGAGCTAAGCGCCAGAATTAGAAGGCTCTATGACAGGTGCCTTCAAACTGGAATATTTCCAAAGAAATGGAAGACAGCAAAATTGGCCTTGATCCGGAAACCAGGAAGAAGACGGCCAGACTCCTCATCGTCGTTCAGGTCAATATATCTCCTGGAAGAAATAGAGAAGATATTGAAAAGGATCGTCGTTTATAGGATTAATGACCATCTGTCCCAAATAAGCCCGGACGCTGTGGATAATCAGTTTGGATTTAGAGAAGAGCGCTCCACGATCGACGCGATAGACAACGTTATTAACTATGCGCAGTCTGTAGTTTCGCAGAGTTGGGTGGCACTGGCTGTGTCAATTGACATAGTCAAAGCGTTCAACTCCCTACCCTGGAACAGAATCAATAGAGCTCTACCGAGACACGGGCTGTCGCAATATTTAAGAAACATTATTCCAAACTACCACTCAGAGAGGTCGATAGTGTAAAGTAGAGCCAGCGGCTGTTCATTCGTCAGGAAGATGAACAAGGGAGTTCCACAAGGATCTAGTCCCAAACTTGTGAAACATTGGCTTCAAGCAAGTTCTTTAAGCAGCCATCCTCCTAGGTGTACAAATTATTTGTTATGTCGATGGTACTCTCATAATTGCCGGGGGAAGAAGTGGACCCGCACACTAAGACTGACAGAAACAGCAGTGGCAGCCATCACAGCGAAGGTTCAGGGCCTGGGACTAAAAGTTGCTGCCAAGAAAACCGAAACCCTTTGGATTGGTGGCCTTCCCCGTACCCGACGCCTACCAATCACATGGCTAGCAGTACAATCCGAAAGGATTAGGGTCAAGAACGACCTAAAGTACTTGGGTGTAACGCTGGATGGACGCCTCAAATTTGACACGTATTTCGACCACCTATCCCCTAAAGTCGAAGGGATCGCCACTCTTTTAGGGCGTCTCCTATCGAATGTCGGTGGACCGAACTGCAAGGTCCGCCGTCTGTATTCTGGAGTCATGATCCTTTACGGTTCGCCTATACGGTATCGTCATATTACAAATTATGGAAACAGTATCCTACGGAAGATACAAAGACGCATGGAAATCAGGATGATTCGAGGATATCGCACAGTCTCACATGAGGCAACAATAACATTAGCTGGAATCTCAAGATCGCGGAGGCTAACGCCATTACATATAACAGAATTCAAGATATCCGCTCCACGGGTACTAACATCCCTAAGAGAATAATGAGCCAAATGAGAGCAGAGGCCATAAAAAGAACACAGAATAGTCACAAAAGAGTACTCGAGCTATCCAAGGCAGGCCTCAAACGAGCAGTAAGAACAGTCATCCCATATTGGGACTTCTGGTACAAAAGAGGAGCAAGTTCCTTACATGCAGGGTAACCCAGGTACTCCGGACACGGCTGTTTCGGAGAGTACCTGCACAGAATAAGAGCTGAGACACATCCGGGATGTCATGAGTGCGGAGCTTCCCTTGATTCCGCACAGCATACGCTCCAGGTTTGTTCAAGATTCGAAACGCAACGAATCACCCTGCAAAGAATAATTGGATCCGATCTATCCCCGGCAGCAGTAACCAGAGCCCTCGCAGGTTCTGACGACGAGAGGTACGCAGTTATCATATTCTGTGAGGAAGTGATCAAGTTTAAGGAGGAAGGCGAAAGAGGACGAGAGAAAACAGACACATCTAGGCGGTCCAGACAACAAATTAGGTCTAGGATATATCCTCAGCGCAGGGTCAATCTCTACTGGAATGGACGCGATGCCCGGCTGTAGTCTCAGGAGAAGAGATAAAATATCACGTAAAAAAAAAATGTCTACAAGAATGGGTGGGGGCCCAATAAGCACCGAGGACAACGGCGGTTCCGGAACCATCCCTACGTAGAGAGCAACAACTAGGGAAGAAGGGGAAAAAACATAGAAGAAGCCCAAGAGGCATATGCCAGGAATTTCAGGAGTAGTCAACGGTCCCGGATATTTCCTCCAAACGGCAGGAGGTAAGCCATCGTGGAGGTTATAGTCGGTAGAAATCTAACACTACCCGTCTATTCCCCTAAAAATGGACGGGTGTCTTTCGAAAATTTCCTCCACATTAAAAAAAAACGAAAAGAAAAAAAAGGTTTGGATTGACCGTGATACAAAATAGACTACATGCAAAATATTAAACAACAACAAACTTTTATATTATATAAAACTATAAAAAGAATAACAGACGAAATAGAGGATAAAGGAATACTCCCAGAAATACAAACAGGTTTTAGGAAAAACAGAAGCACAGTAGACAATATATACAGTGGGGTGCAAAATTGACCAGTAACAAAAATTTTTAAGAAAAAGGAAAATATTTTTTATTGTTAAATAAAGTATAAAAACATGAAAATAAACTTGACTATCTGATTCTTTATAGATTTATGAAACTGAAGCTATTTTTTAACTTTTAAGATTAGGTTTCTTTCGGGCTGAAGAAATTAAAAAACATAGAATCAATTTTGCACTAGGAATAAAAATGGACAAAAAAATCTGTCGAAGATATAGGATAAAAGAACATAATATACGGAAATGCCACACACCGTCAATGAAAGAATATGGCAAGGTGACACGAATGTAAATATATCGCGAGTTGCTACGTACAGTCGGTCAAAAATGTTTTAACTTTCAACTTTTATACTTTCAATAAATGTACAAGAAACAAAACAAAAATATATCGCATTATTATAAAAAAAACTGCACTATCATCAATTATCATTTTTTGTTGTCTACATATTAATCTTTTGAACTCTAGAATACTTTCTGCCGAAGCGCTCCGTGTGAACCTATTGCGATCGCTGTGAACGGGAAACTTTTTCGCTGGTGTGAACTCTGTTCATTGAATATACCGGGCGTAACTAACAATAAGTTTTTATGGTAATTCTTTTACACCAAATTAAATAATGTATAAACATTATTTCTGAGCATTAATTGTTTATTAAAAACGATAAAATTTATAACACACCCTAATTTGAAAATAAGAAAACTAAACTCAATAAATACAATAAATAATAAATTTAAACTCACATTTTAAACAACATATTCATTTTCAAATCACTAGGTTTAATAATTTATTTGTGTATGATACGACTCAAATCACAATTCTGTGAAAAAAAGACAGAAACAGACAGTCAGTCATCTGTTTTGTTTGTTGTCGTTGCTAAGGAATACACATATATTCATCTTATATAAAAATCTTATATTCATCTTATATAATTATATGTTTGAGATCGAAAAAATTGGCAAACGCATATATGTGTCATAATCTATGCTGGTAACTTTTACCGAAAGCATATATGCGCTCATAGTCCAAACCAATAGTTTTCGCTGGACGCATATATATGTACGTCCATAAGGCTCAAAAAATTAAAAGAAATAAAGAAAGATCCAAGAACAAGTGCACCGAAAGTTGCTCTAATGTTACAAGAAGAATGAGACATAACAGTTCATTCAAAAAATATTTGTAGAATACTGAAATCAGAGGGATACAATTATTTTTCATGTAATTATATTTATTAGCTATAAATATATAAACTTCAAATGTGATTTTCGTTACCATTTTTCTATATTTAAAAGAAAAGGTATCTCTTAATCTCATAAAACATAGATACGTAGACAAGTATGTATACGTTTGCATACATATATGTATGCATCTCTACTCCATATACTCCAACTCCCTTTTTCGACTTACATACGTCGCTTACCAAACTGGAAATGGAACATAATTCAATTTTTCTCATAAAACTAAAAAAAACGGAATATTTTAGATAACAGTTCTTAATGACTCACACTATATTACTATATTACTATATAATATAATACTAAATATACTAATATTAAATTTATTATTAGATTTTAAAAAATTAAAAAATTACTTATATCGTATTAAAAATGTTACAATACAGTAAATCTTTGTATAACACGATGCATGATTGCAATAACAGTATAACACAGTGAAAAATGCGCCAGATCTTTTATAACGGGGTATTCGTACGACGCAATTTCTAAATAACTATTTCTAAATGGACGACCTTCTGTATATACAGAATGTTTATACAGTTATAATTAATATAATAATATATACTATACACTTGCAATTACTATTGATGATGAACTAGTGTTGAGTACATTCAGTCCATTAAAGGGAAAGAATTAGACCAAGAGTGATTCCAGATAACAAATGTACTTCACTTATCAAATAATACTTTAATACATTAAACATATCGTGTTCCCCTCTTTCATATTATATTATTTATTTATATATTTTATGAAAAGCTATTTGTATTTTCATATGATTTTCTTATAATACGATTTTAAGATTTTACGTATAATATGATTTTGATATAATATGGAACTATTCCCTTAATTCCTATTCTAAATTTTTTGTAACACAATTTCGATACAATATGGAACGAATTAATCGTGTTACATGAAACTTTACTATACTAGGCATCAAATTCTAACATGGTATATTATTGTTACATATTACATGGTATGTAATACATTATTATTCACCTCTATTACTCATCTCTAAGGATATCACATGCAGTCAATTGTAAATTTATCTCGCTACATTCACCTACTAAAAAACATGCAAACAATTAATTATCCATTTTTAAAACTCAAAAATCGTTGCTATAGATTAAAATGATTATTGTAAAATTAATATATTATATGTACATTCACTATTAATACACATCTGATAAATTTCATTATAGATTTCAATAACTAATGATTTACTCTTAAATCAATATTTTATCATTTAATAACATATCTATTAGATCAAATCTGCAAACTTTCAAAAAATATATGAATTACATTGTTATAAAAACATTTAAACAAACACAAATAATACAAATGAAACAAAATAGAGAATGCATATTGTTGCTTCATTTCAAGGTAATATCATTTACATGCAGTATATACACCAAAATCATTACTGTCTGTGAGTCTTAAAGAAATCTTACTCTCTTTAATTATTTTGAGTCTATCTGAATTAAATAAATGTCGTTTAAAGAAAAAGATGATTTTAAAAAATCTTTAAAAATATGAGATTTATTTGTCTAAACATTTAAAAAATGTTACAATAATGACAATTTAGTATTTTAATAAAATATTAGATAAAGTTATTTCATGACAAAAGTTCGAACTATGTTTCTTAGAGAGAAAGAAACAGATACTAAAAACGAAATATAATACAAAACCTTAAAATATGTTTATGAAAAAAATAAATACAATTAATCTATAAATAACCCTGAATCAAGAAGCACAATTCCTTGAAGCACTCTAAGAAGCAAACATTATCTTAAGTATGTATTTATGTTTATCTATATTTTAATAAAAAGTAAGTTTAATAAAAAAGTAGAAACAAACATTTTGAGTAAATGTAAAATTAACGCAATATAAGTATCAAGACTTCTATCATAATTTTATGAAAAAAATAATACTAAATAATATTAATCTTAAAAGAATGACTTTTTGTCATTATTTTCCAGACATTAGTAATTTAAAATAAACATCTTTTTACAAATTAAAATAAAATATTACTAATCAATTATTTCGAGATCAAAAATTATTTCTGCTCATTGGATAAATCGTTAGTAACAATATATTTAAAAGTCATGAAAAACTTTCTTGACGAACTTTGTATATATGTATGTATAAAAATATATGTATAAAGATTAATCAGATTTTATTTTTTGCGTAACATTGAATATAGCACTGTTAATATCCAGGTGAATGACAATGTGTGGATTGTAGACGCACATCATGATTTAAATCATAAGGGATTAATAAAAATGAACCGAACTTAAAAAGAAGATAAATGAAAAATTAAAACCAAAAATATCTAACTGATTGGAGATGGAACAAAAATATTTTCTTACACAATAATAAAAGACGAATTATTTTGGATACAACAGCTCTTAATGATTCACTCTATATATATTATTATTATAATAGTAATACTTTCATGTGTTACTATTATAATAGAAATTTAATATACTATTAATATTAAACTTATGTATTAAATTTAAAAAAATTAGAAAGATATTTAGGATACAGTATTAGAAATGTAATATGAATATAGTAAGGTCACGCATAATACTTCTGTATAATCTTCGTATAATTTCAATATACTGATCCGAAATAACATGGTGCGAAAACCTTATATAACACGAATAACGCTATTTCCAGGTAATCATTCCTTAATAAACACGGACGGCCTTCATGTTCAGCACGAATGTTTATATGATTACAATTAGTACTAATAATAAAGCTACTTATAAGAGACGAGAAGTCCGTTAAATGCAGAAGAATTAGACTAACATGTGATTTCAAATGACGGTAACTATAATAATTAATAAGTACATTATATTTTTGAATCTTTAAATGTACGTATGTATCATACATATATGTATATCATCAATACTTAACGTTAACAATATTGTATTTCCTTCTCGTATACATTCGATATTATTTATTTACTTATTTTATAGAAAAATTTCCATTTTCATATGACTTTTTATCTTATACTATAATTTCTAATTCTATAATTATAATTCTTATAATACACATTTCTCTGATTCCTATTATTTCCCATTGTAAGTTTTCTTCAAGACAATACAACAGGGAATTAACCATATTAATTTACTATTTTTAATTTTAACTAGATTTACTGTAGTAAAGTTACAGGAAGCATTAAGTCTCAACATAGTAAATGTACTATACTGTATTATTATTGTTAATTGTATTAATAAAATATTACTAAAATATTTTACTTTATTTGTTACAAATTCACGTTTACACATTTCATGTATATATTTTGTAACAAATAAAAAATTTCATTGTTAGAAATATATGTAATGACATATCAAAAATATGTATGTTAAAATAAAATTTTTTTAAATTAATATATAACAAATAATAACTCTGTAATCACGATTATTCTTTAGCTGTTATGTATTAGTTTTCTAATACTTAAAAAAATTTTCCAACTAAATTTCTACAATTAATAAAATTATAATCATTGTGCAACAATAAAATATAAAAAATTCAATTAAAACTTAAATATGTAAATAAATTGGTCGCAAAATGCACAATGACAATCAGTTCTTTGTTCTATAAATTTTTAATTATATACTTTCTTTACACCAAAGTCTTAACCAAAAATAAATATATCTATTTTATATGAATTATTTCTGAAATTACTTTGCCATATTTTATAATAATTATGAATTTCTGCAAGTATTATCTTATTGGCTGACCATTTCTATAATCAATCATAAGTTTACTTCACTGCATCCACTCATTAAAAAATATAAAAAAACAATTGATTCTAAGTCCATTTTTAAAAGTGAGAAATCCTTGCTTGGAATGATTAAGATGATTATTCAAAAATTAATTAATATTTTACACCTATAGTCGGTATTAATACATATCTTACAAATTTCATAATTAGTAATTTACATTTTCATGCATCTGTAATTATCTACATATAAATTTCAATAATTAATAAATATACATCTAAAACATACCAAATATTATCAACAGGAAAAAAGGAAACTGAACATATTTCCTTACACATGCTAATGTAATATTAAATTATTGAAATTGAATTGAATTATAGTAAAGTCTATATCAAAATTTAAAATTAACATTTCATCATTTAATAAAATGTACATCAACATAATTGAATCAAATCTACAAGTTCCCAAAAATTCTTTACATGAATAAACAATTTATAAATTTAAATACAAATTCATAAATACAATATTATTTAATATATAATGCATAACATAAAAATTTATAAATGCAATACATAAATTCTTTACATGAATGAATAATTTGTAAACCATATTATTACTAATTCAAATACACAAGAATAATACAAATGAAAGAAAATAGAAAATGCTCATGAAATAAGATATAAAATTTATTGCTTCATTTCAAGGTCGCATAATTTTATTTACATAGATGTAATAGATACATTAAAATCATTCAGTTTCAAACAAATATTATTTTTGATGATTTTGAGTCTATCTCTGAATTAAATAAATATCTTTTAAAAAAAATGAGATATATTTCCCTAAACACTCAAAAGATGTCACAATAATATCAATTTACTTTATTGTAACAAAATAAAATACAAGAAAAGAACGTTTTATAACAAAAGCTACATGCTCCTTAGAGAAAGAAAAAGGTACTAAAAATAACATATATGATAATATAGAAGTTTAAAATAAAAAAATAAATACAACTAATCTTTAAATAATCCTAAATCAATAAGCAAACATTATCTTGAGCATATACTTATATTTATATATTTGAATACACATGTTATATAAATACAGATATGTAAATATGTTTACCAGTAAAGAGGATTATTGAATATGATGAATCTTTTGAGAAAACGCATAATTATTATAGGAATAATTATATTTTTAGAAAAAATTGCATTACAACATATTAATCTTAAAAAAATAAATTAACGTTATGCATCAATTTCCTATAAATTTATGATGTTATTTCATTATTCTTAAATCTAAAATATTTTTGGACATAAAATATTTTATACTCTTGCAAACTTCTTTCCAAAAATGTTTATAAAAGTAAACTTTTTAATTATGAAATAAAGACCATTTATTTAATTAACTACTGAATCTTTCATGATTCATGAAACATTTACATTTTTACACGTTTAATAGAGTCTTGATTTAAGATTTTTTAGTATTTTGCTTAATTTCTTTTTTTAAGTGTAATGTTCCAATGTCTCAATATCGTATGTCCAATGTCATAATTTTATTATTCTATTTTGATAAGTATACAATATTATATAGAAGAGTGACTTTTTAGTACTAATTTCTAAAACTATACGATATTGAATAATGATTCATTATACACAAAATAATAGCAAATAAAAATCTTCTTTAAATTTCTTTCAAACATTTTAATTACATGAAATATAAAAAAGATTTATATTTATATCTAAAAATTAAAAAACATATAATATAATAACATGAAGTAAAATATGATAAATATAAAAATTAAAATTATTTATATTAGAAAAATATAATGCAACACAAAATACAAAGTAAAAGTAGAATAAAAAAATTAAAATAAACTTACTTTCCCCGTCTTCTGTTCATAGACTTTTTAATATATAAAATTGTGTTTTCATATTCTAACTAAATTGTGTTAACATATTCCATATGTTAATAAAAGAGCAATAACTAATTGATAACACAAACACTTTCTGTAAACTGTAGCGTGTAACTAAAAATGAGGAAAAGTTAAAATATTTTCTGCGGAATAGACGTACATATATATTCAAAAACATTATTTGAGAGTAATAGCAATACAAATGTAATATAACACTGAAATTTAGAAACGTTATGAATTTTATATCTCTACTTCTGAAATGTGAAACACGTTTTTAGGAAATTAAACAATTTACGTATTCCCACACTGGATGTGTACCACAGACAACGTACATCGATAGACCTAACATGCAATATATTATTTTCTCCTACATTAGAATCCCATTTTTATTTTTATGACACATCCTGTCCTATTGATTTATGCAGGGTTTACATTGCACCGCTTATAGGGAAAGAATTAAAATCAAAAAATATGGACAGCGAAGATATATATATCTTCGAAGATGGTACCGCAATATACGCATCCTGGAGTTCCTCACTAGCAACCTCGTAGATACAAAATCATATAAACCAATTGCAGAAATATTTCACCAATTGGAAGCTTAATATAAATCCGACCAAAACACAAGCAATCGTCTTTTCTGATAAAAGGAAACAAACTCATGAAACTATCAAGATCGCAGACTCCAACATCCCATGGACTCGCACTGCAAAATACCTCGGAATCATCCTCGACTCCAATATCACTTGGGCAGCTGCCATATTAAAAAGAGCCAACCTAGCTCTCCGCAGACTAATACCCGTAATATCCAGGAACAGTAAATTAAAAACCAACATTAAACTAAATCTATACAAAACCTGTATTAGACTTATTATAATATATGGTCATCAAGTTTGGACAGCCGCAGCCAAATCTCACAAAAATAAAATACAAAAAATGCAAAATAAATTCATACAAATTATCTTGGACAAACCATACGACACTGCTATCAAAGCATTGCATTCAATAGTAAACATCCCAACCATCAATGAATATATAAAGAAGTCACTCTTTAAGTCCTATAATGCAAATCACTCAAATCCAATCATAAGAAACACCGGCAACTACGAAGTCAAAAGCATCCCTCTCAAGATCAAAACAAGACTACCTAAGCATGCGCTAGAAAAGTCAACAACTCCATTCCATCTCCTTTTTCTATGAACTGCAGGTTTTTGAAAATTTTTCCCCTGCAACCCTATATACTCAGTAATCCTACAGAAACAACCCTATCAAGAAAGCAAGACACTCAAACCTTAAAAATTTAAATGCAAGGCTACAGTACTACCCCAGGGACTGCACGTCGATCAACCCGAACAACAAAAAAAAAAAAAAAAAAAAAAAACATAGAAATATCAGTTTTACGCGGCAAGCACCACAAGAAGAAAAATTAAACAAAATAAAGATTAGGTTCAACAGTTTTTATTTTTGCGCCAGATAGGTTTATGATTCAGAAAAAGTGGTGTGCATTATTTTAAAAGTTTTAAAAAGTTTTTCTAGTTCAGTCCATATTGATTAAAAATAAATACAGTGTTCACAAATGTATTTGAATATATTTTATGTATATATTATGTGTGTTATATAACATACTGTGTTTCTTTCGAACAGTTATAAGACATGTCAAATATCAAAGCAATTGGAAAATTCATGTTCATTTTATATTTGTACCAATCAAATCGTTGTGATTATATTATAGAATTACTGGTAACTGTATAGTCATGTTAACTTATATGACTTTGATAATTGTTGTAAAGAATTACATATTTCATATTATTTATCATTATAGCCCAATATTCTATTTTGTTAATTGCTCATTACTGCCTCTTATCACTTTTCAAAATTTTCTAGCTCTTATTTCATTAATCGTCGGTTGGTATCTTATCTAGTTAGTATTGCCATAAATATATAGCTCATGTATGAATTTTCAAATTTATTCCAAACTTTACCAATATAATCACGATAATCCTGTATTTCTATACTAATAAAATTTCAGAATATTTTATATTAATGCGCGTAAAATGTACATAGAAGGCATAGGAAACCAACCAAATCCTATATTGCATGTGCTTGAGTCTCCATTTCACTAAGTTCATAATGCAAGTTATTGCATGAAAAGTTATTTTATTATTGAAAATGACGATATTAAAATGTATCTGCTCAGTTTATTGATTAAGATATTCAGACAATTATTTTCATCGTTACACTTTTATTCTTCATACCTTTTTAATATTAACTTACTTTTCACACCTACTTTAATATTAACTTTGTTTAATTAACGTGTGTTTCTATTTGATAATTTATTAAATTTATAAGTAAAAGTTATCTTTCTCTCTTTAATTCTCTTTTTCGTCATCATTTACTAATAGAATCATATAATATTATTTTATTGTTATACTATTTGTCTCTTTTATATATTTGATTTCACACATACTGCATGTTACAATCAGAAATTGTAACTATTTTTTTCTTTTTATCGGGTAATTAATAACTTTCGTAATTTATGCTACTATGTCCGGAGAAGAATGTTAGGGAAGATTTGGAAACGTTTTATGCATTGAGTCTTCGCAACCTTTTTAATAGATATCGTTAAGAAATCTTAAGATTTGTAATAAATAGAGGCGGGTATCTTTGTAGATTCAATAGAAAAAGAATATGCATCTCTCTCGTATTGAAAACTGAAGAAGATTTTCATACAACACTCACTGCTCCTATTCCATTATTAGCTTTAAATACTTTCGTATCTGAGACTAACGAAAGTTCTTAGATTTTTATTAGATTAGATTAAATCATATTTAAACTATTAGAATTCTTTACTTATTTCAAAATTAATTGTATAACTAGATGATTTAAATTAAAATAGATGGAATAGAAATAGAATACCTTCAATTTAATAAATAAGTGTATAAAATTAGTTAATTCGCTAGGAAATATTGCTTTTATAGTAACAAGTAACAAGTAATTATGCTTCATTAAGCGTGACATTGAAAAGCAAAAGATAATTTTTTAGCAAGTATTTTCAGCTTTCTCTTTCATGACAGTGTATAGAAACAAGTATGAAATGTCGTATTATATAGAAATAATTAGATTTTTATGTAAATACGTATTTTTGAGAATACAATTAAAAAATTTGAACCTTGGTCAAAAAAATGATTTTATGTATTAAATATAGAAAGCACTATATTTTGTATATAATTTTTACATATAATTTTTCATATTATCTTCTTCTTCTTTGTTTCTGCTTTACGTTGCAACGACAGCGAGGTCAACAGCGGCGGTTTTAGATATATGAGTAGTAGTTTGTGTTTCTGAGATATTTTAAAATTCTCTGTACGTCATTTTGTGAGGTCAGGTTTGTGTTTGAATTAACTCCATATCTGTCTCTTTGGGCTTCTGTGGTGTGGCATTCGTGCAGAATGTGATTGGCTGTTAACGGGTGGTTATTGCAATGGTTGCAGATGGGTGATCTAGCTCTTTTAATTTTGTGTTCGTGTGTCAGCTTAGTATGACCAGTTCTTAGGCGTGTGATATTTATTCCTTCTTTCCTATTGCTAATGTTTGGTGCTTGTTGTTGAAAGTCTCTTATGTTTTGTTCCATTCATTTTTTATTACTCTTTTGCGGTTGTTGGTCTTCACAGAGGATTGGAAGGTGATTGTGTTTGTTAGTAGGTGAAGTAACTGTGGCTTCTTCCACTGCTGCGTCTGCCTTTTCATTTCCTTCTATTCCTTGACGAATTGGAACCTAGATGACTATAGCATTTGTGTTAGGTTGGTTGTGGTTTAGATCTTGAAAGGTGATTATTAATTGGTTATCTTGGTCATATGATTTCATTAAGGATTTTATAACGCTCACGAAGTCAGTGTATATAACGACCTGGGCTTTGTTATTTAAATGCGCATATTGTAAGGCTTTTTTTGGCCTTTTCTGTAATGATGGCGTATCCAGCTCCAGTTTTTGATCCGTCAGTGTAAATCTTGCTGCGATGGGCGTAGTTGTTTAATTCTAGGAATCAGGCCCTCTGGTCAGTTGGATTAAGGATTTTTTTGGAGAGTTTGGCAACACTGGTGTTTATTGGGAATGCTTCTATTGTCCATGGAGGAATTTGTGATGGTTTACATTCGATAGTGAAGTGAATTCTGAATGTAATTGTTTGGAGAATTTTGGTAAGTCTGATATGAAAAGAAGAGGGAGGTTTGGGTTTATTGTTGTATCTGTGCTTTGTATCTATTGGAGAAGATATTGTTGTAGGAAGGGTTATTTAGAGTGGATGAGATTTTTATTACGTATTTCAGGGTTAGGAACTTTCGAAGTATAGTAAGCTGTTTATAGGACACGTACGACATGCACGTGTGGTCTCTGAGTGGGAAATTGGTTCTATTATGATTTTGGTATAGTTTTTGGCTGAGTTATAAACGATAGAGCTGTAATTTAGTTTAGATCTAATTAACGCTCTGTATGTTTCTAAAAGAATTATTATTGGCTGCCCAGTTGTTATTGGGTTGCTTTTTGTGCAGGATTCTTTAAGGATTTTAGATATAGCGCCCAAGATAGTTTTTTGTCAAAATTAAGGTCCAATATTTTAATAGTGTCTGTGAATTTTATTTTAAAATTACTCAGATGTAGTTTAGATGGGTTTGAATTTGTTTTTTCCTGGTGAATAGAATGACTTGGGTTTTTTGGGGAAAAAAATTGTAAGCCAGTTGTTTTTGACTAGTCCTGTAGATATGGCTGTTTATAAATGTTCATTTATGGAGTGTACACTTTTCCCGGTGCATGTGATAGTAATGTTGTCCGCAAATAACTGGGCTTTTATTGATGGCTTAAAGTTGAGGGTGATGTCGTTAATTTGTATTAAAAATAGTGTGATGCTCATTACTGATCCTTGTGGGACTCCATTTTTGATTATAACTGGATGTGACATGATTCTCTTATATGGCAATTTTGCATTCTGCACTCTACCATTTTACAGGTCTTATCCTGATTTATTGCAGTATGGGAATTCCTGTAGGCTTTGTCTACGGATGAGATTATGATTTGTTGGAAATTGTTTATTGTTTTATTAATCTGGGCAGGTCCTGTTTTTTTCTCGATTGAGGCGTTGTTTTCTTGATATACTGGCCAGTTTGTTTATCTTATATTCGATTTTGGTAAGTTTGGGCTGTAGTGATATTGTCTCCATAGGTGATATGGTGAAGTAGTCACTGTCATATAGATCTTTTAAAGTCTCCCATTCTATATGATGAACTAGCTGTGGACTGAGAAACGTTAGACCTATTACACTTGTTTTACCATTCCTAGTGCTGAAGTGTGTTGGGTTTGAACTTGTGTTTAGGAAGATTAAATCCTGGTTGTTTTGTAGATTTTCAATTGTTTCACTTCTATTGTCTGTTCTGGTCGATTCCCAGAGAGCGTGATGGCTATTAAAATATCCGAGGGAGATTGATCCAGGATCAGTGGAACTGGAAGTTGGGCTATTAATTCTTCAAGGTCTTGCAAATCAAGAGGGAAACTATTTAGAATGTAGACATTGCTTATGTGATTTTTTTGGGAATAAAATGGATATTGCGATACTGCGACGATTTCTAAGTTTGAATTTAATGGGATTTCGATGGAATCATATTTGTCAGAAGTGGCCACTCCTCCGCTGGCGTGGTTTTCATTTGCCCGGTTTTAGGTATTGAAATGTTTTAGTGTAGGCTGGTGATTCTTTTTGAAGTTCGTTTCTTAAAGACAGATAATTGGAGTTGTTCATAGTGAATATAGCAACCGTTTACATTCCACTGTTGAATTTGAGTGAGTTTTGGATTTGGAATTTGCTGTGATTTGTCTCTTATGAGAATTCGATGTCAGATTCGGATGAGCAGCTGACTGATGATTCCCTTTCAAATGTATCGGTCGGCTTAGTGAACTTTCTACAGAATCGGTGCATTCTGTTTTTTATGTTTCTCTTGTTTGGATGGAGGCAGATTTCTTCGAGTGTTTGTACAAGGGTCGGAATGTTATTGGTGGTATTATCGATGTAGTTTCTTGCGATTTCCAATGGGTGAGCTGATCCAAAGGTATTTTGGAGGAAGCTTTTGAGCTGAAAATAGTTTAGCAGACAGTGCGTAAGATTTTTTTTATTTATTATTTCTTTTGCTGGGGCCAGCATTTCCTCGAGTTTGGCGGAGTCGAAAAATGGAGATTGGAAGTGTGGTGGCTTTAACTTGGTTGGTGCAATTTTTTTTTTTCTGTGGGTTTGATTGATGGAGGCATGAAATTTATGTTGTTTGTCGGCTAACGTAGTAGGATTTGTTGTCGGCTAATGTTTGTGACAGTGATCTTTTGGAACTCGAAGGATTTGATAATTGGTCTGTAGGTAATTTATCAATTGTTTGTTTGAGCTTATCGATATTAGTCTCGGTAGTGATGGATATTTTCTTTGCCGACAGTTTGAAGGATTGCGTTGATGTGAAAATCGTTGAATTTGTGTTGGGATTTGTCGAATCGGTTATTGTGTTTGAATTTTGAGCAACAGCGGGTTTTCCTTCGCTAAGTGAACTTCTTGTTTACATCGGAAGCAGAGAAGGCTGTCGATGGAGGTAAAACTACTGTAGGATGTGTCCTCGAAAGTTAAGAAGGTGGATGTGATGTTTTGAATGTCTTAAGGATCTACATATGTATCCCTCTTTTCTGATGTAGGCGTATTCGGAGTCAGTCATTCCTGCTTTCAGGCTTGTTGTTGTTTCTTTTGAAAAAATTTTTTTCAAATTCTGAGTTAGATATGACCGGGGAGACCTTTGTGTTTCATCTCACGCACTATGACATACCAGCATCCACACCTCAGTACTACACTCGCCTCGCTTACATCTCACACACACGCACGCACACTAACATACACTCCAAGAAAAAAGACAGTCGACAGCGTTTGGAAGATTCGAGACAGTCAGTCGAAAAAGGGAATCAATCGAGACAACAACGTCACACAATTAACGTACAAATCTAACACAAAATAAAGGAAATATAATAATATAGACAATAGTGTAATAGTGTAAATAAAAGGGCAATCCTTCTAAGATAAGGTTAACATTGAACTAGTTAGTATTCGTAAAGGGATACTAACACCGTGTTCGGAAAATTCCGTTTTTTTTTAATTCTGGTACGGAACACTTTGATAGTATTACTCTTTGGGCCGGAGTTAACATTGGTCTTAAGTTTGACGTTTTGTTGTTGACGATTATTTATACAGATTGGTTAGGTGTTACACTGTTTCTTTTTTATCAAGGCATGCACAAATACGATTGTTTGAGATTTTGGAGATGAACCTTATTGTTTTGGAACCGATTAGTTTCCTTATTGCAAGGGCGTAGTCGTAGAGGCTTGTGTCTTCTATCGCATGGGTAATGATGGCTTGGTCTTTTGTATTTAATGCGTCAAGTTGTGCTGCGTGGGACTATGATTTTATGGAGTATGTTTCCGTCTGGTTACCAAATTGGGAACTCCTGTACTTAGAGATCCCCGTAGGTTGGGATTAGTGTGTCGGTGTATTCATCTCTGTGGTACGATCTTTGTGTTGAGATAGGGGATTGGCATTTGTTTTCACTAACACTGACACTATTTGTATAGATAGGCATTTGTATGCGAGACTGTATCGGACGTCCGTACGGCGGCTAAACCGAGACTCAATTGAGAATACAGATATTATTAATTATAATATGGTAAATATATTTTTATGAAAGCTATAATTAATATTTAAATGAAAAGTCAAACAAAACTTTTACGATAAAAGTTAAAAAGTATATCTTTTTGTAAAAGTATAAATATTTGTAATTTTTATGAGGTTTTAATATGATGAAATCTCTTAGATTTAATTGCGTCGTATCTGTAAAGCACCGATTCGATTAATTGAATATAATATTCGTTTGGTATTTCAATCCATACTTTTATGATTTTTTCCGTTTTATTTTATTTCATGATTCCGTTTTATTTGAAAAAGAATTGAATTGAAATAGGGAAATTAACTTGGCGATATTAACATTTTTCTGAGAAGTTTAGAATTTTTACTAATTTAGAGAAAAATGTTTAGGGTCGTTATCACATTGAAATAATTAACGTTGACATTATTTCTTTCACAAAAGTGGAATCTTATAATTTCATAAAATCATTTATAATTGCAAAATATATTCTTCCGATGACAAGTAGAAGAAATAATAAATATCTTTAATTTTGAGTGTGGATGACGTGCATTTTGACGCAGTCAAATCTTGACACGATACATTTTTATCCAAATCTGAATCTAAATTACAAATCATATGATACTCGCTGAAGTGGCGGTAACATGATTTGTAATTTAACCCTTTAACCTTTTTCCTATCCACCGAAAATATTTTAAACATACATAAAATATCAAGAAATGAATACAAAAAGTAATACATAAGGATAAATCATATAGAAAATAGATAGAATAGCACAAATTACGATTAAGATTAAATTATGCTCACTACCGTATTCATGCATAGAGACCTGTGCGCGATCTGGTTTTAGAAAATTTCCAATTAATTTTTAATTTTTGATGAGTTTATTGTTTCTAGTTTCAATATTAATAGTTTAGTTATTATTTTTAGAAAATATAGCTGGACTAGACTATTGTTTTCGATATCACGAAACGTCTCATGTTTGTCTCAAGAGGTATGTATGTTACGATAGCATATCCTGATGCAATGCGCAGTAGTATAAGTAAATTGCGCATTTTTATGCATTTTCAAATTTTCATTAACATAACAGTAGATACGTTAAGCGGGTTCTGGAACTTATAACATAAGAAAGTCCTACTTTATAGTATAAGTATAGTATAAGTGTTATACTATAAGGAGCCAACGATTTCGTGAAAGGCGTTGTCCGAAGTTACATCCAATCTATTTATAAATATTTTAAAATATTTCTACACATTTTTATGATTTTGGGCTTGTAGCATAAGGAGATGTCGATAATTTCGTGGAAATTTCTCGTAAGAGTCGTTGAAGCAAGTCTTTGAGTAACGTCACATCCGGTCTACTTTTATATATTTAGTTCTAGAGCTTCTATAAGATATAAGATAAGCGGTTAAAAGACCTTAAGCAAGTGGCTAAAGGCTTTAACGGACGTGTTAAGACGCATTTCCGATATCAGCAGTATCACGGAAGAGGTATGTATATGATCAGATAAAAACTCAGTGATTTTTTAGCGCACTCTACACTTAAATAACAATTAGTTGGGAAACTACATAAAATTGAACGATCGAAGTTAATCAAGTCGTGAATACGCCAAAAACATGAATTTTAAAATCCATTACAGTGTTGTTAAATTTTCAGTACCAAAATATGAGTTTGATATGTAACCAAAATCATTCTACTATATCTAAAGAGTTCTATGCATGTTTTTCGGATTTATCATCACTTTTTTTAATATATAGTAAATTAAAATTTTTAAATTATTAATACATAATTTTCGGTATTAATGATTTATATTTTATAGAACATTTTTAAAAACAATTTTTAACTAACTAAATATTCAATTATTTTAAATTATTAGTAATATTAAAATATTAAAATTATTATATTTTCTCATTTGCTTATATTATATATTCAAATTTATATTAAATTCTTAACAATTTTATTATAATTATGCAATATGATGGGTTAAGTATGTCAAATAAATTCTATTATTCGTGTTTTATTATTCTTATTAATTAAAATGTTGGAATTTATTAGTTTGTGGCAGTGGAATGTTCTTGTTAGTTCTTACGGTGTTACTTTTAATATTGTCTCAATTAAATTTTAGTTTTTGTACACACTTGTTTACTATTTACTAGAGGTTTATTCTTTCTAGCACTTCTTCGTTGTACATACCGTATAATACGTATATACAAAGTAATGTCGTCATCAGCCACACCAATATACACATCCAACTCTCACATTTTGATTATATTGGAAGACAGTTCGGTATGTTTCGCCACTCATTTTTTCTGTAACATCTTTAATAGGTTTCAAGACTTCTGTTATTGCTATAATGAAATTCCATTCTACTGAATCCAAATTATCCGGCATATTATTTTCACACAGTACTATATTTAGCGTTGTTTGCAAAAGAATGAACCGTTAAACATTTCTTATGTTGAATTCCATCTTGTATCGATATCCTGTATTAATTGCAGTGGTTCTTGTTGTTCGTTGATGCATTTTTGTGCAGTTATAAGCTTCTGTTTTCAAAATTTTTCAAGCATTAACTGCCAATTATAGATAATGGGCAAAATAAGGAACTCTGCTCCATTTATTATAATTATCGATGGCTTTAACGATATTTCGTCCATTATCCATAGTGATAAAAGCTGACGTCTCCAGGTATCCTTTTCTTCTTTAGTCGTTGTTAAAAAAGCTACTTTATCTGTTTTGCCCATACGAATATTTTCCTGTGAATTCTTCTCTATAAAAACATTCGTTATTAGTGTGATTGTTTCTCTTACAAACAGAACAATATTTATCTTTTTTTTTGACTCGCTTCTCCATCTGCAATGATTCTTGGCATGTCCAATTCTGTTACAATTTTCGTATTTTTGTACACTTTTCCTTTGTTTTGTTTTGTTCCTGCAATCTCTTGCCCAATGTCCTATTCCGTTGCAGATATGGCATCTATTATTGCCAGTTTTGAAAGCTACTACGTTATCCACTTTTCTTCCATCCTAGTCTCCTCGGCCAAAAATCTGGCGGTCAGGTTTTCCAGAGTTTTTTCTTCCTTTTGCATGTACTTCCATGCCGAAGCAAAATATTTATATTCTATGGGTAAAGTTCCAATAATTTTAACCATTAGCATGTCATCATCTATGTCTGTATTTAATCCTTCTAGATTATATCTCAGGTTGTGCAATTTACTTATGTCAGTCGATATATCAGTGATTTTTTCGAACAAATAATTATAGAATTCTTGTAAAAGATTACACTTTTGCTGTTGACTGTCTTTTTCAAAAATTTCACATAGCGATGACCACATGTCAAAGGTTGTTTCACAAGTAGTTAAAGCATTAAAAGAATCTTATCTAGTGTCATAATCATGATTCTTTTTACCTTAGCGTCTTTAACCAGCCATTCGTTTGTCCTCTAGGTTTGTTCCGTCTTGTTTAAGATGTGAGAATAAAGATTGCTGGCTTGAAATAATATTTCAATCTGAAATTTCCACATCTGGAAGTTCACTACACCTCTGAGTTTTTCTATATGATTTAATTCTTCTGATGTTAATGACATAACATAATATATCACTTTCCTTTTTTTTTAATCTTCTGAACTATTGCTACTCGTCACTACGTGCTCTGGGCGCATAACCTGTTAGATTTTCAAATGTTTTCTGTAATTTCTTTATTCATCAAATTCTCACAGTCAACTATGAGAGTTTGACGAATAAAGAAGTTACAGAAAACATCTGAAAATCTAACATATACAACCGTACTGAATAGCTAGACAAACACAAAAAACAGAACACATAGACTAAACAACGTACAGCAAACTCTGCAACAAAATTAACATAAACTCACACCTAACAAACGAAAGACAAATAGACTTAGAAATCAAAACTCTTACACAGCACATAAATAAAGCATGCAAAACTGCAATACAAACAACTTTGATACGTAACAGAAACCCGATCACAGATCCACTCCTCCTAGACACAATAAAGAAATGCAATAAAATGCGAAACAGGAAACCCCGCCTACAAATTATACAGAAACATCTTCGCAAACGCAATCCACAATATAATAACTCGCACAAAAAACAATACATGGCAACAGAAATTATCTAGCATAAAACATACAGATCACACCCTATGGCGCACCTACAAAATCACTGGTAGCTCCAAAACCAAAATTCCAGTTCTACAAGACATTATTCAAAACTCCACGCTCTTCATGGACGAAGAAAAAACGGAAGGTTTAGCACGCAACTTCTAAGATATACACACGGCCGCATACAATCAATACTCCCCACGAGATCGAACGCAAAATAATCCACATAAAATCAATTCTATCACTTTCAGTTTCACAACCATCCTGCTCCCCCGCAATAATCGAAAATGTAATCAAATATCTCCCTAATAACAAATCACCAGGACCAGACAAAATAACAACTACACAACTCAAAAACCTCCCCCACACCACATTAAGCTCAAAATCAAGCCCAGCAGGTTTTTTGAAACTTTTTTCCTGCAACCCGCACATGTAGTCATCACACTCATACTAGTAAATAAGGCATTAAATACAACTAACATCTAATCCTTTCATTTTTTATGCAGGTTATAGGAATATTTTACCCCAGAAACTGTAACCTTAACAACTACACAAGGAAAAAAAAGAGGCATCCACATTCAGTTTTTTGCCAGCATAGTAATCGAAGAAGAAATCTTTCCTTGCAAGTAAAATTATACAGTACAGTATAAAGTTGCATACTACAGTTCGTATAAAATTGTATAGTATAATTTTTCTAATTATACCGTCACGTCGCGACAATCTTTGGTGGCAACGATGCTACTGAGGCTTATCAATTTTGTAAAAAACTTTATGCGAAGATTCACGGCCGAGACAAGGATTCTAGAAGAACAAGAAGAGCGCTGAGGCAATCGCAAAGTGTCTTGTGATTCGTGCGAAAATTAATATTCATATTAACTGAACTTTCTGACACATTTCTCGATAAAAAATGACAGAACTAAGAAAAATTACAAGAACACGAAGAAATAAATATACGAAAAAATGCAATTAAGTGATTTAAAAGAGAAAAGGAGCAGTACAACAAAATGAACGTTGAATTTAGTTGGCTAGACTTGTGTAACACATACCAAAGTGCGTTTTATACCGTTCATATAAAGTAGTCAATCAGTTTCTAGTGTTTGCGTTTGAACAAGTCAGTGAGAACGCGTTGACGGTTGAAAAATTTGCAATGCTACAGGAAAGAGCTGAAAATTTAACAGTTTCAGATGCGCAAATGATGACAACCATAATAATTCGAAAGAAATTCAGCGAAAGTGCCAACAAACCGGTGGACAATATTAAACTTGCTAGTGATGTTAAAACGGCCAATTTATTCGGTTTAAAATTTGAATAAAATCAGCAAGAGTGTCGGACAGTGAAACGGAGCCTATAGAAAATACTATTCAAATTGTGGATAATTCTTCGTTAAAACGCAGAAGTGAAAAAATGGAGCCACTTGGAACCACAACTGGACCGAAATTTGATAAGGTAGAGTACAAGGAAAAGCTGAATATTGTGAAAATCGCTCTTCAATAATTTCTCGTCAGGTATTTAAGACTACTATTGTTGACACATTGCGAAGTAAAAATTCAGAAAGCGAATTGGCCGATTTCCTTGGTTTCGAAGCTATGGAGTTAATACAATATATCATCAAAAATCGGGAATGTATTGTAGCTTTGAATTCCGATGGATTAGTAACTGTCTGAAAAAGAAAAACAAATATGGAGGAGTATAGAAAAAGTAAAAAAAAAAATTTAAGAAGGTTTCGGGCAGACGAGGGAAAAAGAAAAATCTGAAAGAAATTCTAAATTAGTAAAGTTTCGCTTTCGAGGATGCATGCGCGAATACTATATTTGAAGAAGTTGCAGATAGAAATGCATGAGAAGAATTTCTGTATTTTTGTATTTTATTCCAATATACATACATATCTACAAGAAGACTGCAGCTGATAACGTATCAGAAAAAGAAATAATGGAGAAGAGAACGGAGAAGTACGTGACGATCAAGAGGAGACTGTTAAACCTGTTCAGCCAATCCGAGGAGTCGAAAGTCCGCTATCTCCTTAGGACGTGTAGAATAGGAGACGAGAAATCGTCGCACTTTTTGTAACGCCTAAGTAGCCTGATTGAAAACAACGTGCCCGGTGCCATCTCAAGATCAATCTTCCCGAAACAGGCACCGACCTCCTTACATGATATTTTGGTAGCAAGCATGACATCGCATGCGTTGCTAACCCATAAAATCACACAGTTCAGGTCACCTCAAGTCTCGATCGGGGGCCGAGGACAACTTCTGCAGGAGAAACCAAAATGGCGGGCCAAGAAGACAACTTGGCTGACCTGCCAAGTAACAGTAATGCAGATGGAGCTCTCTCGACGAGATGTTCCCTCTAGATGGAGACAACGCTCGCAATCCCGCAGCAGACGTCCCGGCGTAACCCCGTTCCAGGTCTGCAGAATGGAACATGGGATTCTGTTTCTAAACTGACAGTTTGGCGCACGGGCGTATCGAGCACAATCCCGTGCATATGGCGACAAACATCCAGCGCAAACAACCCCGCTGCGGCCACACTACCGGCGGAAAACTAAGTTCACGTCCCACAGTTTTGATGACACTGGGCGTGCAGAGTAGTCGTCTCGTTATTACGGATTTTAAAAATAAACTATCCGAATACACAAACGACACCGGACAAATATTCTATACCACACTTACACGACTTCATGCACGCGTTGGGCGGAAAGACAGTTTTTTTGACAGATCTCGAAAGAGTCTACCACCAAATACCAATGGCCTCAGAACACCGTGAAAAACTGCAGTAATCACGCTTTTCGGTCTGTTTGAATATAACGTTATGCCATTCGGTCTAAAGAATGCGACTTAGACTTTCCAACGGTTTATAGATGTCGTTCTCCGGGATCTCGATTTTGCGTTTTGCTATATCGACGATGTACTTATAGCCTCTTCCAACGAATCTGAGCATCATAACCACCTGTAAGAAATGTGTGGTAGGCTGCAGCAGTACGGCATTTCGATTAATTCTACGAAATACGAATATTCGGATAATCAACGATACAGTACTTGGGGTACCAGATAGTCTGAGAAAAATAATGATAATATGAATAATCCAGAACAAACAGTACTAAGCGAATTATACTGTTTTTCTTTTGTTGCTATGTCATTTTTAACGACAGGCAAGAAATTGTCATTAATAGAGTATTGGAGTAAAGACAAACTTCTGTGCAGCGATATTTTTGGAGAAGTAATGACAAGAGACCGCTACTTTACATTGCTAGGCATGTTACATTTCGCTCATGATCTCGGAGTCACTAATGATCGCTTATGCAAACTACGGAACATAATTAATATGTTACGAAAAACATTCAGTGATTCATTTCAACTCTACCAACAGCTATGCATTGACGACAGTCTACTTTTATACAAAGGGCGGCTGTCTTTTAAACATTTCTGCAAAAAGAAGTAGATTTGGCAAAAAATCCTTTATTCTTAGTGACTGTAAGATAGGATATGTACGAGATATAATTATTTATGTCGGATCATTTACTATGGTGGATATCGGAAACAAAGCTGGAAAATAAGAAGGAATAGCGATATCACTTTTGAAACTCTATCTAAGAAAGAGCCATACCCTTTAATTAGATAATTGGTATTCGAGTCCAGCTTTATTTAACCTGTTATACAAACAAAAACTGTACAAATATACGCGGGACAGGAAAAAAAGGAGAGGCATCTTTCGTTCATCTAATAATTTATTAGTGATAAAATAGGTTGACAAGGAAGTATACATGCTTTCTACTATGCATAGTGTTGGTAACAATTGTTTTTTAACAACAGTGTAATGAGTGAAGGTTGGCAACTGTGGAAAAATGAAAAAAGAGAGGAGGTGTAAGAGAGATGTACAAATATAAAAAAGATTGAAGGCGACCTTATGCCCTCTTTACCAACTTTAATTCCTCCGAGAAGCACCGCGAAAGTGTCTGCGGGCGAAGGACGTTCCCCGGGGAAGCGCCCCAACATCTACCTCGTCACGAAGCCCTGGGTCTTTTGGGCCTACGGTGTTGAGAGCGGCTTCGCCGGGGAGAAGGCTCAAGAGAATGAAGACAGCGACAGCGCGACCAGCGCCGCTTTAAAAAGAAGAGGACGACGACGACACGTACTTCGCCCCAAAGAAAATCCTCCAATCCAGAATTAGGACGTCAACAGCGAGAGGCCTGAGCGGGACCGCCACCACCTCCGGGAGAACCACGAGAGCGACCTCGTGCCCTCTGACACCGTCAGCACCTCTCCAGAAGAAAAGTGCCTTCCCGAGCAACACCGCGCAGATGGCTGCGAATTTCAGATCTTCTTTGGGGAGGGTGCCAATGCCACCTGGGTCAACTAAGTCTGTTTCCCGAGCAACCGCGCTTCTCAGAAAATGCGTTATGAACGCGAGGAGTAAACGGTGCAATCTTAAAGCAATCTAATTGGCTAAAGAGTGAAAAGGCTTAACCAACTGAGGACGAGAACTGAGCTTTCCTGTTTAAGTTAAGTTTAGGTTAGGTTAGATTTGGAGAGAGGACACAGACATGAATCTATATTGGAAACGATAGAATTCGAATGGGAGAAAATCCTAAATATTTGGGCCTTATATTGTTTGATTAGAGTTCGCAGCGTACTTTGCCGGCCTTGCTTCGAGAGTGGAAGGAGTTGGGCGACTATTCCCCAACAAGAGTGGCCCGAAATCGTGTGTGAGACGCTTGTACACTAGCGTTATTCATTTTACGATGTTATATGGGGGTCCAATTTGGTCCTGCCGGCTGCGGAAAGAGGGGGCCAGATCTCTACTGACATACAATACAAAGACTCATGGCTCTGAGGGTGAAAAGGTGTACCGTCTACTGTACCGTTTCTGCGAAGGTGGCTTTATTACTAACAGGAATAGTTTCCCTGTGTGGCACAGGTGGACAGTGAGGTTTCCCATCAAGTACAGGCTTTTCGTGATGAAGAGAATCCTAGAATGAAGGCTGAAATACACCAATAGCGACAACTTGTGCTGGCGCGAGCAGGCGTAAATCGTAAATTGATTATCGAAGCGATTCTGGTCCATTGGGATGGATTGTGGCCCAGATACGCTAACATATCGGGCGACCCTGATCCTTACTGGTCATGGGTTATTTAGCAAATACTTGTGACGAATCACCCAGGTGCGCGGAGTGCGTGGTTAAACGGGATTTGGCTTGGCATACCCTTATTGAGTATAGTGTTTAACCCCCAACGAAGCAAACTAAGAGACGCTTTAGGAATATTAATCTGGCTATAATCATTGACGCCCTTGTCAGCAACAAGGTCAAATGTGTAGCAAACCAGGAATTTTGTGAATCCGTGATAAAACTTAAAGACGAGCGTGAGAGAGGCCGGGAACGTGAGGACCTAGTGAGAAGGGGAAGACGGCGAATAAAACTCAGGTCTAGACGTCATGGGATGAACCAATATAAGGAATATGCGGTGCCCTTTGATACCTTTTAGAGTCAAGGGTCTCCGCCGCTTTCCCTATTTCGATAAGTTTTTGCCAAGAGTTTACTCCGGTTTTTTAAAAAAGGGGTGGGGTATTGTAAGATGCCGTAATAACAACACAATCATCCTATTGGTTTGCGGAGAATAGGGTGAGAGCCCTACTTTTCAGGCAAATCCTGGGTAAACGCGACCCGATTCATGGTCGTCGGTGCCGCAAGTGCGGGTGGAAATTGTTTAAAGGGTACAAAAAACCCTCGAGGAGTTACTAGAAACGGTCAGGTTAGGAAATTACCGGTGATTACCTCGGCCCCGATTCTACCTGATAATAGCTCGTGGTAGGCTATCATAGAGATTTTAGTTGGTAAGAATCCGACACATCCGGTCATTCTCCTCAGGATGGCCGGATGTCTTTCAAAGATCTCCTTCACGTTAAAAAGAAAAGAAAAAAAAAAGATTTGGAAAGAAGACCTCTACACAGTGAGGCTGGGACTTAAAGAAGAACAGGAAAGCCCCTGAAGTTAAGTATGGCGGAGAATAGGCGGCTGGTAGAGAACCTCTTCCATACCAGCCCTGGAAGAGGGGAATGGAGCGGGGTTCGGGATGAGACGGAAGAAAGGACCCAGGTGGAAGGTATCGTGATAACAATAGAACAAATGGGAAAGGCGATCGCCTGTCTGAATCCCAGAAAAGTCCTGAGGGTTGACGGGATCCCAAATGCAGCAATTAAGGAAGCTTTTCAGAGATTCCCGATGTAACCCGAATGGTCGACTTATGTTTCAGGGTGGAGTACTTTCCCTCAATTTGAAAAAAAGGACGCTTGGTTTTCATCCCTAAATGAAAGGGGGAGGGGGAGGCTGAGCACTGGGGATCAGCCCATGTGCATCTTCTCAAACTGAAGTAAGGTCCTGCAGCTGATTATTAAACCGTGTGGCTCCATGGTAACATCAACTCGATTTGACTCTACGGTTAAATTCTTTTTTCTCGAACAATTCTCTTTTTCAATTAAATTATTTTCATTTATTATATTTCATGTATAAAGATGTATATTTTATTTTTAAAACTATTTTTGGTAAACTATTTTGATTCATTTCTTGACTTTAACTTTATTTGGAATAAAGTAACTCCAAAAAACTACGTACCATTATACACAAAGAATTTATTGTAACGTGAAATATTTATGACTGGTCATCTGTTACTATATATAATGATGGTATCTCTGGTGAATTATTGTTTTATATCATTGTAAGATCTTGGTATTTTATTATTTTTATACACAAATGGAGTTCGAATGTTCGCGGGTCCAAGAAGCATTGAGTAAAAAGCGTTGAACACTGAGAAAATAAGCTCTATCGCCTACAATTCGTTATAAAAATGCTTTTTGTTAATGTAAAACCTACGGTTCGTACCATATGACATAGATGTACTCCAGGCCACTGTATCAAATCTTCAAAATATTTGTGCTCCAAGTATTTGCAAACATGGACCATTTAAATGGTGTCATAAATATCGGCTAGTCTTAAGTGCAATGAATTTTCCGCACTATAGGATACCATTACCAAGTCGCAGACACGTGCGTACCCGAAGTATTATTCGAGTAGTAGGACAAAAGATGTTGCGATCATTTCCTAAAATTCCCATCTCTTGTCTCATGAATAGCAGTGAGACCTTTTTCGACATATTGCCCCTTCTTCCTGATTCGACTTATTAACATTCTCCGCTCCACAATTTCTCAGAGACCCTTTGGAAAGTCTAGCTCTTTGTAAGACCAAAGTCAGTTTGAAAAACCATGAACACTGTCAGAATATCTATAATTATAATTTATCATTATAAAATATATTAGTTCGCATTATAAAATATATTAGTTCGTGTTTTATTTCTAGAATTATATTTTATTTATGTAGCTTATATTTGTAAGTGTACGTAGTTTGTGTTATTATTAGTTCCGGTAATTGTTAACGATAAGTTTCATAGTTTTGTTATTTTTAATTGTAAAGAGTGTGACACTGATCAAGATGAACCCGTTCTACTAGTGAAAAGTCAATTGAAAGTGAAAGTCAAAAGTTAAAAGACGCGTTTATCTATTGAAAAATTCTCCATTTTCAAGAAAAATTTAATTACTGAAAAAGCATCTGCTATAATTTTTGAAGCAGTCATCGATGTAGGCGATCATGTTACCCTTTGTGTATTAGTAATGATTAGTTAATATTAAGAAATTAGTTAAAAGTTAACAATAAAAAATGTAAATTCTTTTTTCTAAATCTTTTTACAAATTCTTTCTATATTTACAAAGTTACAACAATTTCAAATTGCACACGAACAATTGCATCCCATTCTAACGTCAAATTATTATTCGTGTATTTCGTAAATAAATTGGCTGTAGTTTTGAAAAGCAAGTTTCAAAAATTTTGAGAAAATACAGAGGAGAACGATGAAAAATATACAATTTATTAGTTTCCCAGATATTAATAAAAAGAAACATTCAACATAACATATTGCATTGCGATAATGATGATGTAATTGCAATGTTATTACTTAATAACATTTTCAACGAGTAAAGATCAATTTATATTCAAGCATTCTTGTGAATAATGAATAAACTGTGGATTTTTATGCAGATTCATAATTTTTAAAATATAATAAAGAAAATAAAGTCTGAAAAGAAAATTATTTTAAATATTATTTATGAAAAGTACTGTAACTTAAGTATTTCGTGTTTCTTTATATTATACGTATCGTGTGTGATTTCATAATTGAAAATTTCCTATAAATGCATATAAATCCGCAGTCTAATAATCGTAACGTTCTATGTTTGAACGGATAAATGTTTATACATGGATCGTTTTATGTTTATACATGGAACGATTCAATTCAGACAAACGAAGTTGTTTAAATATGCTCGACCGACGAGCTACGTTCTTTTTTTATCTGAATCGTTTTTTATCTGATCGTTTCGTAATTAATCATATGAATTCAATAATTTTCTTTCTGAATTAAATCACTGACTCAATTTATATAAAATTTATATATAAAAGTAATATATAAATATTACTTCTAGTTAAAGTAAATCGTTCCATGTTTGAACAAATAATGCGACATATTGCTTTACTAATGTAGTATATGCTGCTTCGATTGCCGAAACTGTAAATAAAGTCGTTGATTCGACCACAAAGGGTATTCAGTTATACAAAACATACAAAAATCGTTAGAAATCGAAAGATTAATCGTACATCCCTCGTACTCTACGCCTATACGTCTATTTAAAGTAAATAATTAAATTCGTTATTCCTTTTAAACTTTTTTCTTTTTTACCATTTTCTTTTTTAAATTGGCTTAATATATGAATAGCGAATTCAATATCAGCTGTATTAGTTCTAACTGCGACTAATTGTGTTTCGCGATACGGTTTATTCCAACAAATGCAAACCCGAGGTAACCAATTTCGCATCTTCCATCCGAAATATTTTAAGCATTTTTTCGATGTATTATTCTTGCGTATCAATTTTGATCGTCGCGCGTATTTTCCATATCAATAAATTGCTTATTTTCTTTTCACCAGAATTACCGCTCATTTCATGGCATTTTACACTTCTTTCACATACATTTACTGCGAGCATCAAACCAATCTATCAAATAGTCTTGTTTTCCATTAAATAATCTTGTTTTTTTGTGTTACTTTTACACACGCATAAATTAGTTTACTTTACAAGAAATCGTTAAAAAGGCAAAGGGAATCAACTTGAATCGCTCTTCATGATCCATCACCTTCATTTGCCACAATGAATTTTTGGATTTCAGAATTCAAGTATGGTCAAACGATACATAAGGTGATCCGCGTTCGGGGCATCGAAAAACTATCTTATTAGAAATTATGGATAACCATGGTTCTGGAAGATCAACGGAAATTCCAAATATGAAATTGCAAAAACTTATCTCTTATAAACAAGTATTTTACATAATGAATCAAGTTTTAAAAAACTTTCTACAAAATGAGTTCTATGCGTCGCATTCGAAACCGAATGTAATACGCATTCTTCACAGAAAAAATCTTCTATTTTTATCTCAGGCATTACATTCGTCTTTTTAATAGCATTTGTATTAACATAGCCTAGCTTTTTGTGCTACAATATACATAGAGCTATATTATGCATTGTAAACGTTTCTTCGTTTTGTGAAGCATTTCTTAACAGACGTACTCCAATTCAAGGTGGAAGTTTCAAACGTTGTCCCGCTCAGGTCAGTGGTTTTGTAGAAAAAAGTGTGTCAACATCATTAAAGCGGTGTACGAATTCAAGTGATAATTATTCCGTAGGAGAAACCAATAATCTTCTGCTTTGATCACTTAAAATGGCGAGCCCTCAAAGGGTCCTGGATTATCTTCTGAATCCGCCGGAACAACACAAAGGAATAATTTACGACTCCAAGGAGACATGTAGTGAATACGCAAAATCTATACATTTCATATCCTCCTGTATCGACAGAATGAAGAAGTCGATGAAGATATCACTACTGCTATTTCTCATTTCACACACGAGAATCTCTTTTACGTTATTTTCGTTGAAAACAAAAGATCCGGCAGGAAAGTACATCTGACGACTCTCTTCTTTAGTCTTCACGCACGTGATGACATCGATTATTCCTGTGCCTAATACTGCCAAAACTTTTCCACTGGCATTTTTTACGTGTTCTATTTTGTCAACTCAACTGAGACAGAATGTGTTGATTCTAACTCTTGGAATATTCCACGATAGTGCGACATATGAACGGATGCAGCCAGTTTGTTATCTGTACCATGTATCTGTCATTTTGCATTTTCAACATTAATAACGTTCTTGAACAATATGGCACGATTTTCTTTTTCTAGGTCGTTTATCCGATATTTTATTTTGTTTTTCGGAAAGGAACTCCCTGCTACATATTAAGTCCATGAAAATTACTTGGGAGTTTCATTTCTGCGATTTTTTTATTCTTTGTTAATTTTACCTCGCCATTTGAAACTGTTTCGTATGCACATTTATTATCTCAGAATTTCTCAGTTGTAGAGATGATACTTTATCGATTGATACGAAACGTTTAAGTGTTATTGAACTCTCGACTGTGCTTTTCCAAGTTATTCTAAATGCAGAATTTCGACGAGTTACCAACAGTCTCGAAATTATAGTTTTTTCAGAAAACTTTTTCTCTTGTACCATCTGGCTTCACATAAATGGTTTCAAACTATTAGGTTTCCATTGCGATTGGATCATGTTTGTAAATACGAAATTTACGAAAGCTTTATGAATGATTTTTCTCCAACATATTTTTGGCGTTGAGCAATTTATTAAATTAGCAACGATGCTTCCACCGAGCTAAGGAGAATTTTATTCATGTCTTGGATCGAAGTTTCTTTCATTTTCCCCATTTCTTCAATTGTTGATTCCTTGTCCATTTGAAAATTCAACTAATCTTGCGTTTCGAGCAAAGATGTGTTTTCTCTGCTGTATTTTCGTAAAAAAGCAGTATCCATACTACTGAATTTTGCAATATTATATTCTTCACGATTTGTCATTTTCGTCATTTAGCGAAACGAAAAATCACTACTATATAGCGAAACGCACGGATTATTTAAGACATTCGAAACAAGAACGAAACTGAGACGCGATAATTGGAACGGAAAAAATCAGAAAAATATTTCAGGTGCACTGGAAGACCAGAACCTATTGAAATTTTATCCAATGATACGAATCCCTTTCAATTACAAAAGTGCACACTTAAGCGTCCGCAATCGAAACCAAGAGTGAATTGTGCTAAAATATAGAAAGAAGTATCGTTTGCTTTGTATTGTGTAAGTGTCATGTTTTACGCCGTCTTCGGCACGTCGCACGATTAACGTAGCATAAAGTGAAATAGTTCCAATTCTAAGAATTGGTGAGGATAACGACAGACGCTTAAGTGAGAAAAAATGAGGACGCTTTAGTGGACACTACGATAATAGAAGAAAAAGAAAAAATTTGTTTAACACCTGAGATTTCTGTCGATGCAAGTGACTTTTACAAACAAGTGAACTTTGTGTTATAAATGACCAAGAGCGCAATCACAGTTAACAGTAGAATAACCAAACCCATCAATGATTTTTGATGATCTTTCTGATACAGGGGGCACTTTTATTCAAATTAACATCGATTTCTGCTTAAACAAAAAGATAACTGCAATCTATTTATTTCAATTATTATTAATTTTAATTATTATCATTTCAATTATAATATTTTGATAATTACTGAAGGCTGGTTATTCTAATGTGAAGAACAAATGGTCATTTGTGACGTTTACAGAAATGGTTACGTATTTGTTACGATATTCACATTCTGTTTGTAATATAAATATTTATTTTAACGGAACCAATATTTTTTAATTAATACTCTGGAAAATAACAAAGTAAAGTTACAATTTTTTATCTAGGCCCCTCTTCTCCTCTTCTCTGAATCTCATGCTTTTCACAACTACAACCAATAATTCAAAATAATAACATTTCCAAAGGGAAAAATATACTACTGACGATCCCTAATTCAGTAATTATTGGAATAACAGAGACCAATAAAAAAAAGCTATAAGGTTAACTGCTCATAAGCAATCTAAAACAGCTTCCAATTATTACGGAAAGAAAAACCAACATCACACGGAGTTTCCAAGCGGTCACCCATCTAAGTACTATCCGTGCCCAGCACTGCTTAACTTTCGTGATCGGATGAGAACGAATTATTATTAACAGACGTTTATTTTGTGCCAATACATACAGTATTTACATATGTACAAAAGCATGACGAGTAAAAGCTTATTAGTTTGTAGTGTTCATAGATTAAAGGCTCCAGCGCTGGAATACGCGCAATCTTTAGATAGAAATTTGCTACATTAACAGTAAGCAAGTGTTAATTTTTGCCTTAACTATGGGGGTTATGTTTTTTTTATTATTATTATACAATACGGCACGGGATTGTACAATAATATCTTGGTTATGTGTATAGGGCGAGGGGAACGGGAGGAAGAGGTAAAAGGAGATGGGAGCGCTATTCTTATATATAATGTTTTATATTATTGGTTATTGCTCATTAAATTATTGGTTATATGCTCATTAAATATTATAAGACTATGACTATAAAATTGTTGTACTACATTGTATAATTATAACTATCTATAATACTATATTAGAAATGTTTTAATATGTGTTATCTTAAAATTAGCTTAAATTCTATGTTGAACGTTGCTTTCTCTTGTTCGACGGAGAAAATTCTAAGCCGTGTCATGGCAAATTTATAGCCGACTGTCTCTTGTGTCCTTTCGGATATATCGGAAGGGTAGTTTATTTTTGGACTAGGTGCATCCTAGGTCAACTCATAAAGTAATCGCTGGATGGATTCATAAAATAATAGTGAATAGTACTTCATGGGACCAACGGTACTGTCCAAGGAATGCATTCCTCACCTTGTTTTCACATGTTTATTGGCCTTTCTATGGTACCCAAGACCAGGTACAATACCAGGTACCTATCTTTGTAAATTAGTTTTTTTCAGTCTCAGTCTTTTTTCCTATTTGTTTTGTTCTGTTAGTCTGTATTTGAATTGGATTTTGGAGTCGTTTGATGATAAGTTACCGTTGTATAGTGTTGTTTTATTGTAAGTTTTCCTATTGTAGTGATAAATAATTGGGTGATTTTCACTATTTTGTATGTGTGATGTACTGTCTACATATATAAATGATTCCGGTGGTGTGTATCCTGTATGTTTTCTCGTAGCATTGCGAATTGGGATAGACTGAGTGGAATATTAAGCTGTTGCTGTGGATGTTGGATATGTTTGCCCAGTGATTTCTTATTAATTTTAGAATGAACAGATCTATCTTCATTATTCTGACTTCTTTGTATAGACGATGATTGCTTATTGGTTTTGTAAAGTTTCATTCCGGTGTTCTGTTTATACAGGTTCTGAGACATTTACGCTCGAACAGGCATCTTTTACATGGTTAATCAGCTAGCGCTGATATTAAATATGATATGGGACAGCCATAGGTTAATATTGGACGGATTAATAATTTGTAGCAGTTTTACTCCATTATCGAGGTTTTTTGAATGAAAGATGCGCTTGTTTGCGGTGAATGCTCTTTGTGCCTTGTCTATTTGCAATTTCACGTGTTCGTTGTGGTTTAGTTTGAAATCCAGATGCACGCCTAAATAGCGGACAACTTTCTTTTGTGGCACTACATTAGCGGAATTTTTGTGGTCATGAATGGCGAATTTTTTGGTGTTGGTTCTTACGTCCGAGTTTGCGTCGGATATTCTTGATATATATGGTCTAAATAGTATCGCATTTTTTAATATTTATTTTTAACTTGTGGAAATATTCTTGTATCTTGTTGAATAATTGTTGTAGTTCCATTTTAATTACTGACGCTTTATTGTTTTTTATGTATATTACCATATCGTCCGCGAAAGCTATTATTGCTTTTTTTACCGTCTCTGTTTAGGTTGTAGGTCGCTGATGTAGATGCTGAACAGGATGGGGAAATTTACTGTACCCTGTTGGAGGCTGTTTTCTATTTTGTTTGTTCTGAAAGTGCTATTGCTTTTATTTACGTGAAATTGTTTGTCAAGTAGCATGTTCCAAAGTATTTTTATTAGGTGCGGTGGGAAGTTTTTCTTTATTAATTTGTAGAATAGACCATCCAGCCAAACAGAATCAAATGCTTTTCAAGATCGATGAGCACCGCCCCGATACATTCGCCCGCATTTCTTGCCAAGCATATATCGGAAGTAAATTTTGTGATTGCGTTGAATGTTTGTGTCTAACCCAAATTGAGTTTCTGGAATTATGCTATTTTCTGTGCAGAATGAATTTATGGAGTCATTTGTTATTGTTTCAAATATTTTGCTAATGTTGGGCAAGAGGCTGTTCGGTCGGTAATTGTTTGGGTTGGTGTCATCTTTTCCTTTTTTTTTTTTAGTGCCTTTACTTTTGCAACTTTCTAGATTTGAGGGAAATAATATGTATTCAGGCAGTTACTGAATACTATTTTATAGTGATATATACAATCGTGGTAGGTTTTTTAGGGCTATATTTGATATGGTATCGTTGCTCGAGGATCTTTTGTTATTTAGTTTCTTAAATGTTAGTTTTAGTTTGTTGTAAGATGTGAATATGTTAGATGGGGTGGTTTCTGTACTTGTCTATTGTGTTTGTGTCGTTAAATGTGCATATTGATCTGTTGTTTAGTTTATCTTCGATTATTTCATGACGCAATTGCTTAATTTTATGTTTAATTATGTTCGATAGTTGCGATTTGCCCATGTAGTCGTTTTGACTGTGGACTGTCTCGAAGTGTACTGCTAATATGTTTAGTTTGTTTTGTGTTTCTGACATGATTAAATTTTTGTCTTTGTCTGTCTGCAGTTTGTCTCGCTCTAGGTTTGCTTTCATGATTAGGTCTATGTGTGAATTGGATATTTTTAGGTTGTCAATGTTGTTTTGTGTTGGGGTGCGAAAGATGTTGTTTATTGATGGGAAGAAGTCTTTCTGTTTCTGAAGTGTGATATTTGAGATCTTGTTTTTCCAATATAGGCTTACTGAGTTTTGAAAAACTTTTTTAATTTCGTATCAGATGGCGTTTCTTTATTTGTGGAGTGATGTATCTGTCTGTTGAGTTATAGTTGTTTGCGTGTTCTGTTGCTTGATCTATTGCGTTTGTGATGTTTGTGTTAAGCTGTTCAATATATTTGTCAATCTCGTATATTGTTAGATTTCTGTCATTCGGTATGTCTATATTGTTATTATTTAAGTGCGCCTTGAATTTGGCCTAGTCTGCTTTATTGTAGTTGTATTTTATGTCGGGACTGTTTTCGTCTATTTCAAAATGTTCGTATGTTCTTAATGAAATTTTTATGGATACGGTTCTATGGTCGCTGTCGTATTTGAAGGATTTGAGTTTTTTCTGTGCTGTTAGGTTGTGGAAGTGAAGTCTGTTGTCTGCTATGCATATGACGAGTAATGAAACGCCTTTGGGATATGATGGAAATTCTGTGTGCAGTCATGAAAGTCTGTAGGTTATTTGGTTTGCTGTGAGCCAATTGTACAATGCTATCCCTCTATTGTTGTCTGTGGAGTTGCTCCACGCACTGTGGTTTGCGTTAAGATCACCTGCTAAGAGGAAGTAGTTATTTTTGTATATTTCTAGGATTTTGAAAATTTTCAAAGGAATAGGTTATTACCGTTTTGCAGTTTTACTTTCAAGATGGTTGTTTCGAATGTTGGATTTGTTGAATAGTCTGTTTGGATGTTTTTGAATTTCATGTTGTTTCTTATTAGTATACCTGTGCCCCCACCCTGTTTGGTATTTGGTCTGTCGTTTCTGATGAATGTAAAGTCTCTGAATTGTATTTTGTGTTTATTGTTTAGTTTGGTTGCGAAGAACCGCATCAGGTTTGTGTCTTTTTAGGAGTTCTGTCTGCGAGGCTCTTTCTTCGTTGGAAATTATTGAGTTTACGTTGATTTCTAAAATGTTTAGTGATTTTGTGATTTTATGTTTTTTTTGTTTTTGGTGTATTGGGATTTCTGTCCATTTAAAACTGAATGTCAAGTGTTTCTGCTATAACCGTGATTTTGTTTAAGTTAACTTCTATTTGTTCAAATAGTCGTTCTATTTGTTTCTGTACCGTTGTTTTCATTTGTTCTATTAGCGTGCTTTGGTTTTGCTGGGTTTGAGTGGTGTGTGTGTGTCTATTTCTTTGGGTTTTTCTGTTGTTACCGTACTTGCTGCTACGATTTCACTGAATGAGATACCTTGTCTTATGAATTTTTTGATTTCGTGTTTTCTTTCTTTCGCTGCTTTTTCCCTCGATTTTTTGTTTCATTTCACTTAACTTGCGACATCCTCAGTATGAGGTGAGATGTCCGAAACTTCTGCAGTTGACGCAATACGGTTGGGTGTCGGGTTGCAATTCCTTGCTGCGAGGACATTCTCCTGGATTGTGGGGAATGTTACGTTTTACGCATCGGTATTCTAAGTTGCTGTTTGCGGCTACGTGTCCGAGTCTTTGGTATCTCATACATTAAATGCGGTCCTTCTTTGTGATCTTTTCCCATTTTATGTAATTGTGTAAGATTGTTCTGATCTATTTACTATCCGGTGATATTTGTACGATGTATAGGAGGAAAGATCTATTTTCTGCTATGGATATTTTTGTGGAGAACTTTTTAACTGAAATGAATTTGAGGTTTTCTATATTTTTTTTAAGTAGTTCCTGGAGAACGATTTTTGTGTCAAAGTCGCCTTCTAGGTCTTTTAAAAGTAGTTTGGTTCTTTTCTGTTTTTGGTATGTAAAGTATTGTATTTTGTTTAATTTGAGTATCTTGCAGACTGTTTTGTGGTTATTTAGAGTTTCCATTTGTAGTATTCGTTTGTTGTTGATCATTCGTTTTATATAGAAGTTTTTCATTTTTCTCTTTAGTATGTTTATTGTTTGTTTTAGTGTGCTTTCGTGGAGAATTATTGGTGGGGGTTTTCTTTGTTTGTTGTTGGTCAGATTGTTGGCAGATAATAGGTTGTGATTGTGATTCAAGAAAGAGTTGAGACTGTGGCTTACCTTTACTGGTGGTTATTGGGTTTTTTGGTAGTTGGGATGGTGATGACGATGTGGATGGTATCTTGGTGGTCTCCTGTTTTTTTTGTACGTTTATGGTTGGTTGTCTTCTGATTTCGATTGTTTATTTTCTCGCTTTTTGGTCGACGAGACTGTGGTCCATGGGTGCACGTTTTCTTCTTCCTCGTCTGTTTCTGTTACGTCCATTCTTTCTTCTCTGTTTTTTGGGGGCGGGTCCTCCTGACGTTTTTGAATATTTGCCATTTCCTCTATGCGTTTTTGTAGTTCTTCGATTTTTTAATTTAAATTTTTGTTTTGTTACAGTAGGTCTTCATGTGTTGGGGCTTTCGTGTCTTGTGTTTTTTCCTCTGTTTGGGTTTTGGGTGTTTCTGTTAGGTTTTGTTTCATTCTTTTCGATGTAATTGTCGGTGCTGGATTTTTCTTATTTTGAGATTTGACGTATTTTTTTTTCAAGTTCCGTGTCGAACAGTTGGACGAGAACAAGTGCATTCAGTGCAGTATGAACGTTAGTTGAGAATAGTGTCTTATTATCTGAGTTTTGTGGATTTTTATTTTAATTCAATTTATTCCTAATTTTAATATTGTATAAAACAGCTGTCTTTCCTTTTTTAAACAAAACGTTTTCTGCTAGACAAGTGCCGGAGCTGCTCGACGACAGTATAGAACAAATGAACGGAGTGTTAAGAATTAAAATAAAGATCCATAAAACTCAGATTAAAAATATATCTTCAACCAACGTTCACATCGAACTGAATGCACTCATTCTCGTGCTAGATTAAAAGGATATATCACACCGGAAACATTCATCTTTCTAAGAATGATTCCATCCAATATTATCACATCCGAAACAGGAAACAACATTAATTTATGACCCTGATCTAATAAAGCAAAATTAAAACCAACTAATCTTCGACACAGACCTTCCCAATTGCTGGAAGTTTAAAAGCTATAATTTAAAAGCAAAATCAGGACTAAAATATCCATTGGTAGGATAAAGTCTGAAAGATCTAGACAGTCTCCAGTTATTAAGAATATTGTTTTAAAAAAACAAACATATAAAAAAACAATAATACGACTTGATCTCAGAAAGAAAAGACTGACTACAGTTAAACCTCACTAAATGTAAATATTGCAAATGCAGTTACTTTAGATTTAAGTAAGACTGAAATTAACAAACAAGACCAATTGCGAGAATATTATATGGATAACCAAGTAATTTATAGCCCCGTCATATAGGCTTGTCGTACAGAGTATGCCAAGAGCCTGGATCAAGAATCCAGACAAATGCATAAAATCCTAAAGCAAATCAACGTAATAGCATCCTAAAAGCAAAAACAACGAATAGTCTGCCGACTAAAGAGTACATGACCAGCTTCTGAACGTCGTGACAAACAGGATTGACGTATCCTCTGGAACAGGATCCAGACAACCAATGATCAAGGACCTATGGAAGACAATAACACCGGGCGAAATAAAGAAATCCTATCCGGATCTCCAAACATCTCCGGGACCGGACAAACTTACAACCCGGTAACTTAGAACCGTCCCGCTCGAAATCATAGCCAGGATTTTTCAATCTTTTCCTGGTATGTGGGAAATTGCCTCAGCATCTGCTGAAGGCCAAGACAACGCTTATCACAAAGAAGGACGGCGCTCGGGAGCGAAGCCACTCATGACAGTAGCATCTATAATGACGCATGTCTTCCACAAAATCCTGACGAGTCACTTCACTCATCTGGTCGTCCTTAACCCAAAACAGAAAGCATTTCTCCTAAGAGATGGATGTACTGAAAATATATTCCATCTAGATTTGATACTCAACTATCACCGACAGCATTTCAAACCGCTGTACATGGCTTGCATGAATATAGCAAAAGCCTTTGACTCGGTGTCACATAAGACTATTGAGGAAATTCTTAATATGAAAGGCCTACTACTACCAATGACTAGCTAAATCATGGAAAGTTACAAACGTAGTCTCACATATCTGACAAGTGAAGGCTAGGAGTTCGACGTATTTAACTCATCATGTGCAATCAAGCAAGAAGATCCATTGTCTCCGATAATCTTCAATATGACAATCGATAGACTCCTCTATCTCGTACCATCTGAGATCAGCGTCTGTATTGATGGAGATAACTTCAATGCATTTGCTTTTGTAGATGATCTAATTTTCCTAGCCTCAACACCTGAAGGTCTCTAACAGATGATCACGGCGTCCGACTTTCTGGCACAGTGTGGACTTCCAATTAATGCCACCAAGTCCTTCACTGTGTCCATAAGAAACGTTCCTCAAGAAGTCCGTCGTGGACTCCAGAACTCGATCACCTGCCTCGGACAGACACTCCCGGCACTCAGTCGTGAGAGCCAATGGAAGTATCTGGAAGTCCCTTTTACACTCAAGAGCACATTTGTTAAGCCGGAAAAGCAGCTCGAAGATGCACTGGAAATAATCACCAAAGCGCCGCTAAAGCCGGAACAAAAAATATTCGCTCTCCGAGTCATAGTGCAACCAAGCCTCTACCATCTTTTGATCTTGGGTAACACTAATTTGAGCAGGCTCAAGAAAATAGACTCGTTGACGCGCTCTGCGGTAAAGAAAAAAGACTAAGCCTGCCACACGAAGTTACTGCTTATTCCCACGCCAATTACAAAAACAGTGGTTCATCGATTCCTGCAATAAGGGTGGCTTATACCCCTCCAAAGAAAGGAGAGACTAGAAAAACTAATCAAAGACAGTCTAACAAACGACCCCTATCACTCCCAGAAAATCTAGAAAACTTTTCGACGGCTATCGGAGAGTGGCAAAATATACAATAACACCTGTATGCTAGACAGGCAGTAGAAAGAGCTATTACATAGTTCAATCGACAGACGAGACCCGGGAATAACTCCACAACATCAATGAATCTCGTCAAGAAATAGACTGCTATCCCGGAGCGACTTCGTTAATTCTGTAAAACTTCGAATTGACGCGATGCCAAGACGCTCTCGCATCTCACGCGGCCGATCATCCGACCGTTCGTGTACAGCTGGCTGCAACGCCGACTCTTACCCTTGTATTGCAGTGATGCCATCGAATTCACAAGGCACGGATAGATAGGCACAATGCCATCCTGTCCTATATCAAACGTGCCTCGGATAAGAAGTTTGATCAAATAAACGACGAGTCGCACTTCAAAACACCCGAGGCTACGGAAACCCGATCTCGTAGCCATTTCGGGCACTTCGGCACTGGTCATTGATGCGCAAGTAACCAGATAAATCTAGCTGAGGTATATAAAAACAAGATGCAAAAGTACAAACCGCTTGATAAAGCGATTAAGGAGCGATACGGGACTAACAAAGTGGAATTTACATCTGCCACGCTTAACTTCCGTGGAATCTGGAGTGCCCCATCTGCCAAGGACCTAATCAGTAAAAGCATAACCAAGACATCAAATACTGCCTACGAGAGTCCTCATCAATTCCTTCTGGAAATTTAATCGTGCAACAACTGCACACAGATCTAACATCGAGCGCACAGAAGTAGGATGATTGACCATGACAAATGGTGCTGCCTACCATCTCAGGCATAATACAAGGTGGAGTTTTGGTGGGCATGCGCCACTGGCGAGAGTCTCATACTACCGGATAAGAACATCAGCCCGGTGTGCGCAACGCATTTCTCATTTCTTCACCTGCCAATGAAAGTGCCCTCTGGTGAAGGATCTCTCTCTTTCTCCTCGTGGCAAAAGTAGAGGGCAGTGGTTTCTATCCTCGTATGAGGTCTGACTGGTGTTCGTCGAACTGGTCTTCCCGTTACCGAGGCAGCATCCCGCACATGACATACACTGGTGTGGGACGATGAATAATACCCACCCTCCCGGTGGAGAAATGCCAACAGCGACGATGATCTCCCGCGAAGAGGAGTGTGCGTCCATCTGTAGAACCAGACAGACGAAGGCCCCGCACTACTCCGCAGAGATGTTCCGTCACCGGATTCGTCGGCTGCCACCACGCACGAGTCGACGACTCATCGTGGAAGAGCCACAACGCCACCCGAGCACCGTCATCTTCTCGGAGCACCGAGACACACACTCGGTCGTTGTTAGGGCGTAGCGCAGACTCACCGCTCGGAATCGCTCCGAACCGATACATTTCATCTTCACCGTCTGATTTAGAGGGTCAGCCAGTGGCCGGCCTGGGGACAACCGTTCCCATTAAATACCAAAGACTGGGCGGCATTGAAAAGAGATGCCGATGACACACATCTTAGGCGCTATTTTCTTTTTATTTTATTAATTTTCTTTCTTTTTATTTATCTATTTTTGTTTTTTATTTTAATCTCTCAGCAATTTTCTTTTGTACTAAATTTTCCTGTTTCTGATTGCTTTTTCTTTTCTTTTCATGCGTGTAGTACCACGAGTTGTGCTATCGGGTTTTCTAATATTTAAATTTTAGTTTATTCTGATGTAATACTTTCCGTATTACAGTTCCATTGTTTCAAATTTGTTTATTCCTCCTTTAGCTGTACGGTACACGCATATGTACTGTCGATTATTATTTACTTATGTATTGTACCTCGAAAATCTCGATGTAACATGCGTTATATTATGTTTTGTATTATACTTATCTCTATACCTACATACCTGTTAGCGCGTGGAAAGAAGATGATCCGTTCTCCCTTGTTTATATCTTCATAAAATTCGGCCGCTGGCCGCTTATATTAAATTCTTTTGTATCATCCTGCGGGGACAGAACCCCCGTAGGAAGCATTTGTTGAATAAAGTAAAAATTAATCCGAGAGGTAGAGTCTACTCCCAGGTGTATTTAAGATGCCCCAGAGATTTCTCTTAAGAGAGGGAAGGGCAACTCCCTCCGTCCTCATGGCAATGGTAAGAGATTCTTCATAGTTGATTCTTCCTCAATGAAGTGTCGAACTGGTCGTTGGACCAGGCTGATATCCGAGAGGAAGAGTCTTCCCTGTGCACACATCTGCCAAATGGGAGATGGTTTCTGGAGCGAGATGTATCATCGACGATCTCATCTCCGCCAGAAAACTCTCCTCAGGGTCGACTTCCACGTCCAACCTTTAAGCAATGCTACGTGGTGCCGGATAAGAGACCAACGTGCCTTAACTAACGGAGGAGGCAGAACCACTAAATGCAGGAGCGACGGTACGCACGTTGCATGGTAAGTTGCGATCCCACCTTCCCAAGCTATGTAATAGGGATCCACGACTCGCTGGGACGGGCTTCTATAATCTAACTAAAAAGGTTGAAGTGGACAGCCAATTTAGAGGTACTCAGTGCCTCGAGTTCTTTTTCCTCGATAGGTAAGGACAGAAAAATATTCTTTGGCTCTAACCGGCGATCCGGTGTATCCCTGCTTACTGGATGAACGGCTGCGCGGATATGGCACGACAAATGGATACGAGATGGAACAACTGGAATCACGATTAGTCCTGACAAATGTTAAAACCAGCAAGATGCAAACCAACGATGAGGCCTCGGACAGATGTTCCCGACCCTGAAACATTGTCCGCTGTTGATCAGAAGGCTACCGATGACGAATCTGGCACTAATAGAAACGAGATGTCTCAATGTGTTGGCCTCCCTTTGAGTGGGCAAATTGGGTGTTTCGGCTGCCGAGCGACCGGCAGACCGCTGCATTTTATAAAGGAAAATCAATTCGACGAACATGTTAAAAAAGAACACTCCAATTTGAAGATAACGTGGATGTGCCTTGCATGCCAAAAGAAGTTCGAGAGACTGCTGCAAGTGTCACATTCCTAAATGCAAGAGGGCAATAGCCTACTGAAGTTTAAATGCAGCATCTGCGACAAATCATACGCGACAAAAAGAGGTCTATCGGCACACGAGCTCTAATGACACTTAAATCTAAGAAACCAGAAGAGAATAGCTAAGGGAACAACTAGGAGCGAGGGACAGAGTGGAAGAGTACCCGTCTGGTCTAAGGACGAGACGGAGCTGCTCGTTCAATTAAATGAACGATATAAATACCTCAGACAGCCCAACCTGATGATTCAGGAATTCATCCTAGGTAAAATCTGTAAGCAAATTGGAGACAAAAGGAGATTTCTGTTCGTCCAAAGGGAGGATCGTGACCCGATCGCACAAGAAACTAACGATAGCGAGTACGAATCCGCCACGAAAGAAATCAACCTACCTCCCCTGAAAGCCCAATAAGCGTTAATCTCAAAGCGGCTTTTAAGAAGGCAATTAAGACCCTACTTGTTGAGGAAGGAAACGATTTCCAACAAGTAGAGAACGATGTAATGGCTTTGGCTGAAAGAAACTCTATTGAGGGAGCCGAGATTGATGCTGTCCTGAAAGCGTTCATTAGCGAATAACGCACAGCGATATAGAATGCACCACGAGACGACAGAATTGAACCTGCTCAAAGGAACGTCGAAAAACGGGCGATATAAACAAGAAAAAAAACAACCATAATGGGAGGGAAAAGGCGTCTTACGCGCTATAAAATGAAAATATATGAAAAATGTCCAAAGAAATTGGTCGACATGGCCATTATAGGCTCAAAAGATAACGAGGGAAAAAGGGTACACTACCCTGCACTAGACCTTCACGTGGGTAATCGCGGGTTAACTTGGCGATGGAACCAATGATTGGCCAGATCGATGATTCGACCGAGAACATTAACACAGGGGATAAAACCGTCTTCATACTAGCCTTCGCGGACGACATTATGCTTTTGGGGAAAAACAAAACGAATAGACAGGTCAAGAAAATGGTCTCGTATTTAGAGAACGTAGGCAAGCACATCGCAAGCGATAAATGCTCTACGTTTTAGATATCGACAAAGAATAAAACTTAGTATCTAAACAATCCAGAGGTAAAGATTAGTAGCTAAGACATACCGTATACAGACCCAGAGATAGCGCTTAAGTACCTAGGAGAACAATGGAGTCCGTGTGTAGGAACCGGAGCAGGTAAGGCAGGTATCTGCCGAAGGTTCTTGTATAAAAATATATGCAATATATACAATCGTTTATAGTCCATATACAATCTTTGGTTTATTTTTCACAAAAGTGCACTTACAAATTTTTAGAACGTAATGTCTTACCGGTAGTAGCAGCGAAAATAGTAGTGAAAGTAGTGGCGAAAGTAGTAGGAGGATTTTTCCCTCTTCACAACCATGTTTTATACCCTTGATTTGCGAAGAGGAAGAAGCCCTGCACTAGACCCTCACGCGGATAATCCCAGATTAAACAGGTAATCAACAGCATCCTGCATTTACACCCGTCGACTACCGATGGTCTGATATACACAGAAAGGAGTCATGGGAGTCCAGGAATAATGAAATTGGCAAATGTCATTAAATTAGCCAAAATTCGTAGTATAATAAAAATGGAGGGATCTGACGACGAAGCCGTCGAGATCGCGGCAAAGGAACTGAAAGACATTGAAAGAAAATATGTCAACTCGATTGGACTCCGCTTGACTCAACTCGATCGCTGACGCACGAATTTGGAAAACATCGAGGAGAAATGCATAGCGCTGAAGAAGGAAGTCACCGAGAAATGGAAACAACAAATCACCCAAGGCTAGGGAATTAAACATTTCTTCGGTGATAAGATCGGCAACTCTTGGTTATACAAACCGGAGCTGCTAAAGCCGTGTAGGTTCCCAGACGCATGAAGATTACGTTCCATACATTCGGCACAAAAGTGGCTTTAAACAGAGCGAAAAAAGAATCGGACATTATGCAGAAGAGGCGGCGTCCAGTTTAGGAATGTGTACAAGAGGATAAAGAGACACGACGAGATCAGGGAATTATCAGCAAAGGTATTTAATCCAAGGCATTACACTGTATTCAAGGAGCCGACCGTAAATGTTATCGGTCAATTACGACGGTTATCAAAGACAGGAGCGTTCTAAATAAAGACTTCAGACTTTTTATTGGTACGAAGAAATTATTTTTAATTTACAGAATGTTATAATAAAAGTTACTTGTTCGCCCACTTCTTCATGCTGGTAAAAGGTCGCGACGGCCGTCATGCTCGATCGCAGTTGAAACTTTTTGTTCCCCTGTTTGTTTAACATTTCCAGAAGCGGTTGTTAAATTAACGCGACCTAGATCCGAGTAATCGAACGACTCACACTTTAAATTCATTGGCTGCGACTTGTTAGTCGAAATTTATAAAACCCGTCGTCAACGGAGAGGACAGATATAAGAAAATCATACGCTAAGATATACAACTGTAGTGGCTAGCAGATGTCGGAGAAAAGACGTTTTCTCAGACAAGAAGTTAGGAGAATTTACGACTCGCGTGTCGCCTGCGCTATTGAATTGCGAAGGCCAAGTTTAGTTTTTACAGTGCGTAAGACCAGACGTCCGCACTTATAGTGTTTAGAAATTCGGCCACAATAGCATCTCTGCGAAGCGTCGTAAACTCTAGGATTCCTAAGAGCCACCTAGATCAGCATCTGGGAAAACAGTTGGAGAAAGTGAAACCCTGCTACACCGACACAATTCCAGGGAAATCAGCCCTGGCGAAATTGCAGCCCCACTCTCAGAAAAAGCGCGTCACGAACGCAAGGAGTAGGCGGCGCAATTTCGTGACAACCTAATTGGCTAAAACTCGAAAACGATTCGACCAATTAGGGATGCCCGAAACGGAGACCGAGTTTTCCTCGTAACGAGAAAAGCAACGAATTCCAGTTTTTGAGTTGGCCGTGAAAGTTCAAGTAAAAAGTTCAAATTAGAATTCGGGCAAGTGACGCACGGATAGGCTCGCGACGTGGGCATCAGCCAGTAGCTATATGTTCACCGCGTCTTCCGCGTCCTTCGCGTTTTGGTATATGTCTGACCGAATAAACGTTATGTACATACCATATCAGTGTCTACTTAAATGATACCAACCACTATTCTCACAACCAAACATCCCAAAACAACCATCATTACGCATAGATATACGTTATATTCAGCGGGAAGCGAAGGGCAGATATATGAAAATCGTCAGTACGCAAAGATATTATTACTCATACATATACGTTATATTCAAGATATATTCAAGATAGTTGAGAGGCCGCGCAGGAATACAGTCTACTTCGATTACTGGAAACATTCGCATTCAACGAATCTTCACAAGATTAATTTCGCGGGCGGTCACAATCTGTTTGAATCGCTCAAAATCACTAGTGGACGCGACTCAACAAATCTATTATCTAATATTTATTTGAAAATATTTATGCAAGGAAAAAGCAATTCCAGAATTAAAATCTAAAATTACAGCGGAATATTTACCACTAAAGAAAATTTAAAAATCATATAATTCCAAAGTTATTGATATTACGCAGAGAAAAGGAATCGTTACAAAATATGAATAAATTATGTTTTGTATATTCTATCCTATCATTCTGCTCTACTTGCTTTATCACGTAATTTCAATTCTTTTAATAACATCCATAAACCAAATTCCTCATTTTTTGTATGTTACGTACAACAAACAATATATAATATATAATGCACAAAATATATATTACTTTGCGTATATATTCTAAACAAAAATGATAGCAGCTTTTTGTTTCAGGTAGTATCTTCAATAAAAGCAAAATTATAATTCGGTTCAATTACTAGATTCATTCTTTCAATTCGTTCAATTTTTTAATCAGCGAGTAGAAATAATGTAAAAACTAACAATGTTCTTTTTTAATGGAATCAGGCATTTTTCAATCCATTAAATGCAGCGCGATATTCTGTATAAAAAAATACTATTCTATATAAATGCTATAATTTTAATTTTAATTTATAACACATACAAACATAATGTAAGTTTAAACGTATTGCATAAATATGAGCATATTTCGTATAATATTTTATATAAAATTAAAATATCTCTTTTCTAAAGAAGAATTCTAAGAATTTTCAATTCCTTGGACGCTTCCGACAACCTTAAAGGCTTTGAAGCCAAGTTCTCAAATAAACACTCATGTGTCTGTGCGATTTTATTGTATGTATCATATCTTTAACAATAAACTCCAAGATCTTTATTCAAATTCATCCATCACTAAATCTCATCATCTGTGAATTAAATGGAAGAAATGTCATGATGCTCTTCAAGCCCTGTCATCCCTCTGCATACTTCGATGAAATTGATTGTGAAATGGATTTTAAAATAATGAGAAATGTAAAAACAGAATTCAGAAATTTCATAAGCCGGAGTCACATAACTATAAGCTAGTGGGCTTTAGTTCTACACATGATTTCTAAAAAGAACACGCATTGAACTATCGCATCGTTATCTAATTTCGCATATAGAGGACTTTTGCAGCTATTAATAAAAAGCATTACATTTATGTGGTAGTAGTGACCACGTCATTCGAATTATTTGAGTAGAGATGTCCTGTCATTCAATCCAAGAAGTACTACATAAAAATTTAAAGATTGATATCATCTTATGAGGCCTTAATTTTTATGATTACTTATTTTCAATTAAAAACATGTTAGCTGTGTCAAGAATTTAGTAAAATTAAAAAAAAAGCAATACTAAAGACATTTATGCAAATGGTAATTTCTTTCATATTTCGATATGTAATTTATTCGTATTTCACTGATTAATGTGTGAAAAAATAATCTTTCAGTTTAAAAAAATGAAGATCACTTTCGTTCCTTGAACAACATTGTAAATATAAAAAATTGAAATATATCATAAAAAACATTAAAATATTTTTCCTCTAGCTTTTTTTCAAATTCTTACTATTTGCCATATACTGCAAACATTCTATATATTCTGTACCATTATTGTTAAAACTAATTGCCGAGCAATATCCCGCTCGAACAATATAAGGTGTCCACGAATTTATTGTCCAGCTACAGAACTCGAGCTAGGTTGCAGCAGAGAGCAAAATCGAGATCGTGATCCGGACGAACAAAACGGTTCAAATCATCAGTGAATAAAAACTATTGCTGGTATCACCAAGTTTTCGGTGCTCGACAGACGAAGTGCAACCCACCGTGCAGTTACGCGTCGACGAAAAGAACCGGCACTGAATGCAGACAATGACGGTCTGAAGACGAGCCGCCTTTTTTATCACAGATAAAATGTTAGAAAAAAATATTGCGCACTGTCTAAGTAAATACATAATAAATTAAAAGTATTATATTCCGAAGTATTATAATATTATACATAACAGTATAAACTAAACTAAGGATTGACCAGCACGCTCTTTCACATTGTTCACAGACATTCTGGATGTAACAAAAGTATACATAAAGACAAAACACAACTCAAAAGCTGTCGCAAATATCGTACAAATCCCCTTTTTCCGCGATATTTTTTATAATAGTACTATAATTAGTTTATTTACTTTAATCCTAACATTCAAACGCATTCGCTATGCATTGTGGCTTTTAATCCTTTTGTTAATATATCCGCTGGATTTTCATTGCTTAATATATAAAATACAAATAAAAGTACATGATAAAAGAAACTTAACGGAAAGACAATAGGAGACGCGTATCTACTTCCCAATATGGAGGAAACATTGGATCAATTAGGTCATCAGGACTTCCATCAAATTCCTATGAATCCTGTCCATGCTCTGAAAACAGCTTCTTCAACACCGAGTGGACATTACGAATTCACACGCATACCATTTGGGCTTAAAAATGCTCCCTCATCATTTCAAAGAATGATGAAGAATGTCTTAACTGGTCTAACTAACAAATAATGTTTTGTTTACTTAGATGATATTATTCTATATGGAACTTTAGAAGATCATGACAAGAAATTAATATATTCTCTAGATTACGCGAAAATAACATAAGCTTCAACCAGATAAGTGTGAATTTCTAAAAAGATTATGCGAATACTTAGGTCATGTTATAGAACAGATAAAGGAAGGAACTAAACAGAAAAAAGTAAATTGTATTCAATGTGTCACGAAATCAAAAAATTAAAAAGAAATTAAAATGTTTTTAGGTTTGATAGGTTATTATCGGAAATTTATTTCTATTTTTTCACAATAGCTTGTAGCGGCTAGCAGATGTCAGAGAAAGATGTTTTCTCAGACAAGAAGTTAGGAGAATTTACGATTCACGTGTCGTCTGCGCTATTGAATTGTGTAGGCCAAGTTTAGTTTTTACAGTGCGTAAAGACCAGACATCCGCACTTATAGTTTCAGAAATTCGACCACAATAGCATTTCTGTGAAGCGTCGTAAACTCTAGGTCTCCTAAAGGCCCACCCAGATCTGCGTTTGGAAAACACTTGGAGAAAGTAAGTGAGGCCCAGAAGAAACACTGCTACGCCATAAATCAGGGAAATCGGTCCCGGCGAAATTGCAGCCCTCGGAAAAAGTGCGTCACGAACCCAAGGAGTAGGCAGCGCAATTTCGTGACAATTTAATTGGCTAAAACTCAAAAACGATTCGGCCAATTAGGGATGTTTAGGACGGGGACCGAGTTTTCCTAATAGCAAAGAAAACAGCGAACTAGGAGAAAAATTCGGAGAATCAGAGAAAACTTATACAGTATACCGTTATACAGATAGACAGATATTCTCGCGACTTGAACATTGACCAATCGTCCACATGTTCACCGCGTCTTTCGAGTTTATCGCGTCCAAGTGTAACTTCGTTAAATAAACTTAGCTAACCACGAATAAGAGTCTTTAACAATCTATCACCTCGGTCACTATCCACCAACAAACTTCCCCAAAAGCTAAACCTTTAACACAACTACTAAAAAGGACGACTTTATATCTGAACAGACGAACATGAACAAGCTTTCCTTACTCTAAAGGAAAAATTAACCAATAAACCCATACTTCAATACCCGGATTTTTCGAAATAATTAATTTTAACAACGGATGTTTCTAATGTAGGTATTGGTGTATTATCACAACTTAAGGACAACGCAGATTTACCCATTTGTATTATTCACGAACATTCAACGAATTAGAACGAAATTATTCAACCATTGAGAAAGAACTTTTGGCAATAGTTAGCTCTGTAGAGAATTTCAGACCCTTTCTATGCGACCGAGAATTTGTGATTTATACCGAGACTGTTATAATGGTTATTTAGTTGTCAGAATTCTTTTTCCCGACTGGCCAGGTGGCGACTAAGATTCGAAGAATATCAGTATCAAATTAAATATACACCGGGTAATACTAATTTAAACGCGGACGGTTTATCTAGACTACCTGCAACATCATCGGATCAAATTAATGTGGCAATAAAAACTGTCAGAACTTACGACGATTTCATAAATTTTGAAAAAAACAACTCAGGAAATAGTATTATTCGAGAAAACTAATTCATTATTAAAGAAACAAAATCCCATTCTTTCACTTTGGTTTCAAGATTTAAATGATAATAACTAATATTTCAAATACATTCCTAATAGATTAAATATTAGTGATATTAAGTTAATTAATAAGAATCAAATTATTTTTATATTATTTCCTATTCGTACGCATTTCGATAAAATAAAATCATCCAACTTATTCCAATGTTTAATAAATGCGTGTTATCACATCAAAGGAAACAAATTTATTGTAGTACTTCCAAACAAAAAACATGTTATAAATATAACGCTTCTATCGAAAATACTAAGATTTGTATTTGATAATAATAAGATTCGATTACTAGACGATATAGACTTAAACCTCAGACGAGATGACAAAAATATTTCAAAAGAATCATGACAGTAAACTCTCAGAACACTATGGAACAACTTTACATTATGTATTTACATAATGTTGGTAAGGTAGATACGATCTATATATAATACGTACGCACGTAAATAGATGTGTGACATCTGTTGCCCTAATATTAAGCTACTTATCTCGTATGTATATGAATATACAAATATAGACTATATTATGAGGAAAGTAATAGAACAGTAAAAGCCGTTGTAACGTATAAATCTAAAAGTGATTATAAGAAAAACTTCTTAAAAACCGAATCTTTGTTTTATAAAAATAAAACCCTAATACCAAATTAACAGATTCAATAAAACCTATTCCAAAATTAAAGAGCGTTATTATTAGGACACAATGAAAAAAGATATAAGGGCTTATGTTAATCAATAAAACAAACTTTAAAACTACTGGAAGCAACTAATGGAAATTACCACCACAACAGATCAATCATTTGAAAGATTAGCTTTAGACATAGTCGGACAGTTACCTTCAACTGAAGCCGGCAATAAATTCATTTTAATAATGCAAGACGCATAACCAAATTCAGTTTCGCCGAAGTTATCCCTAATCGAGAAACCCCATCGATTATCGCAGTTCTGACAAAAATCATAACTTGCTTCAGTATTCTTAAAACCATATTATCTGATCAAGGTGATGACTTCATGTCTCAACCAATCAAAGATTTGACCAAACTATTCAAAACCAAACACATATTGACCACACCACAGACGAATGGTGCTCTCGAACGATCGCACTTGACCCTAAAGGATTACCTTAAACATTATGTAAAACCAACTAGACTGGGACGAATATTTAGCTTTTGCCATGTTATAACACGTCAATCCATAAAACTACCAGTTTCGCACCATATGAATTATTATTTGATTCTAAAGCATACTTATTGTCATCAATCACTCAAGAATCTAAATTTCATTACGATGACTATATTAATTCTTTACAACATAAATTAAATACATCATTCAAAATTGCGTGAAAATATAGTCAGTGCAAAAACCAAGAGCAAAGAACGTTACAACAAATAGGCCAATCCTAGACTTCCAAAGAATTTAAAGTTAATGTATACATTACTCCATATACATTTACAACAAACAAGGGAAAATAAATTTATCCAAGAAATTATGTCCAAACTTCAAAGGGCTCTGTAAAATAATAGAAATATTCCCGAACAAAACAGTAGAAATTCAAGTAGGTACGCAAAAAAAAGTATCATACTAATTTATTAAAACATTTTGTTTCAGATGCCTCTCGCTAAATTTTCAATCATATTTTTCCTATTCTTCGCTTAGTATCCTATACTTATATCAATACCCCATTTAATCAATGAAGCGGTATATTCTATAACAAAATGGGCGAAGCAAAAATTGCTAACAGCAAACTAACATTACTCAGCTACTTAAATTCACACATCTGAACCAAGCATTTGAAACGGCAAAGCAATATTATCTTCAATCTCAAAATTTCTGTAAATTAACATTAGAAGAATTGTGCAGTTATGGCAGTCTCCACTGCCAACAAACTTTGAGCATGATAAAAGACCAACTCCCTCATATAATTGTTAAAGACGAAACAGTTCACTACTTATCAAGCCAGAGGTTAGAATCACGAAAATGTTGTGGACTAATTAATGGTATATCATATGCTTTTAACTGGTTATTCGGTACTCCTGATGCTGACGATGCGCTATACTACACCGAGAGTATCAATACATTGTTAAACGACAATAGACAAACACAGACTCTACTATAATCCCAAATTCAGGTGATACTTTGCGTTATTATATATATATATATATATATATATATATATATATATATATATATATATAATTATATAAGTAATATAAGTAATATAATATATATATTAATTGTAAAAACATTTTATTTTTATATCCATATTTGTAATTCGAAACGTATATTCTAATTTTAAATTTGTATCTAAACACTATTGAAGATTCCTTGTTACGTCATCATTTTGAATCTTCAGGGGGAAGGTATTGGATGACAAAACCGGCCTCACAATATTGGCTCACTGTTAATACTGATGGTGAGTTAGTAATAGTCCACTTAAAAATGGAACGTAAAATAGCTAGTCATAAGGACAAAATCCAATAGTTGGTCATCTATGCTCCTTCCCCTTCCCCTTGACAATGATGATAACTGAAAATATATAAAGACATGCTGGGAAGGAGCTTCAGAATTCTTTTCCATCAATCCAACTGAAGATTTTGTACACGACCACGATTTCAACTTAGAATAAACTTCTTCGAAATTAAAAAAATGTTGTTCTATTACGCGGAATTCAACATATATTCAAAAGATAAACGAAAAGATACACGGTATCTTCGGTATACAAGGAATGTAACATTGATCTATGCATTGATCAATGTTTCGAACTGTATCACACAAGAGGAAATTATTCATTTAAATATTTATGGTTATATTATTAATTTGATATTAATAATTTAAATATCTAATAAAAAATGTAGTAAATATATTTTATGTATTTGTGCGCGTCTAAGCATATCTAAAATTTAGCATAGTGAGTATTATGAACAAAATAGTATGCAATGGTATGTCTTCGAGAAGGAAAGAAAACAAACATTAAGTGCTCTAACGACCTAAGATAGTGAAACAGCTAATATTATAGATAACAATTTAGATATTCTTAATAACGATATATTTGACGATAATATATAGTAAAAATATATATAAAATAATTATTTAATGAGAACGATACCGACGACAAAGAAAGCACCAGCCAACAGAACGATGAATTTGGCAAATAAAAAAGGATCTTTAATTATAGAAAAACTCAGAAAAGTAGATACACAATTAAATAAAAATAACAGAAAGTTTAATTAAATAAAAATAACAGACTTTTTCTATACACTATTTGAGAGTACGTTTTAGAAAATCGAAAATTGTAACGAAACAAACCATTACGCGGAATAGACTACAAAATGAAAATAGAGTGACAAAAATCGACAGGACTTGGACGTCCGTAAATTCTAATAAACTTATATTATACTTTGTATGATAATAACTCAAGTTAAAAAATTCGAAAAAATTGATCTAGAAAAACCGTTATACATTAATATTTGCAACGATTATACTATTGAAAAGATTTTTACAAATTACAAGATTTTTATATTTGACAAATGACGATACAGCTAACAATACCAATCGATTACGTCAAATAAAACATATAATACATTTTCTTAACCATAAATTCAAAGAAATATATACGATGGAAAAGAATATCGCTATTAATAAATCGTTATTGAAATTTAAGGGATATAATATATCATATGAAGAATTAAACTCTTCTAAAGAGCCAGGCATAAAAATTTATGTGAGTCAACATGTGGGTTATTGCTATTATTTTAAATCATTATATATGGACAACACTGCGTCTGAAAATGTTACCATGGAATAGATACAGTCAACTACATGTCAAGCTCTGTCCTCACTAACGCAACATAAAGCAACAAATGTCGCTGCTTATTACGTGTTTTTATTTAAAGTGGAAACACATGGTAACCGTATCGTTCAACCGTCGTCGCCGAAGATGGAATTACGTAATAAAGATACTCCAAACTCTGTGAGATAAATTATAAACTTTTAGTTATTTTTTTACATCCTTCAAATATACACCATTTAGAGAATTTTCAACTTGGAGCCCCATAAATCTCAAATAGTTGTGAATACGAGGAACTTTTTACACAATAGTAATTGTTATATTATAAATACAAGCACACCAGAAAAAGCAAGTAATGCGATAGTTTCCAGAAGGCGGTAGGTCCGTTTTCCATACCTGTCATTCAATGCGAATCACTCCCAATACAATATAAAGAACGCAACGAATTTCAAAATTTACAAAAAGAAAATGTTATAAAAAAAAAATAAATCTCGCAGATCGAGAAAGCATATTTAATTATGAAGAAATTGGAAGACGACCAACATCGAGATCAATTCTCAGTTGAAGCCTACGTTGCATATAAAATGAAAATACTTCGCACACAGCATTATCAAAATATAGTAGAGCATATCATTTCCAATGATCTATGGAAAGCATCAATGGGAAAATATGATGAGCCGTTCGGCTCACAGAATTCATTGTTTGTATCGTTTTCGAGATCATCCTCCCAATCATGTAATAATAATATTAATATCGAAAATGAACAAACAATGATTGAAGGAATTGAACTATTGTTTATCAAACATTACGAGATAATTAATTAACATATAAAATTATATAGCAATAGCATAATTAATATAATATAGAATAATATATTAAATATATGTAATAATAAAATAAGATTTAGACTAACTTACAATTACATATTCTTTCAATAGCTTTACACCTGCATCACAAATTTCAAGAATAATTGTAGAAATTGAAAATTTTAAGAAAATATCAATGAATGATAAGAATTTCCCATAGCTAGAAATCGCAATGTAGCTAATAGTCGTTCCACAAGAGATATTGTTGGCCTACAATTTATATCACCTTTTTGAATAATAGGACCGATGCTTTGAACTAAGTATTCTGGATCCGCACTTGATGAACGTTCGAAAATGTCCGAAATGTTTATCCGTCAATAAATTATCATGCTTCAATGTATTCATGAATACGCCCCCTTTTAACTTTTAACGATTTAAACTTGATTAAATTCACTTTTTACTTTTTATTTTTTCTTTACCTCTACTAATGAATAAGTACTGCAGCTGAAAAAAGTATTCTTCTTCAGGCATTGATGGTAGCTGGAAAGAAACTGACTTGCAGAATGGACGACTTGTTGCTAGCAATATATGTTATGAAACAAAATCCAAAGCAAACTTATGTTACTTCCGTGTACAAAATCTTTCTGTGAATTGAAATATCTAAAAACATTGTCCATAGAGTGACATAATTTGAGAACATTCCGATTTTGAAAACGACATTCATTTGCATCAAGTACACACTGAAGAAACGTTTGTTTCTATTGTGTTTCCTAGTTTCCTTTGATCTGCACTGCTCTGGATGGAAACAAGCAAGTGGTCGCTGAACAGAAGCACGAAGAAATATTCGATAAGTATCTTTTTGAAAATACATAAAACACCAACCAAATTATTCTCGTTGCTGCTTAAGTGAGGATCTAGTTTGTTTGTCTGGTTATAAATTGACACATTGTTGACCGGTCACGAGTTAATAACTCATGTTTGCATGCTTAAAATGTTGTTGACCAAGTTAAATAAACCTGTATGTTAGACTACAACAAATAAATGAAAGAAACCGAACGAGCAGATCAGTATTTGGTGAAGAGCAGTATCTTTCGAAAAAGTATAAAATGGTTTAAAAAAATGTAGCATTACTTTTAATTAATTGCGCTTTATTCAATACTTTATTCACTAAATAAACTCTCTAGGAGTAGCTAGGGAATGGATAACTGCTGATTCAAATGAGTGTAGCAGAATCTGGAACTTTTTCTGGTACTTCTAAAAAACTTCCTTATATTGATTCACCTTTTAGGCTTTCAGGACAACTGAAAGACCACATTTTAGAAAAAATAGTCACTGAACAAAAAAAAATCCAACTAGAACACGTAGAGTATGCTCTTCAAAAGGTAATCACAGCGGAACCAGATAAATTTGCAAAACTTGTTGTGTATCTTGTGACGTATATGTATCACGTACATACACGTAGATGATTGCTATACGTTTATCATACCAAAAAAAATTAATAAAATATATTATATATATATATATATAAATGATATAAAAATTTTTATTTAAATTCATTTCGTATAAATAAAGTATATTGAAGTTCATTCAGATTGTTTCACTTTCATGCTCATTTATGAAATAAGAGCCGGTGACACGAGATAGCCTCTGTGTGAAAATTGCCGCTCAACAATGTATTAGTTGGAAACTTTTGGAACATGCAGCAACAAAAGGCAATAAAGATTGCTCGATGTTGCCTCAGTAGGGGTAGAGCTTAAAGGATATTTTGTATATAAACAACTGGTAGATGTCATCAAAAGTGTTTTTGAGACTAGTTAAAAATAAAACTAATGCCATTGTTTGGGACAGTGCATCCTAATAGAAAAAATATCTCCAGAGATTTTATTATTAAAATTAAAAAGAAAGAGTAAATAAGAATTAGCCATGACATAGTAGTTTTAAAATGGAAAGATAAACGGAATATTTATCTTATTTCCACGAAACATGAGAAAAATGACTGAGCAAGGTGAAAATCGATTATATTACATTTTGGAAAATGTATTATTGAATATAATAAGGATATGACTGAAACTTAATTGCCAAGATCAAATGTTAATTTATTTGCGTATAATGAGAATAATAGATTTTTATACATTTGATATGGCAATTTTCAACACACATTCTATACAAAATAGAAAATAAAGAAAAAAATAGATGTAGCAGAAATATCATTGAAAACTGTACCAGACTATAAAAGAAGAACATCAAATAGAGATGCACCACTAATTGTAAAATTGCAAGCGCAAAATTAGGATCATTTTTCAAAATGTATTGATCCAACACCTTTAAAAACTTACGAAGTTTGCACGAAGCATAAAAAATGTAATAATAGGAATTCAGAAAAACGTAAAGTTGCGTTACATATGTTTGACTATTTCGAAAAATATCATGTAATGGACAATTATTGATTTTTTGTCATTATTTTTCAGACATTAGTAATGTAATTCAAAACAAACATATTTTGCAATACAATGAACAAATTAAATAAAAAATTACTAATAAATTATTTATTTCTGGGTTAAAAATTATTTCTGCTTATTGAATAAATCGTTAGCAACAATACATTTAAAAATTATGAAAAACTTTCTTGATAAACTGTGTGTATATATATATATATATATATATATATATATATATATATATATATATCTGTATTATGTATGTATGTATGTATAAAAAATATTTATAAAGATTAATCAGATTTTATTGTTTGTATAACATTGAATAGAGCACTGTTAGTATTGAGGTGATTAACAATCTACGAATTGTAGACGCACATCGTGACTTAAATCATAATGCAAGAGGTTAGTGAAAACGAATCGAATTAATCTTAAAAAGAAGTTCACGGTCATTTTTATATCTCAAAAAATATAATACATAAAAAATCAAAACGAAAAACTATTGGAGATGGAACATAAAAGTATTTTCTTACACAATTAATAAAAGACGAATTATTTTAGATAACAGTTCTAATGATTCACTCTAATGATTAAACGAAGTACATATTAAACTTTCCTTTAAACAAATAATAATAATTATACTAGTAATATTATTATAATACCATTATACTATAACTATGATAACGTTACTATATAATACTATATTACTATATAATACTATTATACTATAACTACGATAACGTTACTATAATTATACTAGTAATAACTATTATAATAGTAATATTAAAACTATGTATTAAATTTAAAAGAATTAGAAAGTTATTAGGATATATTATTAAAAATATAACATGAATACAGTAAAGCCACGTATAACACTTTTGTAAAACCGTATAATTTCATATAATACGAATAACGCTATTTCAATCTAACCATTTCTTAATAAACACGAACAACCTTCATGTTCAGCACGAATGTTTATATGGTTACAACTAGTGTTAATAATAAAGCTATTTACAAGTGAGAAGTCCGTTAAAAGCAGAAGAATTCGACCAACAGTGGTTTCAAATGACAGTAACAATAACAATTAATAAGTTCATTAGAATTTTAATTCTTTAAATGCACATATGTATCATACGTACATGTATTTCAACAAAAAATACCTAACGTTAAAAATATTGTATTTCCTTCTTTTATACATTTGATATTATTTATTTACTTATTTTAAAGAAAAATCTTCATTTTCATATGATTTTGTATCTTATAATATAATTTTATACAATGTAATTTCGATATAACATGCATTCCCCTGATTTCTATTATTTGCAAGTAAGTTTTCTTACTTGTAACGTTTCTTCAATACAATTTCAATACAATAGGGAATAAATTAACTATGTTAATTTATTATTTTTAATTTTAACTGGAATTAGTGTAGTAAAAATTATAGCAGGCATTAAGTCTCAACATACTGATAATATGTTATTATTACTAATTGTATTAATAAAATGTTAGTAAAATGTTTTACATTATTTGTTACAAATTCGCGTCTTCTAACAAATAAAATATTTTATTGTGACAGATATAATTTTGTAACATATTGCCAAAAGTATGCATGTCATAGGTATAATAAAATTTTTTATATTAATGTAAAAAATAATAATTCTATAATTACTAATGATTATTCTTTAAGTGTTGCATATTAGTTTCCTAATACTTGCAAAAATTTTCCAGCTAAATTTCTACAATTAATAAAATTAAAATCATTAAGCAGCAATAAAATATAACAAATTCATTTAAAATTTAAATAAATATATTAAATAAATTAATTGTAAAGTGCATAATGACAATCATACACAATTCTTTGATCTACTAATTTTCAATTATTTTATTATTTATTCTCACCAAATTCTTGAGTACCAAAAATAAATATATTTTATATGAATTATTACTGGAATTATTTTGCCATATATTGTAATACGAATTTCCGCAAGTATCATCTTATTTTATACTGATAAATATTTATTTTTATCCTACTTACCAATAAACAATATTAACATTAGCTTACGCACAACTTAATATTGGCTGATCGATATGTTTACTTCGCTGCATCCACCTATTAAAAAATATAAAAAAACAATTGATTGTAAGTCCATTTTTAAAAATCAAAAATCATTGCTTCGAATAATTAAAATGATTACTGTAAAATTAAAATTTTGTACCTATAGTCAGTATTAATATGTACCTGACAAATTTCATAATTAATAATTTACACATACATCTTATTATCTGATAAATTTCAATAATTAATAATCTATATTTAAAACATATTAAGCTAGTTCACATTATTCAACAGAGAAAAAGGTAAGTAAACATTTATAATATAAATATTTCACATTCCTTACACATGCTAGTACAATATTAAATTATTGAAACTGAATTGAATTATAGTAGTTTTTATCATTTAATCACGTACCTACAAATTTCTAAAAATTTTTTACATGAATAAACAATTTATAAATTTAAATACAAATTCATGAATACAATATTATTTAATATATAATGTATAAATTTATAAATGCAATACAAATTCTTTACATGCATAAGCAATTTATAAACTATATTATTATAAGAAAAATTCAAATACACAAGAATAATACAAATGAAAGAAGATAGAAAATGCTCATGAAATAAGATATAAAATTTAATGCTTCATTCCGAGGTGGTATGATTTTATTTATTTACAAAAAATATATCAAAATCATTCAGTTTTAGAGAAATATTATTTTCGATAACTTTGAGTCTATCCTTAAATTAAATAAATATCTTTAAAAAAAGAAATGAGTTTCATTTCTCTAAACACTCAAAAAATGTTACAATACTGTTATAAAAAATGTTACAATAATGTCAATTTACTATTTTATTGTAACAAAATAAAATATAAACAAAAATTGTTTCATAACAAAAGCTACGTATGTTCCTTAGAGAAAGGAAAAGGTACTAAAAATAAAATATATGAAAATATAGAAGTTTAAAATATATTTATAAAAGAAATAAATACAATTAATCTTAAATCAAGAAGCAAACATTATCTTGAGTATAAATTTATATTTATACTCAATTATATTTGAATACATATGTATTAAATACAAATAAATATGTTTATCAATAAAGAAATTTGTTGAAAATTATGAATCTTTTGAGCAAACGCAAAAAAATAAAATAAAATAAACGTAGCATTATGCATCAGTTTTTTTATACATTTATGATGTTACTTTATTATTCTTAAATCTAAAATAGTTTTGGAATATTGTACTCTTCTAAACTTCTTTCAAAAATGTTTATATATAAGTAAAACAATTATAGAATAAAAAAGATCGTTTAATAAAGATCATTTATTTAATTAACTATTGAATCTTTCATATATGTATCGCACTACATTTGGCTAGTGAAACATTTGCATTCTTACAACTTTTATATTAAGATTCAACATTTGAGATTTTTTAATATTTTGCTTAACTCTTTTTTTCAAGTTTAAAGTTTCAATCTTTTAACTCGTAATTTTATTATTGTATTCTGATGATTATAAAATATTACATAGGATAATGACTTTTTAATACTAGATTTTAGGATTATATAATATATAAAAGTGATTTTCATTATTATTACAAAATAATAACATAAAGCTCCCCTTCACATTTCTTTTAAATATTTTAATTATATAGTTTTGTATATTTGTATATAATATATATATATATGTAATATACATACATACAGGATGAGTCTCGTAACTTACCCTGTATATTAATATATACATACTTTTTGAAAGAAGTACACAAAAATATTTTAGACTTAAGAATGATGCAGTAACATCATAAATTGATAATATACATAAATACAATTTTATATATAATTGAAAAACAATGTACCAAATAAGATTAAATGTGATAAATGCAAAAATAAAAATTATTTATAACTTTAGGAAAATACTGTAATGATACAGTACAAAATACAAAATAGAAGTACAATAAACAAATAGTATTTACCTTCTTTATCTTTTGTTCATAGATTTTTAGTAGTTTTGATATTATTGAAACACTTTTAATAAAAGATCAATAACTAATTAATAACATACACAAGTACAAGAGCTAACAAACTTTCTGTTACCGACGGAAACGGAAACAAGGTCGAAATATTCTTCGCAAACATAACATGTGTAACTGAAATTGAATACAAAATATTATTTGATAGTAACAGCGGAACAGTCGTAATATGCACACTATATTATAGAAATTTAAGAACGGTATAAATTTGATACTTCTGTTTATAAAAATTAGAAAATGTTCTATTAAACAATGCGCATATTCTGAAACTAGACATACGTTAAATATACACCCTTCTGCAATCGTCGAGAACACATGAAAAATTGTTAGGAATCGAAGCAAGGATTCAAAATCGATGCGAACAACGTCCCATGCGCGTGTTTGAAATCAATTGTTGGTACTATGTCGATCATTACGCGACCCACAAATTGAATACTCCGTTATAAATATATATACGCAAAAAATATATTTGCTTGTTGCGTTGTACTATTTGGGCTACAGGTATTTGTTCGCTTGACGGATTATATGAAGACTCAACGGTTGCTCTAATAAGACTAGATGGTTGCTGTGACAGGACTCGGCGGTTGCTCAGATAAGACTGTCAGTTAAGCGATCGCGATAAGAAGCAAAAAAGTTTTCTAGTTTCTCGTTCCGTGAAAGGTGGCACTGTTTACCGGAAACGTGTAGTTACTATGATATTAATTAATTTATATCACAGTGCTACAAATATAAATAATAACTCCATATTTAATTTTGATAATTTATGTAAAAATACTATAATTGTATCTTGGAACTCTTGTATTAATAATCTTGGAACTGAAATTTAACGCAGGAAATATAGGAATTGTATAGCAGTGTAACTGGGACAATGAAAATAGTTTTATAATGTATTTATTGATTATATGTTAAATTATCATGTAGAATTATAATATTTATAACAGTTCACTAATTTAATTATTTATTTAGTTTATCAAAGAAAGAATTATTACCAAAGTGTTAAACGCTTACTTTTTAATAAACTTCGATCAATTGGATCTATCTTAATTTGTAATGAACTTCCACATTGAAAATTAATAAATGAAATTTTATTATAAACAAACTTCTTTTATAAAAGCTGAACAATATATGAGTCAATGAATGAATATCTCTGTGTTCGAAAAGCTCTTCGTCTTCTTATTATCTTTTAAGATATCTTGTAAGATATTAATTTGTAAATGTAAGTCACTTTGTTTGTTAAACGTTTCTATTGTAATTTCAACTTTAATTTATTAAATTATACTATGAATATGTGAATTAACATAATTTTGCTACAGGAAATAAAAAGATATTGTTTCAAATTCTAATAATTTTCATTTAAATCGAAAATTCGTAACGCCTTGTTACCTGTATCTAAACAGTGTCAAAAGAAAAAAAAACAGAGTTTTGCTCCCTTTCGCGCAACAGTTATGACTTATCGAGACCATATGGTCATGAATGATGAATAATTAACAATTAGTCTGTACTATAGAAGAGAACAAATCCGTGTGTCCATATTCTTCGTAGCCAATGTCGTGGTATTATTTCTTTTCTAACAAGTCTGTTCAGCAAACATTACAAGTTTTTGTGTCCCCTCTGTATTTGAATAAAATAAATGTGCCTTTTATTGTATCAGATTCAATATATCAATTTTTTCTGATCGAGTTTAGAATGTATCATAATAACGTCCTGAATTCTATTTTGAGCATGAACGAGAAAAGCGAGCTATTATATGACAAACTTCAAATTCTAAAGGAAGATATGGAAATTGCTAATTGATGTAATAATATCAAAAACGAATATATAATGTTTTGCAGCATTAGAAACATTGAAAATTGAATAGAATTCAATAAAACTATCTTTGTACAAAGATGTATATTCATTAGTCTTGGAATTAGTTTGTGGCAGTGGAATATTAGTTTTTAGGGTATTACTTGTAATAACGTCTCAAGTAAATTTTAGTTTTTATACACACTTGTTTACTGTTCACTAGGTTTATTCTTTCTGAACTTTCTTCGTTGTACATACCGTATAATATATACAAAGTAAATCCTAGAATGTCGTCATCACTCACACCAACATACATATACAACCCTTAAACTTTGACACACTCAACATGTACGTGTATAGATATATAGATTGGCAGTTATATTCTAACATTTCCTCTTAACTGTCAATCTATCAAACTCATATGTTATTTCTTTGTTCAATAAATTTTATTATTATTAAGTTATTATTATTATTTCCTAACGGTTTAGTTAATAAAGAATTATTGTTTGTCATTTCTGATGTAACATTATTTTCGTGTTCTTTTTCGTCTAATTTCATATCTTGTGACGAACGATCGTAACTTTTTGTATCTTTTATATTTTGACTAGTATTACCTGATTTTATATCGTATGTGTATCGGGAGTTACATTTTTTAATTGTTCTATTACATGCAACTTTTTCTTCGTTTTTCACCCTTTTACAACTAGATTTTGATTGGTTATCTTGATAAGGTACATTATTACTATGATTACGTTTAAAAGTTTCAGTTTTATATATACTGTCTATTTCTTTACGTGTTCCTATCGAGTATTTGATTGATTGATTTTCTCTTGAATTTTCTAGACTACTTACATTACGAACAATATTTATATCTCTATTCTTAATATGATTAATATTGTCTTTGACTTCTATAATTCGATCATATGAAGGATCATTCACAATTTCTATAGATATACAACTATCACTGGAATTTTTAGAAGTCCCTGTAACATTATTTTGTACCGTTTCTTTTGCTTCTTGTTCTTTTAACTTTTCCTCTAAAAGTATTGGCTTTTCTCTTTCTTTCGACTTTTTCTCTAAAAATATCTTTTCATTTACTAATTGAGCCTGTATACTTTTTTCTTCCTTAACTTTATTCTCCATCACATTTTTTCATTCTGCTTGTTGCTCTTCTTTCCATTTTTCCATTTGTTCTTTCATTTTTATTTCCATCATTTCTTTTCCGATTTTACTTACATTTAATGCTTCTTGCCATTTTTGTTTTTTTTTCGTTCAATTTCTTTTCAAATTCAATTCATTCGTTCTCTAATTTCTCTAACAATTCGACACACATGTGTTTCATATATTGCTCTTGAACATTGCCATGTTCTATTTTCTTCTGCAACACTGTCTCCAAATTTTGTGCTTCTGGTCCGCTAACTACTTTGTTATATGTTGAGAGGACATAGTAAGCATCGTACCTGTCAGTCAATCTTATCGATTCTGTTCCTTTTCTTACTGTTTGATTCGTGGTATTTTGAGTGTTTTCCTCTGGTGTTGTTAAGATTTCAGACTCTTCTGGAGCTTGTATGTTTTCAAACTCTATGAGTATGGTTTTATATTGGTTAGTAGTTTGAGGCTCCTGAATCTACGACCCATTCGTTACTTTGAATAGAATTTGTCAGGAAACACACCTTCTCATTTGAATGTCTTTCTGTTGCTCCGTTGTTTCTTCTTCTGAAATAGTAATCCTTTTCTGCATGATTAGTCTTCTTGCATATTTCTCACTTCTGCATATTTTTGAATACGTGGCTCCTTGCACTGTTAAAAAAATGGTTCTTATTGTTCCTTATTTCCTGTAGCTGTTACCTTCGAATGATCTAGCTCTGCAGTCTTTAGCTATGTGAGTAAATTGTTGCATTTAAAACATTTTCTGAGCGTTGATTTAAAGGCTACTTCTTCAAGATTATCATTTGACTTTAATCTGTTTTCCTCGAGTTGTAGGATAGAAATTAAATTGATTAGGGTTCTTTTATTGTGCAGGTGTGGAATCCCATGCAGTTGTGAAATGATAATATTCTCTCGCTAATGTAACTGTTATTTTAGTTATAAGCATCATATTGTCTATCGACTGATTTAGCGCGTTTAGTCTGAAAGCTAGATTTTCTAAAGTACTTACATGTAGCATGATATCACTATCTTTTCCATACGCATAATTGTAAAATTTCTGCAGCAGAGAGCACTTTCTCTGTTCTGTGTCCTTACCATAAATTTTCATTAATTTTTCAAACATGTCTCTTGAAGTTGTACAATTTAGGAGATGCATTAATGGTTTTGTTTCTATTGAAGAAATTATTAGCCTCCGAGCCTTTACATCTTTTGCATTTTTTAGTTCCCATTCCGCTTTCTTTTTAACCGACCAATCTTCTCTCGGAGTATCTTTTCCTTATTACGTCGTATGCAGTGGTAGATTTAAAAACTATAATTATATGGAACTTTCAGATCTCAAAATTTGTTTCATCCTATAGTTTCTCAATTTGTATTGTTTTATCGTTATGTCCGTTATTACAGTTAGCCATTTTCTTTGAATTTTTCTTTTTTACGACTACGTTTTCACTTGTGAGATGTTTTATTTTTAAATTTTAGTTTTCAGTTCAAACTGAGCATAACCTGTTGAAATTTATTAGTTAGTGGCAATGGAATATTAGTTCTTAGGACATTACTTTTCATAACGCCTCAATTAAATTTTAGTTTTTATACACACTTGTTTACTGTTCACTAAGTTTATTCTTTTTAGAACTTTCTTCGTTGTACATACCGTATAATATATACAAAGTAAGTATCTATTAAAGTGTTTTAAATAATACCGAAAACTCGGAGAAGTAGAATAGCACTATTAAAAAGTTGGATTGAAGACGATTCTAATTTTGTTATCGATGAGAGCAATGAAAGAAATGTGTATTATGAACCTTATAATAAAAGTATAAAAAGTCCCAATTAGTGCAATACGTAAATACTGCTACACATAAAAGACATTCTGAAAAAGCAGCTAACATGAGTGGAAACGATACTGCACAGCAGCCATCGAGTTCCAAAAAAATAAATTTTACGCAAATTTAACCCGAGCAATGGTTGCTGTCAATATGCTTTGGAGTGCCTTGAATAACGATGTATGGAAACATTTTCTAACGAAATACAGATCGCACTATTCCGAATGAAATTACTTGGATAATTACTACGATTCAAGTATTCAAAATATTAGAGAAGACATTGCAAACTACTGTATGTGGATTTCTGTGGATGAAACCACTAATGCAGTAGGCCAGTACATTGCAAATTTAGTAGTAGGAAAACTTTGCGAAGATCAAATAACGAAACCGCACTTATTGTGTTCCAAACAATTAGAAGTGACAAATTATGCGACCATATCTCAGTGTGAATTTAACCCTGCGAATATTACTATCGAATGGTGGTGAGGAGAAAATTCTTTTACTCGTCACAGATATAGCACTATATGTGATGAAGGCAGGGAAAAACTAAAATTATTTTCCTATAATTTAAAAGAAAGGGGGATCTATAATTTAAAAGAAAAAGTTGTCGTGTATTGCGCCTGTAGTAGAAATTTAAAAAAAAAGAGACCGCATTGGGCCTGTACCAGAAATTTTAAAAAAAAAGCAGACTGGCGGTGGCATTAATTGCCCTTGTTCTAGTTGGTTCGAGATGTGGATGTTGTGGCTCTCTGCTGTCGTCTTCCAGTAGTCGTCATCGGACGACTTGCGGTGCTGAAGGGTCGGCGTTGTATGTATTCATCACCCCTGGTTGCACGTGCAACAGATTTTAATACAGACATTCTTGGGTAGTAATTTGGTAACTATTTGGAAGTATCCTATCTTGTGTAAGGTATACAAGATTATAATTCCCAAAGAGAGCTATCCTAGATATTTCAAAACATCAAATGTGATTTCGGTACAGCTGACAACAAGCGTCACTGGTTTTTTAGGTTCGTTAGTTGATTGTTCATTGAATCTAATGTGTTTACGTAATTATTGAAATTTGGAGTTACTCTAGCTACGGTGGGTAGAAAATTATGTAGTAATTTCATGTCGCTTTCTACGATTGGAAAATTAAAACTATAGTTTGTTATTATTGTTTCAGTTGGTTGGGTGGTACCTCCAATTTTCATTATCATACGTGATAATACAGTCTATTTGGCTGGATATAATGCTCGGTTCGCGTATGTCTATGTGTCTAATGGATTCGCAAAGTGCTTGAATAGAGATTGGGTTTTGTGGTATGGCTATATATTTGTTACGGCTTTGTATTGGTATGAAGGTGACGTTATCAATCTTGAACACGGCGCTTTTACAATTTTCTATAGGGTTGTCTATACATTTTCGGATTTAGGTGTTGGGTAGGTTGCGTTCTTTCGCACAACTTTCCGATAGGCGACTCCCTACGCGAGACGTGTGTATTTAGTAATGTACGCTTGGTCAATAGGTATATATTCTCCTATTTCTTCTAAAGTGTATTCATGTTCTATGAGTTGGGCTACAAAACTTTCCTGAATTTTGTGAGGTATGGCTATATGTCTGAATAACGTCCATTCGTCGTTTTCGAACATAAGTATAATTATCTGGTAAATCAAAGCGTTATTTATTATACTAGCTTGTAGTCTACTGATGTCTATTATGTGCTGGAAATTTTCTATATTACCATTAATAACGAAGTGGGGTTGGTCTTTGATCAGTCTTGTATATGATTCCATGAAAATATTTATGTCGATTAATGTGGTGTCTATTATTCCACGTTTTCTAGGATAATGGTTAAGTAAAAATCGTTAACTTTGTTAATCAATTCGGTTTTTAGTGCTTCTAAAATTAATAGATTCTTATCGAAAAGTAGGTCATTCTTTATTTGTTTCAAGTTTTCTAATTGGGTTTTCACCTGACCCTTTAATTTTTGGAAGTGATCATTTTGTAGGGTCTGTCTGAACCTTGAAGTTTGGTTTTGAACGATGTGTGTCAATCTGTTTTGGTCGTTGAAGAGTTTGTCTATTTCTGTTTATTCTTAGTTCTGCGTCATCCAGGGTACCAAAGAGAGTTTTGGAGATTGATCCGATTGCATTAAGTAATCCTTGCCGAATTGTAATGTACGTTATTGTTTTTTAGTTTAAGGACAGACCGTTCCAGAGTTTTCATTCGTGCAGTTATAAAGTCATAGGCGGTTCCTACGCAGTTACGTTCTTTACAATGATCGATAATTGGCAGGTAAAGTTTTTGTACGGTTTTTACATCTTATGTAAAATATAGGTCGATATAGATCGTTGGTTTTAAATATTACAGTGATTTTGATTTCTTGGTGGTATATGTAAGCCTTCTTGAGTACTACCCATATTGATTCATTGAAAAGCGAGTCACTATGTTCTATAATTTCCTTGTTTGATTTGTGTTTGTATTTCTGTCTTGTAGCATTCTGGGAGTTTATAGGATTTAATGTTAATTGGTTTGTCTTGTCTCGGGTGGATTTCGTGTGATGTTAAGTTGGTGCATGGTAGTGAGTCTGTTTCAAGTGTGAAGATGTCGTGGTAACAGCAAATTATTTTTTTAATCGTCTCGGCGTATTATGGTTCGATATTGTCAGTTCTTAATTTGTTCAGAAGTTCATGGACTCTAAGGTTACTGTTCGATTGGATTTGATTTGAAGTGGTGACGTTTTGCTTACCAGGATTGACGTAGAACCTCATTTCCGATTCTGGTACAAAGTACCTTGAATGACTGAGGTTGTATTTCTTCTTTAGTTATCTGCAAAGGAATGAAGTCATTATCAATTCGTAATTTATCATTGGTTATAGCGTATCGGTGTAATTTTAGGAAAGGGAGGCCGATTATTCCGTCTTCGATTAATGGGAAGTTGTTCGGAATTATTAGGAAGACATGTGTTTTATCATGGACTTTGCAAAAGGTTATGTGTCTTAGCTGGTGTTCGTCGTTTCCTTACTTAATCTTTCTTTAGCGTGTAGCGGATTTCACAGTATTCTTTCTTTAGTAAGTTGACTCCTGCTCCGGTGTTCAATAGTAATCTTCCGGGTTTTGACATTCCTGGGAGTTTGCATTGAACGTGTTACAGTTCTCCTGGGATGTAGTTGATTCGTAGTTCTCCGTCTCTTCCTGTTCTATTATATCGTTTCAATCTGTTGGTTCGTTCGTTACTTCTGTACTGTTTACCCAAAGTGAGAGAATCTTTCCGTACTGAGTTCTGGGAAAATTTTGCTTTAGGAGGTAACAGTTATTGCGAGTATGTCTGGTTTTCTGGCAGTTGTCACACTTTAGTGCGGTCGGGATCTTGGTTTGGGTTAGAGGAAGTTTGGAGGGGGAGCATGGCTGGTGTGTCCTGATTAGACCTTTGTTGATCGCTGGGCTCGGTTGATAGGTCACTCTTTTAGTAGCAGTCTCCTTCAGCCATATCTCCAAGTTGGACGCCTCTTGTTGCACTTCAATGAATGATGTCGATCTCATAGGAATGATGTATTGTGCTAAATCCTTGCGCAAATTATGTATGTAAAATCGAATTGCTTCGTTGTTTTCTTCAAGTGTTATGTTCCTGGCGATTGGATTGCTATGTTTGGCTTGTACTGCGTATTTTAGTTTGTTCAAAGCTTGCTTAACCTGTTGGAATACGACTCAACTGTTTCATTAGTTCCTTGTTTGGTGTTTTGCATTTTATTTTTGCTTCCACTGACGGTGGTGGGAATCGAGACTTCAGTTCGGAGGGTTTCGTATAGTTCCTCGTATAACGTTATTTGGCAGAATCGTATACTCTGTTTTGCTCTATCTGTTACTTTCTCGGTTAAAATCATGCGTAATAGTAAGGCTGTGTCACTTACTCTTGTGCGTGCAAATCCTACAGATTTGATGAATTCTTCTACTCCTGTATCGTTGATTCCGTCGAGCATTTCCACCGTTCGCAAAGCTTCCGACGGTTTCATAATTTGCTCGGTGTGGCTTGTTATTCTTGATTTTGATTCTTCTCGCGGTTTCTTGTAATCTACTTTGACTGGTTCGTGCGTCATTCTAGCGGTATATTGGGTAGATTCGTCGTCTGTTACTTCGGGCTGTATGTCTGTCTACTGTCTCAAAGTACGTGCAGGCGTTAATATTATTGGCGAGCCTTTTTAGTTCGTGATTTTGTTCTTCATGTGCAATTTTTAATTTTTTTATTATAGTGGTTAGTTTCTCTAAGGCTTGATCATGAGTTTCCGATCTTTTGGCAATCTTTCAGAATAACTCGTCTTGACTGGAGGCTCTTTCGTTTTGTCTGTTAATTTGTTTACTCAAGGTCTCCATATTAGTCGCGAGCGAAGTGATCGCTTCACTTAAATTTTGAGAGTCAGGTGAAAAGGCCATTTTAATTTACCTGGGTAAGTAAATGTCCCGTAGCTTGGAGATCTCTTCCGTGAAAGTGGAGTCTCGTTGTCCTTACCACTCGAGGTTCTGGATCCGTGACGTCTAACAGAAGTGTGGCTCACATAGTCCCTGGTACCGAAGTCCGTGGATCTTCAGTTGTACAGTTTTTCTTCCGATGGAGTCTGTGGATTCTGGCAGGATCGCCAAAATATGTCACGCGGAGAATGTCACAACGGTAAAACGTAAAATGACGGAGAGCGACGGTTTATTATAAATAAAGATATATTTGAAATAGAGATATATTAGCTCGGTAACTTTCTCGAAATATTAGAACTGTAGTTATCTAACGTAATGGAGAAATGACACGAAACGTATGGCGTTCAACTCTGATCTGTTCTTTATTGAGCTTTAGTTTCTTTTATACATTTGGTTTTCAAGAGTAGTGGGGGAACTTGTTGGGTCTGCAAGTTCCAGGACGATGGGTCATCTTGTCTCGTTGCTGGCCGGAAATGCCTCAGATAAGTCCTTGTTACAAAATCCTAGAAAAATACTGTAGGTATCATAGAGGTTCGATCATTGACCTTCGATGGCAGCTAGCTGCCGCTGCAATCGAAAACGTGAAAGTTTTATTCATGCCTACTGGTTCAATTACACAGATTGCAATAATATATATCCTATAATTTGTTTCTTTCGTTCTCTTGTGTTAGGTCAGGTAAATTTGAGTTATTATTCGTAAGTTTATGGTGGAATTTCGTCTACAAAAGTCCTGAAAGTTTGAAATCATGAGTTCAGATTCTATAGTTACTGAGATCACAACATTAATTATAATTAATATTGTAATTATAATAATATGAACGCCCCCTTGTAATTATAATAATATAAACGACTATTAGCTAATTTGGTTATTTGAACACGAATATGGCATCAATGCAATATGTGAATTTAATATGTTTGTCAAACATCCCTGTTTGAATCAAAAATAAATTCTCAAATATACAAAGAAACAAAGGGTATTCCTCCGTCTAGACAGAATACATTTACGCATTGAATAAAATTGAAATTTCGAATTAAAAAAATTCACGATACATAGACAGATGCGTAAATACAAAGATACGTAATCATTAATTTGTAACTATTTGATTAGGGTATCACTACTACTGCGTCACGTAGTATACAGAACATTCGAATATTGTGGGAATCGGTTTTAATCGAGCCCGTCCGCAACCAGACCCGAGGTATATTAAATTATAAATTGTTCTGTATAATTCACTTAGGCATGTGAATAAACTCATTATTGAACTGGAATAATTTCTCTATCATTGTGATAATTGTTTATCTTCACAGTTTCACAAATACACTGTATTATACGCGATAAATCGAAAATTTCAATTATTCAGAATCTAATTTCCAAATAAAATAAGCGATCTTCAAACGCTGAAATATTATAAAAGAATTTTCAGAAATATAATAATGTCCTTTGCTTACTGAGAAATATAATGTCTCACACTGCTTTTTAATGTTAGAATAGCAAAAAATAATTTTTTATATCAACAGAAGAAATTTAATATAACTCAAAGCTAGTTTTAAAGAAGTAAAAAGAAATGCTTGGGTATTTTTATAGAAAGAAATTCGACTCCAGTATTCTTTCGATATCAATTAACTCCTTCAAGTGCACGTTCGGGAAATCTAATAAAGTAAAATTTTATATATTTTTGATATAGTTACTTCCTCCAACAGCGGCAGTTTTTTGGGGGGAAATATCACAGAAACTAGTCTCGATCACTCGTTATATCCAAAGGAAAAAGGAAAATGTCGATTATTAACGTATCCAAAAATCACTTCGCAGGGGTACCTCACCGGTGGGCCTTTGGGGAGTGACTACCTCACGTACTCAAGTTGGTCCAACCCAGGCCGAGATTTGCAGGGATTTCTTGGGAAGCACACTCGTCTGCGAATTATATTTTCGATAAATTCCCATCAATTTTAACAAAAATTAAGAAATTGTCGTTTTAATTGCGCCCAGTATTCGGAACTTCTCCCACGGTAGGCCTAACTAATTGATTCTCAGCTCATTCCGGGTGGTAACATGTGCTCGATGAACTTCAAGGATTTATGGCATTACGTACCGATTCCCTTCTACTGTTATCCTTGAGTTTTTCATCATTGATTTCTCTCAGATCTGGCACACGACGGTGCGATGGAATTGTTGATATCATCGGGTCGGTTATTGTTATTGGCCCTATTTTTTCCTTATCAGTACAAAGGCAAAGTCCTGGGCGTGGAAATTTGTGAAGAAAATTAGATGAAACCGTGCTCAAGGATTTGATCTTGAGTTTCCCCTGTTTGAAGGCGAATACTTAACCAACAGCGCCGACGATTTCCTGACATTTCTAATTACAATAACACCATATAATGTGTCATAACTCTCGCGTGTAAACATACTCGTCTATACAACGAAATGAATCAGCAGACACAAACAAGGTAGGTGATCGTTACGTGTCTAGGACATACATTTTTAGATCGATTCACGGATTTCAAAACACTAGGAATTAAAAGTCCTGTCGTAGAAATATAGTCACTATAGGTATCATAGAATCCAAAGGTTCGATCAATGACCCTCGATGGTAGTCAATAGTTGCTGCCGCTAGAGTCGTGAATGTTTTGTACATGCCTACTGGTTCAATTATACAGATTACAATAATATATATCATATAATTTGTTTCTTTCGTTCTCTTATATTAAGTTAAGTAAATTTAATTTATTATTTTTAAGTTTATGGTGAAATTCTATCTGCAAAACGCCAGAAAGTTTAAAATCATGAATTCAGATTTTACAATTACTGACATCACAACATTAAACATCTCCTTGTAGTAATAATAATATAAACCACTATTAGCTAATTTGCTTATTTGAACATGTTTATCATCTATTGGAATTACGAAAGATCTACTGTTTGCCAAACGTCCTTGTTTGAATGAAAAATAAATCCTTAAATATACAAAGAAACAAAGGGTATTCCTCCGTCTTATAGACAGAACACATTTACGCATTGAATAAAATTGAAATTTCGAATTAAAAAAATTCACGATACATAAACAGATGCGTAAACACAAAGATACGTAATCATTAATTTGTAATTATTTGATTAGGGTATCACTACTACCGCGTCATGTAATATACAGAACATTCGAATATTGTGGGAATCGGTTTTAATCGAGCCCGTCCCCAACCAGACTCGAGATATATTAAATTATAAATTGTTCTGTATAATTCACTTAGGCATGTGAATAAACTCATTATTGAACTGGAATAATTTCTCTATCATTGTGATAATTGTTTATCTTCACAGTTTCACAAATACACTTTATTATACGCGATAAATCGAAAATTTCAATTATTCAGAATCTAATTTTCAAATAAAATAAGCGATTCAAACGCTGAATTACAATAAAAGAATTTTCTGAAATATAATGATGTCCTTTGCTCACTGACAAATGTCAAATCTTACACTGCCTTTTAATGTTGAAATAGCAAAAATAATTTTTTATATCAACAGAAGAAATTTAATATAACTAAAAGATAGTTTTAAAGAAGTAAGAAGGAATAATGCTTGCGATTTTTTATAGAAAGTAATTAGATTCCAATATTTTCGACATCAATTAATTCCTTCTGAGTGCACGTTCGGGAAATCTAATAAAGAAAAATTTCATATATTTTTGATATAGTTACTTCCTCCAACAGCGGCAGTTTTTTTGGGAATATCACGGAAATTAGTCTCGATCATTCGTTACATCCAAAGGAAAAAGGAAAATGTCGATTATTAACATATACAAAAATCACCCACGTACCCGAATTGGTCCTACCCAGGCCGAGATTTGCAAGCATCTGGGAAGCAGACTCGTCTGCGAATTATATTTTCGATCAGCTTCCTGCAATTTTACAAAATTAAATGACCGTCGTTATTTTGCACGTCCTATACACGAACTCCTTCAGCAGCCTTTTGAGAATATCCATCTGCTAAATCTTTAACACTCGATATTTCAGAATTGCGCTCGGCAAACATCGTTTTGAACACTACAGGAAGTGAGGAGTAACAACAATGAATGTTACTTGTTGTTACAAGTTTTAACTTTTCATCCAGCTTCCTTTTAGCGTCATGCGTCGTCGGTACTGGGGGGGGGAGGGGGGGGGGTCCGGTAACGTCATCGCCAGTTCATGATTCAAGTGTCATACTGGCTTGAGCATTGGATTTCCTCTTAACGACTTGTTTTTCAGTCGAGACGAAGTTCAAAGGAATTGAAAACTTGGCTTTCCGTGTTTGGAGTCGTATACATTACCAACAACGCCGACAATCTCCTGACATTTCTAACTAAAATAACCACTATTAATTAGTCAGGTCTCACGTCTAAACATACATGCTCGTCTATACACCGAAAGAATCAGCAAACTCAAACAAGGCACGTAACCGTTGCGTATCTGGGACACACATTTCTAAATCAGTTCGTGAATTTCAAAACATTGCAAATTAAGAGTCCTGTCGTAGAAATACAGTTAATTACCATCAATTTTAATATAATTAAAATGTCAATTATTCACAACCTAATTTCACAACGTTTAAATGAAATAAGCGCTAGTCAAAGACTTTATTAAACATTATAGCAAAAATAATTTTTATTAATAGCAAAAATAATTTTTTGTACCAACGGAAGAAATTTAGTATAACTTAAAGGTAGTTTTAATGAAATAAGAAGGAATAATACTTGAGAATTCTTATAGAAAGCACTTTTCTGATATCAATTAATCCCTTCTGATTGTCAGACGAAACGTCTTCCTCACCATCCGACCTACCTCACCGACCATATCACATGTAACGATGAATCACTACGAATCACGAACTGACTATAACAACGACTCATCCACTGACACATAACGATAACAATATCTCACCCTTGCCCAAAAACTCCGATAAAGCAAGGGCCATCCCCAAAATTCCTCGAGTCAGTTCCATTGCACCAACTAAACGTAAGTCTTTAAAACTATTGTATTATTGTATAAATAAAAGTTACGCTGGAATGCTACAGTATTCCGGCTCATTTTAAAAAGTTGTTCTATTCAAATTCCGCGTAACAATTTGGCGATCCTGCCAGGATCCGCTAGCTACGATTATTCTACGGAAATCAACGGCACGGATCTTTGTGTGAAGAACCGGAGAGCGAAGCACAAATAAGCAGAAGACTATTTGAAACGTCGAGTCAGAAACTCCTCGATCAAGGTAATTCTGGATTCGTTTAAAAAATATCGCGAACCACGAAAGTTTGTACTATCGTCTACGGACGCAAATACTGAAAGTGAATACGATTCGGAAACTGGAATAAGATGATTTTACGACACTCCCAATATGTCTCGTGCTACTTTACCTGGAAGAACAACCTCACCTAGTCTAATGGACGAAATGAGGGCAATACGTGAGGCAATTGTGAAACTAGCAGTATACACGGAAGAAAAAAACCGTAGAAGACAGAAAGAAATAGACAATCTGGGAAGAAGAACCCTTGGGTTAGTGACAGAAGATGAGAGTCCTGCTGAACGACCACGACCTCCACGTCAACAATCGGACAATGAGGACAATGCAACAGACGAGGAACTGCTTAGTAACAAATTTCGATGAAACGTCACGAAGACGCAACACTCCACCCGACGTTATCCCGTCGTCACGAAGAGTTCATGAGTCCATCTGAGACATTACGAACGATAAGAGAGATAAGAGGGATTGGAGATATGAGAGTCGAGGACTTCATCAGAGTCAGGAAAGTCCGCACACGAACCACCCACCCAGCCGTTCTCTTAGATTTAATTTTAGCAGAGAAAATCAAGGATAATGCAATTCGTCTCGAAACGGTCGAGACATTCGAAGAATTATATAGTTACGACGAGACGTAACGGAACATTACCGGAGCTGCTTCAACGGAAATTTGTAAAACGCAAATACGACAGATACGCCAAGGAATAACGGAATCAGTAAATTCCTACACCCAACGATACAATGCAAAGTGGAACGAATTACGCTATGCTATAGAAGCACAACATAGACTTCCTACGAAACGGAAGCTCGTGCTGCAAACAGAAGAAGAATATGCAATACGAACCTACATCAACGGTCTAAGGGAAGAATATGCAAATCGAGGTTAAGATGCAATGCCTCGAAATATAGACGAGGCATGAACGAAGGCTTTGACCATAGAACTCCGCAACAGAGAGCGACAACAGTGCCAACGACGTGACGTCACCACCAAAGCCCCACCTTAAAGGACTCTTCCATTCAACAAAAGTTCAACCCCACCACGTACAGCTACTTATCCACGACCATCCGAACTTACGCAACGAACATCGACTTTGCAATCCACGCATTGCAAACGATACGGACATAGCGAAGCCAACTGCTTCCGCAAACATCAAAATTTTCAGTTGAGACAGAATCAACGGAAACCTCCACTCAGAACAAACAGAACAGAGACGGAAGACGAAAACCAAGAGTTCACAGATCCAGAGCAACATTGCGAAGTATCTGGTTTAGAATCGATGGGCGAGTTCGACGAATGTTAGTCGATGCAGGCCCCGACATCAACCTCATGAAGGAAGATACTGCCCAGACTTATCGTCGGTATACCGAAACAAAAAAATTCATGATGGGAAACAACACCTATACCTGTAAAGAAGCGGTAAGACTTCCAAATTTCACATCATCACGATAGAATGCCCGTTGGTAGAAGATGGAATAGTAGGATTACCATTTCTAGATCGGTATGACTGGAAACTAACAAAGGAAAGGCTAAAATTGGATGATAAATGCATGAAGTTACATGCTGAAAATGCAAAGATTCCAGCACGGCAAAGTGTTAAAATTTGTGTTACGACACCTATGAAAAACGGCACCGTGTTATTGGAAGATTTGAACACTGGAGAAGTGTTCTGAGACTCTGACTTCACGAAGCAAGAAATGGACAAATCTCCACCTACGTTACAAATGAAGGGAACTCCGAAAGAGAGATCACCGAAGATACGTTTCGAGTTACACAAATCTCTGTGCAAGAGAGACCTCGACGAAACAACCTTGATTCAACAGAACGAATTAAATTCCTATGGGACAACACGCGTCTGGAACACATAGAACCAGATCTGAGAAATGGTATATGGAAAATACTATCTTCATACTCAGATGTGTTCCATCTACCAGGAGAAGAACTCAACAAGATTAACAGATCATCGCATAGAGCTGACAAATAATAGTCCGATCAATGCAAAAAGCTACAGGCCGCCAGAAGTCCACAAGCATGAGATCAAAAAACAAGTGAGTGAAATGCTCAATAAAAAAATTATTCAACATTCCGATTCACCCGACAATGCCCCATTATGCCAAAAGTGTCAAAGAAGATAGATGCCACCGGAAAACAGAAATGGAGAATTGGCATAGACCTTCGACGATTAAACGAAAGAATTATTCAAGACGCCTATCCATTCCTAGTTATCGAAGATATACTCGACCACTTGGGAAACGCCAAGTTCTTTAGTGCATTCGATCTCTCAGCCGGATTTCATCAAATACCGATGAACAAAGAAAGCAGGAAGTATACAGCGTTTTCAACACCCGAATACAACACTTCGAATACAACAGAATGCCATTCGGACTCAAAAACCTGCCGCATTTCAACGGATGATGGATCAAGCTTTACGGGGATTGATTGGCAAGACATGCTTTGCCTATTTAGATGACATAGTGGTCTACGGATCTACAATACAGGAACACAATGAGAATCTGGCGATACTCCTGGAACGGTTACGAGCCACTGGTTTAAAATTACAACCAGACAAGTGTGAACTTCTTCGACCCGAGTTGGAATACCTGGGACATTCCATAACTAAAGATGGAGTAAAACCCAACGAGATAAAGATTGAAGCCGTCAAAAATTACAAACAGCTACGACACCAAAGGAAGTGAAAGGATTTCTTGGACTAGCAGGTTATTATCGTAAATTTATCAAAGATTTCTCAAAAATTACCAAACCACTAACCGATCTAACAAAACTAAACAAACAATGGAATTGGACGGGAGACTGTCAAAACGCTTTTAACATCTTAAAACAAAAACTGATAGAGAGACCTGTATTACGATACCCAGACTCCTCTAAACAATTCACGCTAATAACAGACGCTTCTAACTACGGTATTGGAGCAGTTCTATCCCAAGAGGGACACCCGTGTTGTTATGTATCAAGAACGCTTAACCCTGCCGAAGTCAATTACTCTACAACCGAGAAAGAAATGCTTGCAATTGCCTGGGCGATACGTCGTTTGAGGCAATACCAGCTTGGAAGAAAGTTCAAAATACAAACAGACCATAAAGCACTAATCTGGCTAATGAACGTAAAAGACCCGTCATCAAGGATACTTCGATGGAGATTACTACTCGAAAACTACGAGTACGAGATCGACTACAAAAAAGGTAAAGAAAATCAAGCTGCTGATGCCCTATCAAGAGTAAGCCTTACTACCGAAGAACTAAAAGAATACGGCCAACAACAAAACTCCACACCATGGACACGATTTGTAGTCTGGGAAGCAACCGAAACTCTCTCGATTTCCAGCTACGTAGCTACCGACAAGCAAGATGTAATCCTCACACCTCGAGAAATATTTGATGAAGAACAATGGATTGAACCACCTACATGAAGCTACATTCTGGAAACAAAGGCGAAACAAGATCTACATCACAATTTCAGAACAATTCACACCTCAGGAACAAGAACGATTACTTGTGATGTTACAATTTATTGCGAAAGAAAAGAAAAAGACTCCCATCCCAACAAAGCAAAGTACAAATCTTATCGCAGAAGAAAAGAAAATAATTATTAGAGAAAATCACGGTACTACAATGAGTCAACACTTTGATTAAGTATAATTAAGATGAATTATGATTGGAGAGGACTGGACGACGACGTCAGAAATTATGTATCAACGTGCGACGTGTGTCAACGCAACAAGATTCAACGCACACCATTCGTACATCCAGCTATTATTACAGACACTCCTTTACAACTAAATGACAAGATCGCGATGGACATTTTCGGACCACTTCCGACCACAAGGAAAGGTAACAGGTTCATCCTCAGTATTCAAGATCAGCTCACAAAATATCTAGTGTTGGTACCATTAACTGCAACAAGAGCAGAAGATGTAGTCACAGCACTATTAGAAAACTACGTATATACCTTTCTAACTCCTATGTCCATACTTACCGACCAAGGCGCAAATTTCATAGGACAAGTGATGCAAGAGTTTGAAGAAAACGTTGGGATTCGCCATATTCAAACAACTTTTTGGCACCCGCAGAGTGACGGATCCTTAGAACGAGCCCATGCAGTAGTCCAAGACCTGTTAAAGACTGCAGCGGCCGAAGCCACCGAGAAGGAATGGGACGAAGTAGTGATACCAATCACCTTCGCGTAGAATACCAGCGTTCACGAAATCACTGGACGAACCCCATTCGAGCTCACGTTTGGTAAAACAGCAAATACACCATCTGCCATCGGTAACACACCTGGAGTGACTTATGACACTCTAATAACGAAATGGAGAAAACGTCACGACTATTTGATACAAAAGGCACAAGAGAGGATAGAAGAAAGCAAGAAACGAAATAAAGAACGGCATGATTCTCGAAGAGTGCGAACCCATCCGATCTATCGTCAAGGGGACAAAGTACTAATAAAAGATCATATGGCAAGAGGCAAACTTACCAGTACATGGAAGGGCCCATACCAAGTAGAAGTGTTTCACGAAAATTGCAACAACGTTACTGTCAACATCAATGGATGGCTGCAGAGAATACATACGGATAACATACGACCGTACTTCTCTGTTACAGATGCTATTAATTCTGATACCGTTGATGAGCTTACTTCCGGTACGAGCAGAAATTCGGACCGAACCACTGAATGACGCTACAATCTATGTTGAACAATTAGATTCTGCCAGAGTATACCATGAGACATGGAATATATTTACCATACTTGACACCAGCAAACTTCGAGGGGATTACGAAAAAACTTGGAATTATTTAACTACTCTAGAAGATAAATGTGGAAATTGCAAAGAAATAAATGAATTAAAGCAGCTAAAACAAATAATAAAGAATGTATATACGAAGAGATGCAAACCATAAGAACATTCGAAGGAAAATCTCAACGACAACGAAGAGGATGGATAAACGCGATTGGATCACTCAGCAAATCACTCTTTGGGACACTCGACAACGACGATCTAGAAAACCTTCACAAAGAAATGGACAAGATATACGGACAACATAAATTAGCAAGCAGCATCTCAAATCAAACAGCCATAATACGAGTCCTACTAGAGGAGGTAAACAAAGAAAAAACAAATAACTACGATACATTTAAGTCATGAGTACACCTGGCTTTACCACCTGTAACAGAAGAACCAACCTACCAAATACACTTCATTCCCCTACCACAACCAATCGGACAACACCATGTCGTGATAATTCCAGAGTCAGAGTGGATCGCAATAGACAAGACTGGACACAACTACATGCAAGTCGACAAATTATGGATCAGCAACTGCAAACAACACGCCGACGTCAGGTATTGCAGACGAACTCAACCCACATACCTCATCAATACGATAGACACTTGCGACAGCAAAATAATCAAAGGTAGCACAATAAATACAAGCGACAAAATTTGCATAAACAGTATATTTAAAATACACACAATAGCAATAATAGCAATATACAATGGTTATATTTTAATACCAGAACATGCGCTAACAATACATGTAATTTGCAACAAAAATATCGCACAGTTAAAGATAAGACAACTCACAAGTCTCCGCACGAGGATTGTTCACTGTTAGGGGACCAGTTTACGCATCATTTAGCCAGGACCTATAGATTTGATTAAACTCTAATTTACAAATTCAACATCACACTACCTTTTAACGCGAGTGATATTCAGTTAATATCTAACAGAATACCCACATTACACGGAAATTTAAACACGGACACATATAAAACACTCTCAGCAAATCCGAAAATTGAAAAGATATCAATTTAGTAAAACAGAGTCATAGAAGTAAAGACTGGATTGAAATCGCAAAGAGGACAGTAAACTATTTAGGATACACGGCCCTTACAATCGGAGCTCTCTACTTACTATCGATTAAGAATACTCTCATTGCTAAGTAAATGTATACCAAAAAACATTTGTATAAAAATCTTCAGCCCAAAAATAACACATAGGGTAGAATCACCAGTAGTTTACAATACAAACGCCCCAAAACAACATGATGCACCATCTAAACGTGAATTCTCTTCACTCACCCATACAGAAAGGTTCCCAACTATCAATCTAACACCTTGCAGGAGTAAGTTGGGTCTAGGTCGGGGGGTGTAACGATGAATCACTACGAATCACGTACTGATTGTAACAACGACTCATTCACTGACACATAACGATAACAATATTCCACCCTTGCCCAAAAACTCCGATAAAGCAAGCATGAAAGGGCAACCATCCCCAAAATTCCTCGAGTCAGTTCCATTGCAACTAAACGTAAGTCTTTAAAACTATTGTATTATTGTATTATTGTATAAATAAAAGTTACGCTGGAATACTACGGTATTCCGGCTTATTTTAAAAAGTTGTTCTATTCAAATTCCGCGTAACATCACAGACGAACGAATATAGACGAACACCATGACACGCAACCAACAGATGGATGACATCCACGACTCCCACAGTTCTATAAAAAATAAATAAATATATATTTCAAGAAATAAGATGCTTTATTAAAAATAATAATAAAAATAATTTAAAAGAATTAAAAATAAATTCTTTTAAGAGTTTAAAAAATTTAAAAAATAAAAAGTTTATTAAAAATTTTTTTTATTAACATCCTGAGTTTAAATTCAAAATATCAAGTTTTTTATATTTTCGTTTCCTGGTTAATAGAATAGTAATAGACGTGACAAAATCCTGTTAGAATGCATTTCAGCAAGTATGCTTTGAATAGGAAATATGAAATCTATGCCCCTTTAAATACATTGTTAGAAATTCGTTGTGCTATGAATCGATTTAAGATTCGATCAATCAGAAAAAATATATATAAGCGTGACAAAAAGAGCTTACATACATTTTTACGTTAAAAAGATACCAATGGAAAATTTTATATTGTTCTGTGAAATTGTAAAGTAGTTAACAATTAGTTGTCTTTATTTTGCAAGTCTCAACTATAGAAATCCAAATCTCAATTAATTGTGTGCCATTCTGTTATAAATATTATAGCCGTCAGACTTAATTCAAATTCAGACATAGTTAACTAATGTATAACAGCATATGCGCACTAATTTAGAACACAATTTTAGGTCTTAAACAATAAATAATATCATACATGAGCCGTTGAGTTTGTCTCAATAAATGTTATAAAGAAAAACATAAGACCTTAAGATCCACTTCATTTGACCTTAAAACTTTGTAGAAATATAATGTGCCCCTTTATATCAAAATTCCCTTAGTCTATATATTATACTTATACTTATTCTAGGCTTAACTTCACTTTGTTACAAACGTTTTAGTTAACTTCAGAGTATTTTCTCTCTATGTAAAACGTTAAACCTCACATGGTTCATCATGATGTCGTGAAGTAGTATTATTAATTCTCACATGCGTACAAATTGTATAACGGAATAAAAAGAGATGAGTTGTGACATTCCGCATTCTTATTTGCATTTCCGTTTCTAATAACATTATTAGCTGGAAAATGTTTCGCGTAATAACAGAAGGGCGAAACCACTTAAGAGAATATTTCTTGAACGTAACTTTAATCCGTTACATTTTAATCCGTTAGTTCCTGCAATAAAAAGTAAAAAACAGACAAATTGCCTTCTCGCCGATGAAAAGGATTAGATTCTAAGAGGAATCCGTTTCCACTAGGTGTGACGCAATAATTTTTTCAATCAGTCGTATTTTCTTGTCGTCCCTTCCGTTCGAGTTAAAACATTAATATCTTTCACAGTTGAATGTTATACTCAGTAAAATTTACTTTATAATTAACATTTAAATATTCGAAGATTTGATTGATGCCCTTTTAAAGGTAATCATTAAGATTTATTTCATTAATCAATGCTGGATTGATTTGATTTTCGTTCTCCTAGATGATTCGTTATTAATGATGAATTATTTATAAAAAAGAAATAAAAAAAACGAATGATTTTAGTGGATATAAATTTTCGCTTTTTACTCGCTCATTTCTAAAAGAATGAACGATTCTGATGAAAGGATGCACTATTTTTTTTGCGTTTTATTTACTTCAAAATCGTAAACCATTTTGACCGATGCTTTGTCCTGCGCTTCCATTAAGCCACTTGTAAGCTTCGATCAAAACAATCTTTTTTAGTTGCAAGTGATCTTTTCTTGTCGAATTTATATGTCTACTGCACTAAATGTCTAATAAAAAAGATATTTGCTTGTCATGGCTATAGAATTTTTTTGTTTTCGTAAGTACTTAAGCATGGTGTATTTAGAAAACTATAAAAAAAGCAAGTATATTACAAAATATTTATAAAACTAGGATTATGTACAACGTTACAAACAATTGTCCATTCAAGACATTTCTGGAATTCAATTTGCCGGCTGATAAGAGAAAACCAAATAAAAGGTGTAGTTTAGCGCCATACGTATGCGAGAAACTACCTTTAATTAATCAATGCTTAAAAATTCTGAGTACATATTTTTATTGCTTATTGAAAGCGAAATTAAAATTTGTAAATCTTTCAATTTATTAAAATGAATGTACAATTAAGAAAAAAGAATTAAAAAATTTAATGTTCCACATTTCCACAGATAATGGGATAGAGATTGTGAATAAAGAAAGTTTAAATTTTCTGAACGAAGAAGATGCTATTGAAAATATTATATATAGAGATACATACAGTGATTGTCTATTAAAAATACGGATTGACTTGAATACAAATTTAATGTAATAAATTGACTCGTATGAAATTATAGTACAACTTACCTCGCATCTTTGTACTTGATCGATTGAGTCCCCAAAAAAAAAAAAAAATGAAACTTATCTTCTGACTGCACTTGATTAAAAGTAGGTGTAGTCTCATCATATATCGTACTCTTTCTATTTTTTAACACTTTATCCGCTGTCCACACTAAGATGTTTTGCTTATCTATTTCGACTAGACTACTCGCTATTTCACTGATTGTATAAAACTGATGTTTAAGAATGTATGCTGACTCTATAGTATTTGAACATTTTTGATCAATATAATTTTGAATATGCGCTTTACTGTCGGATGAGGTGGCTCCGCGGAATGTGACCGGAAATGATTAATGACTTGGACTATTTTCTTATCAAGAAGTATCTGCTTATCGACTAAATGATCTTTCATGATAGTTAAAAATGTAAAGAAAATTCTAAAATAATTCTTAACTAAGTAATGAAAAATATTCAAAAACGTAGATCTAGGAATTTATTATAAATTTAAATTTATTGCTACTTCTGTACATAATTTACAAAAAATGTATGCAAGTGGGCGGAAAATTTGTAAAATTTATATAAAACTAGTTCTTATAAAAATTTATAAAACATTCTTTCATCAACACTAGGTTTCGAGTTTCGTTCATTTACTCTATGAGCAAAAATAAAAAAATTTTTACGATTTTCTCTTGGTAATTTTTGCTGACTTTTATTAATAAAATAATATGAATTATTTTCTCAAATTTCTAATTTCCTAATTTTCATGTTCTGTATTTTCTCAAATTATTTACTCAAATTTCTAATTTCCTAATTTTCAAGTTTTCTATCTCTACGAACGTCAGTTTATAATACAAAAAAATATGGTATACAAAAAATGGCCGTAAAACTAGAGATAAATTTTACTGTTTTAACTATGTATAGATAAATTTACCATCCTATACAAGAAATGACCGTAAATCTAATGTATGTAAAGACAAATTTTTATTATGTACAGATAAATTTTCTATATACAAGAAATGCCCTTAAATTTAATATATGTACGGACAAATTTTACTATGTTATTATTTATATTCAGAATTTCTATTTAGTCAAACTATTTTATCAAATATTTATCAAGTCAAATAAAAAAATAGAAATTCTTAATGTAAATAACAAATTGAAATGTATTCCTACACATCGGGAAAAGTGAATATTAATTTCAGAAGAGATACTAATTGTAAAAAATTTCATTATATGTATATTACAGAGAATACAATAAACTTACCAATAAACCAAACATACAGTATGAAATTTCTTACGGCACGTACGACAGAAGGATTTTGATATTAGTGAGGAAAATACACATAGACAACATTTTTCCACACCAGCGAATTTCTTATCCAAACTTCTTTTCCATGATACAAGTCCATATACTGATTTATTCTATAAAGAGGGAATAAAATTTCCTTAATTATTTAATTCGAATATAAATATAATTTAAGTGATAAATTATGATTTAAATTGATAAATTATTACTTGGTGTACCGGAAATACAGACAACTGGATGTGACAATTCCTCAAATTTGCTCCACCTGCGTATTGTCCACACTCAATAGTAGCTGGTTCTAATGGATGACTGAGTGACGATATAATATTAAGTTCTAATTTTGTATCATTTATTTTATACGAGGCTGTCACTTCATGGAATGCTGGATGTACTTTCACTTGTATATTTTCAATGTCGTGTAATTTATTCTTAAAAAGTTCCTCTCGACGAAGCATGGGGCTGATGTAATGAGTTGTGATCATATCTATGGCAACGCTGACTCTACTGCCAACAGTGCTCCACCATTGTTTTACCAACATTGGTAAATATCTCAAACTGTTTGTGAACATCCAACATATAATGTGGTCTAATCTCCATTCTGTCCAACATTCTATAAAATGTCATAAATGGACAAATATTAAAAACAAAGTTATATATAACAAGAGAGCAATTAAATTATTCATACCGCTAAAGTTTAGAGATGGTTCAGTAGAAAATAGTTCCATTGATTTAACATCCTTGTTTATATTACCTCAAAGTAACTCCACTGGCAAAAGTCGGGATATGTCATTTAATAAATTGATAAAGACGTTATCTGAAATAGATATGTATAAGTTTTAAGTACTAAAATTTTAATACTGACTAAGTATTAAATTATAATACTCAGTTTATTTTGAGTTAGAGTTTCACTTCAATTGAAAAAAAGTAAAAAAGTATTTAGAAAGATATTAACTTGAGTATTTCAGCATACATATATAGCAAATCTTCATTAGGATTTGCACACATGTCTAAGATGATAGCCCATAACAATAAATATCCAATGATATAAATATAAGCATCAGAATGTGGTGGAAAAGTATAGTATTGTATAATCTATAAAGATATAAATAAACAAAAAATTAGCATAATAGTGGTCTATAAAAGTAGCACAATAATGGTATGATAGTGATATATGAAAGTAGAATGAATAAGAAAGTAGTTGAAAACTTACTTAAACTCCATTAGAATGGCATTCATGACACTATAGGTACTCTAAAATGCTTCTTCCAGTTTTTTAATGTTCAAAGTATTCAGATCGAAATTCTTTAATTCGATTGTATTTTTGTCTTGTTCCACAAGCTTTGGTATTGCGTGTTTTAATACATGATACGCCTAATTGTATACTAGATACAGGAGATTTGAGGAATTTCAATGCTAATTCAACAGTCTTTGTAAGAAATCTACGATGTTCGAAAATTATGTTTTCATCAACCATTTTCATAGCCTTTCCAAAATGATCGAATAATATAACAACTTTCAAAGCTGTTGTTTTTTCACTGCATATCTGTGACATAACATTACATTACACAAATTATAAATATACCTGCACAAAGCATCCGAAATTTAGTAATTCCACTTTGAATATCACCGATAAAAATATTTTTACATTCATTTAATGTGCTTGGAAATATTATTGTTACTTTTTTCTGGTCATGTTTGTCAATTAAATTTTGGACCGCACGATATAGTTGACTCATAGCTATCAGTGTAAATGCCTATGAAAATAGAACAAATTTATAACAAATTAGCAAATTTAAATTAAAAAATTAACAAATTTTTTCATATGATGTGAATAATTAATTGCATACTTTAAAGTCAATAACATTTTGTATTGACTTCCTAATAGAATTCGGCCATGGAACTAAAGAGGTCAGAATAAAATTCCAGTTTTCATGTCAACTTACATGGAATTTTCTTGACGATTTCTCTCGACAATCTTATACGTTCCAAAGAAATTTAACGTATCCCAAGAAATCTGAGAAATATCACTATAAGAACACACAAACGTTGCATTTTTGATATATAAAATTTAGTTTGTTATTACATTATATTTTATTTATACAAAAAATAAAATATTACCAATCTAATAATGAAATATGTTTCTCCAAAATATCGGAATACTTTGGAATATTTTCTTGTTCGATCAGCATGTTTTTTATTATTATCAATTCAGAAACATTATTATTGGATATCATTTATTCAAAACGCTATCTCAATCTTGAAATTTGCAAAGACTCTAAGATAAAATTTTCTGTCATTACAGAGAACATACTATATAGTGCAGTACTTGTAAATTTTGAAGTCTCATTTCTTCATTTACACTAAATATGTTATTATTTTTATAATTTTTAAATAATTCCTTAGGTTCTTTGACAGGACACAACTTTGTAGAGCAAAAATATGTTATATATGGTCCATATTTCGAATAATTTTTGCAAATAAAACTGAAATAAATATTAGAACAATTATATAATTAACATTTTATAAAATTATTAAACTTAATTAAACTTATTTAAAATACGTACAATGTCGGATAATCACGAATTTCATGAAATGTATTTTTGTTAACATGTAACTGGGTAAAACATTTTTGTGAAATCGCCAAAGTTTCATTCACGTCGTCATAATACTTGGTCTGAAAATAATTGTTCAATGAAGTATTAATTCCTTTTGTTATTGAAAGTGTTTCCATACATATTATTTATCATACTTACAGATTTATATATATATTTATTTGGTGTAAATTTCACCCAGGATGATTGAATATGTAATATTAATTAATAGATTTGTAACTTCTGATAAATCTACGTTACGTGCCAATATTTTCGAGCATAGATCATTTAATATATCTACATTCATCGATGCCCATTTCAAATAATTTTTAACATCAACTATTAATGTCTTACTGGTTGAATCAGTAGACATACATTTTTGGTGAATTTTTTTGTTTCGATCGAAAGATAATTTATGTAGTTCACCAGTTATTACTTCTCCATATATTATAATACGTGTAGTGTTAGATATCCATGTTGTTATATCAGAATTCTTTAAAAATGTTGAAATAATTTCCTCTGCATAGGAAACACTATCATTAAGTATAGTTTCGACAAAATCAACTGCTGTATTAACAAATATTTCTCTCTACATAAATGTTCTCGATCTGCAACATAATGAATATGTTATAAGAAATAGATTAAATTTTGTAAATAATAATTTTGTGAATAAATAATTAGATTATATTTTGTAAATAATGTAATATATTTTCTTACAAATCATAATTATTCCACATAAAAGTTGCACACATTTTCGAATTGTAATAATTTTCGGACTGCTTCCAAAAAACTTTTTGTCCATACATTTCATATTACATTGATAAAGATATGATTGCAACCAAAATAATTTCTCAAACGTGATTTGGAAAGAATTGATAATGTTCGTACTGCTCCAGCGATTGTTTTCTTGTAAGATTATGCTATTGAAACTAGATAATGAATTAAGTTCATGAAGTCAAAAAAATATCTTTCATCGATTTTATAAAATGAATTGCAAACTATAGATATGATTTCATTAACTGTTTCTTCATTTGTTAACAAATCTAGAAAAAAGATAAGGTATAAATTATTTATATACATTAATAAAACGTTATCATATTAAATCAAAAATATCATGAACTTATCGCCTTCTTTTAGAGCTTTAAAAAATAATAATATAAGATTCTAATTTTTTCTTGAATCGAAATAAACATTACCAACTAATATTTTTGAGTAGTATAAAGTAATGTTTTTTGTTGTGGCTTTTGTACTGTCAATGTAGTAATAATTTCAGATTGTGAACACCGTTTCTTTATCATATCATCATTCCTATGTTTCTTAGATAAAGCGTATTGTACATCTTTTTCTATTATAATACCAAACTAAAAACCAATAAAAATATATAGTCAAACGAAACAGAAAAATATATCTTTCTAAAAATACATAAAAGAATTTATTCTTACTTCTGTCAATGATTCCCAGATTTTATTTCTTTCTGAATGATTCATGTATTTCATTAGATTAAATATCAGTTTCATTATATTTTCAATGTTCTCTCGTTGCTCCAGCAACCAGCTTCGTAAAATTTCATTATAAAAATTAAAAAAATTAATTAATTTGCGTCTTAAGAAGTTCAAACAGATTTTCAAGCGCGTCATCGTTTTCGAAATAAGCTATAAGTTTGTTTAGGTATGTGATATATCTTTTTTCAGTGATAAAACATATCACGCAGATGGAATTAACGAAATAGTTGAGCTCGGCAAAAAATTTAACATCGGTATAGTTCTCTAGACTTTGTGTTTGAGATTGATTCATTACATTTTTTTCTGAATTACAGAATTTCATCTCTAAATTTTTACGACCGTATTCAGAGACTATTTTCAGTGTGATTAGAAATGCTGTTTGAGAACTGATATTTATGGGTGAAATAAACAGCATATGAAGATTACGCCAAAATTCTTCCATGAAACAAATATAAGATTTATAATCTTCATTGTATCGATTTTTACTCCAGTATCGTATTAAATGAGTAATTTCGGTAAAAAATATTTGTGCCAACGGACCATCTTCTTTTAAACATATTTCTAATAATGGCATAAGCTGAAATAGTTAAGTCATGAATTTTAAACATTTCTTCTACATAAATCATTATGGTAGTATCATACACAATGAAGAGAATAACTGTAACAGTGGCTAATATTTAATTATATTTCAATTGTATTGGATATTAAACAACAAAAATTCGAGAAATTCTAATATTTTGTCGTCTAACTTCGAAGTTTAAAATTTAATAAAATGGTGAAAAAAATCGTACAGTTTCAAGAAGTCGTTGTAAAGAAAAAATTTCAATCTTTCAGCCACAGTGAATTTAGTTTTCAAGAAAACTTTTTAATGCTTTACCATAAGTTTGGATTTTTCTGAGAGAGAAAAGGATTTTCGCATTCACATTAGCTACATAGTATACAATCATTCCAAAAGAAAAAGAACGATCTGACTACTTTTAGTAATATATATATATATATATATATATATATATATATAAGTATATATAAGTATATATATATAAAAGGTATATAAGTATATATAAGTAAAATCCATGCTTTAAAATGAGACCAATGGATTGTTATATGATTTATTTTTTGTCAATTTAAGGTATAGACAATTTTTCGTTGTTGCGGGTACAGTTATACTTTTCATTGTACATAAATGGATAAAATAAAAACCTGTTCTCTGAGCAGAGCATTAATTAAGTTTTGATTATTGATATTTGCAAAAATATAACAACTGGAACATTCGACAAATGATGTTACCGCAAGCGCTTCATAATTATTCGTTTGTACACTTTGTGTAGAAAATCTGAAAAAAAGGATATATATGTATACTCTAATATACTCAAAACGTCTAATTCAATTAATTGAATAAATACCCTCGTTGTGTGTAAGTGAAGAAATTTATATATAAATAATGAGGATCAACACGTAGTTTTGGAAATTAACTAATAAATGGTAATAGATACGGATGAATAATACTAGCTCAATATTGTCTTCCATTTTGTAAAACACACCATAATTTTGGTAATAATTGTTTTTCAATATTTGTTACATTGTACCAGTCCTGAGAAGAAAACATATTAATATTATATATTAATATTATATACTCACGATATTAATATAAATAATTGTTATAAAAGTGAATATATTATTTATCTTTATTTTATTTATAGTAGTATGCATACTACTATAGTTATATGTAGTTATACCATATTTATAGTAAATGCATAAAAATCCGCACTCTAGACACAGACGTATAACGCGAATTCTTACACCGCGAATTCCTTTAACGTGCCAAAGATATTGCGAGTACTGTTTTCATATAACGCGATTCTTCATACAACGCGCCAAATCATCAAACACAGGAATTATCTGCATTTAAAAATTAAATCTGCATTGTAATCAAGATCACAAAAGTATTTTTAATTTTTTCAAGTTTTAATGTTTTCTTTAACCAACTAAATATGCCACTTATTTTTAAAATATTGTCCTATTTGACTAAACATAGAAAATAAAGGTTGGCATAGCAATAATTAATTCAAACATGTTCCTTTAGATTATACGCGTTATGCGAGAAAAATTCCCGTACAGCACTATAACGTGTTTCCTATAACGCGAATTCATGTAACGCGTAACGTATTATCGTGTTATACGAGTCTATTGTAATTTATAATTTAACTTGTAAAGTTCTTATAAAAATTAATTTCTCTATTAATATAAATTTTTTACTTACCACTGCATTATTTTTGATTTGCTGCGCTTGTTCGTTCTTTCCCATGATAATTATCACAGCAGCAGGATACAGGTACTCGTACAAAGAAGACATACTACACGTAAATTTTAGTCACTCAGTTTCGTACCGATATTATCCGGTGTAAAGTTGTCAGAGAACTGAAACAGAGATGACAGGCAATCTTATGAGCTGCTGTGGATGCGTTGTCAGGTATGTACATAGGTATGGAACCCATTCTAGCGTTGTCAAATTATCTATATCGAAAGGCAAAATTAGTGAAAAATGAAATTTTGTTATACATCAAAGAGACTTCTATCCATGAATTCACGACGGATTCTTGCATTCGATATATTAAAATTTTAAAACTATTCGTACTGATCTATTCATCTGCTGTAATAATTATATGATTTTTTAACCCTCTTAGTACCTTACAATTTTTCTATATGTCATCTAAAACAACAAAGCTTTGTCGTAGAAACAGAATGTAAAATAAAGTGTAAAAATTTCGATAAAATAGACAAAGGGGAGAGTATTGTACGGTATCGGAAACTCAAAGTTTTTCTATTATAATTTGGCCAATTCTTGATAAAAACTAAACGTTGAAAACAGAAATTTGTATTCAAAATGCTGTTTCTTATAAATTTTATCATAATTCACGTAAATAGAAAGGTCGTAATTTGTATGTTGATAAACATTAATGTTACAGATATTTAAATGAAACAGAATTTTTATTTAAATGTGTTTACAGATATTATAAATAAAATAATCGATGTTTTTTTTATAACGTGGAAAGCTTTAGCGGTCTCTTTGTGCAGCATTTTCGAAATCGCTTTCACGTTGTCCCGTGATCATTTTTTTTTCTCTTTAACTTCAGACCTTTTTTCTTTATACAAATACTAAGAAGAAAAACCCAAGAATTTTAATCGCAAAAAATATTTTTTAACTTGTCTGATACTGGATGACTATAAGATGTTCGGTACAAGAAAATAGCTCTGATATAATGTACTAAATGCAAATTGTAAAAACTGCGACATTTATGTATATCTAATAATCTAAAAATAATGTACGTAATAAAATAAAATAATTTGTTCGTCCGGGAAATAAGAAATTCATTGCGAAAAATAACTTTTATCGCACGAAATAGTAGTGTAAATGTCTTATATTTTTGATAATATTGAAAGAAAAAGAATGCCGGAATATATCGCTAAGGACAATGGTATCAATTTATTTTTTCATTCGTAATTAACGGTTAAACTAGCGAAATTTTAGCAAACGATAGAAGGGAAAAACCATTATCGTCCGATATTTATACGACTCTACTCTGTTGGAGAAATTTTAATGTCAGTAAAATGATTCTTCTAAGAGACCACAGTTGACAATAAAGAAAAGCCAAGTTATTCAAATGAGTCGAAAATGTTTTTCTTATAAATATGCTATGTGTTCCCAGAACAGGTCAGTCACAAGTAGGCGACAGCCATAACTCACTCCAACATCTGGCAAGGGATTTTATTGATGGTCAAGGCCATAAACATGCCGACTTTCCCAATTTCCCTGTCGTCCTTGCTAATTGCACCCCCGCATGCAAGATGGGACTGGGGACATGGAAAGGATCGGCATGATCAACCAACGAGGAAAAACCCTCTAGAGGCCACTCTTGCCCGAGGCATGGAGGAAGTATGGCCCTGTCGCCTATATAAACACAGCTCATCGCAGTCAATTCATTCATTCACTTCATTCATTCGTTCAATTCATTCGTCCATTCATTCATCCATTCCTTCACTCATTCATTCATACAGAGCGGCTCATACAGAGTACTATATACGAGCTCATAACTCATACATCATACAACCGTCACACAGTCAACAGTCAATCTGATATACTTGTTTTACCAAATATTCGCATCCATTATTCCAAACCTCTCTTCGATGGAAGTAAAAAGCCAAACGAGAGAACTACCGGCATCACATACACCGCGTTGTGCCCATACACTATGAATAGTGCTATTATAGATTCAACTAATTGTAAGTTTAATAATTAATTGTAAGGGTTAAACCAAAGGAGCTGGTAGAAAGGAAACCATTAGATTCAGGGACTGACTTCGAGCAAATACCTGAAATATACGAGAGAAAAGCATGATTGCAGCAAAATTGTCAATAATTTAAATCGTTGTAAATTATAATTTCATAAAAAAGAATCCTGATTTCATTTTAAAACGTGAGAATTTCTAGTTTGACAGTCGTGAGTTTGTTCTTTTTAAAAATGATCTTACATCACAGACGTAACGAGTGGCAAAAAATAAAGATATTTTTCTCTCGAAAGTTATAAAAACTTGACCGCGTGTATTTCTATCAACACACACGCAACGAATTTATTTTGACCCGACGGGATTGTTGTGTTTTCCTGGTGTAAGAAACATAAGAATCATATAAAGTAGTTCACCAACGATTGTTTTATTTTAGCCCGTAATAATTCATTAATTCATAACATAATCTGTAACAATTTACAATGTATATGCAAGTCGCAGAATTCGTGTCAACAAATATACCATGAATATTATGAAAAAAAAATTATGTACATACACGTATAGTATCATTTAAAAATACAAATTTGACTCCGAAATTTCCCCCATTAAATGACTTGCAAAAAATAAAATATTGTTCATTCCTATTGTAATTAAATTAGCTGTAAGTAGAACAATTTTTACAGTGAGAATTTTCATGTAATTAATTTATGGGTCGTACAATGTTACAAGCAGAACATTTCTTCAAATGAAATTTTTTCTGATGAGTAGAAGTATTACTAGATGTGATTAACTTCTCTTAGAATCCACTTCAACGAGTATGCTTTGAAATCTGAAACTTATGTCTTTTTGAAAACGTTAGAAATTCGTCACGAATTGTCCAAGGTTCAAGAGTCAAGAGTCAAACTATCGGATAAAGAAAAAGGATCAAACAATCAGAAAAAGATATATAAGCACAACAAAACATACATAAAATTTTTATATCAAGGAGTTATCGATTAGAAAATTTTATCTTTTGTTTCAATATAGTTCTATAAAATTTTAAAGCATTTAACAATTAGTGGTCTTTATTTCGCGTGTGGATCTCAACTTCAGTTCCTTCAACTTCAATCCAAATCTCAGTTTATTATGTGTTATTTTATTACAATTATTACATATAGTTATTAGATCTAATTCAGATGCAGTTTAAGTAAACTGGTTTATAACGTCATTTGCGCACTAATTTATAATTGCGCAATTTTAGATATTTTCCAACAATAAATAGTATCATACATGAGTCGTTGAGTTTGTCTCGACATATATGTCACAAGGAAAATTATTCTGCTTTATTTGTCCTTAAAATTTCCACCATCACACGACCTGCAAAAACATAACGTTTTTAACACCTTTTAACCAAATTTGTAAAAACATTCCTTTAGTTTATATATTTATACTTATTCTAGGCTTGACTTCATTTTATTAAGGAACATTTTGATTAACTTCTGTTAATTTTCTGTGTATGTAAAATGTTAAAATGGTTCATCAATCATAATGTTGCGTCGTGAAATTTTATTGTTAATACTCGCATGTATACAATTTATATAACGGAACAAAAAGAGTGAGTCGTGATTTCACACATCCTTATTTGTATCTCCGATTATAATAATGTTATGTCAGCTAAAAAAATTTCGCGCGATAACAAAAGGAAGAAAAGGGTAATTCCCCTTCATCGATGCACTGCGCATCATGAACTTGTGACATTTTCGACCAATAGGTATTTTTATATTTAAGCCTGTATCGTATTTAAAATACGATAATACTAAAATAATTAATGAGGTTCGTATTTCTTTCGCGGAAATTCTGTTCAGCTTCTAACAGTTCCATATTGGTAACGGCTGATCTATTAATGCGATATTTCAACATATTCTTCTTTATTCCGGTGTAGATATTCTCATTTGATTAAAAGTTGAAATTGTAGTGCGTAGTTCTCATTCATTTATATATTTTAACGGTATTATTTTGCCGAAGAATAATGTGTATAAAAAACTCGTTAGGTCTTCTAAAGATAAGTACAGTTAACATAACATGCGGTTAAGTTAAATTATTAGGTTAAATCATTAAATATATTGAAAATGTTCTCATATTTTCGTTGTATAAATACATCTCAATTTTCTGTTATAGGTTAGGGATATAAGAGAGATGAGTGTTGGAAATTAAATCAAAGGTTGTTACTGTCATATTGTTTATATGCATCTATTTTCTTGTTATTTTGATATTGCTTAAGCTATTTTTTTTTCTTTTTTTCTACGTGGAAAAAATCTTTAGAAGGCGCCTGGATTCTCAGAGAGAAGGAGACCAGGCAATGTTGGATTTCTAGCAGTTAAAACCGAACGTTCTCAGGAACGTTCACTACTGCGCTCCCCATGCATTTATCTCATAGGGATGTTTTCTCACACACATGGTGGATACCGAAATTACATGTAGTCTTATGGAATTTTTTTCACGACGTTTTTCGCGCGATATTGATATTCCAAAAATCTTGGTCGCCGACGTAGACTTTCCTGTCGATAACGAGACGTTAAAACAAACAAATCGCATCATTGATGTGACTTCATGACGGGCTTGAGCATTATTGAAATAAAATATTTGAAAAATTATTTAAATAATTTAATATAACATCTTATGTTGTATTATTATTTTTAACTTGATGTTGTTTTGAAATTGTTATGAGACCGACAATGTCGACAGTGACAATATCACCATCTGGGCAACTAGTTTTCGATCATAGGTCGATCGTAGTTCGGGAACTATCAAGGACACTATTTGTTACTTATCGAATTTGAAATTGTAACAATCGCCCTTAAGCTTTCTATGAGGAAACACAAATCCATTGCGTGTATAAAGTTGCTAATAAAATCCTCTCGCTTAAAGTAACAGGTTATGAAAGTTTAATCAGAGACGATAAAGATACGTGATTAAAGGAATAAATAAAGCAAATTATCTCCTTCGTGTGGCATTTGGGTAAAAAGGACGTGAGGAGCAAGAAGGTGAAAATGGTGCAAATGCTGCGGTCAACGAATACCAAATTAAATAACGAAAATTATGAGACATGGAAATTCAAAATTGAATTATTGCTCATAAAAGAAGGTTTGTGGAATATCGTAAACGAAATTAAGCCGGAACGACCCAATGAAGACTGGATAGAAAAGGATGGACAAGTAAAAGCGACCATCGGACTAACGGTCGAGAACTAACGACCAATTGATACACATCTGCGAGGCCAAGACTGCACAAGAAGCGTGGAAAATGCTGAAAAAATATCACCAAAAGACAGCTCAAATAAGGTATTCCTTCTTAAAAAGCTACTTAACACAAACTAAATGATGACGGTAGCATGGAAGAGCATGTTCTTAAAATAGCAGCCATTGATGACAAATTACGGACAACCGGAGAAGAAATCAAAGAAAAAACAAGTTCATAGCTATTTTGTTGAGTAGTTTACCGGATTCCTACAGTAGCCTCATCAATGGGCTCAAAGGTTAACCGGGACAAGATTTAACTTTCTCGTTTGTAAAAGGCAGACTTATCGACGAATATACGCTTAGAATAGATAACTCAAACTATAAATCAGGATTATGATAAGGCGCTTAAGATACACCATAGCCAAGGAAACTGGCGTACTATGGAATGCTACTTCTTCAAAATATAAAGCCTGGAAACTGAAACACGAAAAAGTACAAAAGGTAACAGACAATAACGATTTATATTTCAGTCAGTGCCCAAGGATAAATACAAAAGAATCCTGGTACGTGAATTCAGGAGCTACGTCATACATGACAAACGATAAAACTTTGTTTAATATAGAATTTATAAAACTAATGGATACAGTTACAACAGCAGATGATAAAAACGCAATGGTGTTAGGAAAAGGGTCAGGATCGATCAAATTAAATGGAAGTAAGAATAAAGTTACATTAAATGATGTGCTATATGTACCGGACCTGTTTGGAAATTTGCTGTCGGTCAAGAAGATAACCGAACACGGATTCAAGTTTCCGAGTTTGAAGAGGATAAGTGCAAAATACTAAAAAATAAAGAAATAATAACAAACAACAGTAAACTGCACAAAAGATTTATATGAACTCAGGATCAGTAATGTAGCGATACCGACGGTAAGTAAACATAATGATAATTGTATTCATGTGCAGGAAACCATTCCCTAAAAAATCGACCAGGTCAACAAAAGAAATTTTAGAAATAGTCTACTCGGATATATGCGGGCCAATGCAAACAGTCACTCCAGGAGGCAAAGGGTATATACTAACAATGGTCGATGATTATAGTGGATACACTCAGATAAAATTAATGAGACATAAATCGGAAGTAAGCCAGTACATAAAAGATTACTTACAGTGGGTAAAAAATAAATTTAATAAAAAACCAAAAATATTACGATTAGATCGCGGAAAAGAGTAATGTAAACTATGAATTGATGCTATAGGAATGAAGGAATTAAAAACGAATTTACAGGCCCATATAGCCTCCAACAAAATGAAAGGCAGAAAAAAAATAGGAGATCATGAGATGCATGCTAATTGAGGCTGGCCTTGACTGAAAGAAACACTGGGGAGAGGTAATTATGATGGCAAATTTTCTACAGAACAGACTATCATATAGAACGAATTAAATCACACATTTTGAGACCTAAAACTTAAAAAAGAAGGATCACATTTTCGCAAGCAAGATCCTAGTTAAAATTCCGGATGAACGGAGCAAAAATTAGATGAAAAAACACAAAAATTATATTTCGCAGATCTGAGCGAAGAATTTAAGGCGGTTCGATTCCTAAACAAGGAAAATAGCAAAATCGCCATAAGCAGAGACGCAATATTCACGAAAGCACCACTAAAGCAATACGAGCCAGTACAAGAAAAATTTATAGAATCGGAAATTGAAATAGAGACTAATCGAACGCCGAGGGAAACAGAATCACCAATTAATGAAGAGGAAGAAAAATCGAATGAGAAAGAAATAGAAACAGTAGCGAAAGAAATGAATGTAACACCAAACGAAAAAAGATCGAAGAGACAAAATAAGGGCGTACCACCAAATAGATTTAGAGCCGTCGAATATGTACGTATGATACAAAATTGGGACCAGGAACCACGATCAATCGAAGAAGCATTACAAGGAAAGAATAAAGAAGATTGCAATAAATAACAAAACTTGGCAACTAGTCGAACCACCGCAAGAATTCAAAATGATTGGCTGTGAAGGGGTTTTAGGTGTTAATGATAATTAAGGAAATTTAAGGATGTATGTGAGAATAGAAACAGATGTAGGGAAGTGAAGGTAATGGGTAAGGTGAGGAAAGGTTGTGCGTTTCGTCTCAGAGTCGCTGCCTGGATTCATTAGTGGGGCTAATGGCAGCGATCCTTTGCTTCAGACGCTTGTTGTTATAACTACTCGCTAGGCTGGATGATCACCTATCCTAGCGGTGTTCCGCATTTTTTTCACTTAATGTCGAAGATCGCTAGACTTGTTCGCGTCGGTGTTCGAGACTCGTACTATATATGAGGAACTATAGGCCGCTACATATTTATTATAATCAATAACTGCAATTGGCTTTTTGATTAGTTCTTTTGTTCTCCAATTAATCTTATTTATTTCTATATATTTGATTGAATGAATATTGAATGGAATATGAATATATGCTGTATGAATATCATTCTTACTACACATTTTGCTTTCCAAATTTGTATAAGAATATCTTTTTTTCTGTAGAAGACTCATTCCTCGAGTTTTTTTCTTCTTTTTTTTTATTTACGCTATAGAACCCTCTATAGGATTATTAGCAGCATGCACATTGCTGTGCATACTAACAATACAGAAACAATTTCGCAAACTTTTGTAGAAGAATTACACTGATATACAACTAAGATACATGTTCCTATTTACATACTTATAACTAGAGCTTACAACTAAAACTAAGAGAACTGTTAAGTTACTGAGGAACACAGCTAAGCACTCGACACAAATTCGTTACAAATGCCAGCCATGGCTTTTGAGAAATTTGTGAATAATCAACAGGAGTAGTATATGGCTTGCTTAAAAGGAAGTCCATTGTGTGGGGAGGGAAATAACCAATTCCATATAGTTTATTAATTAAGACATTCCTATTGTCGTTGAGATTGGAGCACTGCCAAATTATATAGTTGAGATTTTAAACTAAACTGCCTGACATTTTGTATCAAGAGCTAAGTTAATTTTGAAGAGGGGAGCAGCTAATTGCATGTGATCTGCTCGGAGTCTGTTCGTTCAGTAAATAAAGTCTCTAGGAAGTTTTCAACGTAAAAACCATGGTTTAGCAGAAGGATGGTATTAGCTTTTGAAAAATTTTTTACCCTTAAATTCAGATTCCAAGATATTCTATCTTTCTGTTTCCGTCTTAGCCTGTTTTTTAAAGCTATGGGAAAAATCAGAGAATGGAACCAATATGTCTATCGAGATATTAGTACACGATGCTTCTTTAGCTAAACTGTCTGCTTTTCCGTTAAACGTAATACCAATATGTGAGGGAATCCAGTAAAAATGTAGTTTTTTATTGCCTGAAGAGAAGCGGTTTATAAGCCTTCTAATATCGAAAATAAATGGGTTAGTATGTGACGGAGCTCTTAATTAAAGCTTACAGGGCAGAAAAACTGTCTGAGTATATAAAAACGTTATCATGGGAGGGCTCAAGGGCCATTTTAATAGCATTTTTTATTGCAATACATTCAGCTGAAAAGATGGAGAAATAACTATGTAAGCCCAACAGTGAGAAGGTATTTAAGTCCGGTGAATAGCAGGCTGCTCCTACTCTACCAGACTCCTCATCTTTACTGTCATCAGTAAAAAAGGAGATGGAGTTAGGGGGCCTGTTACATAGGTGAGCAAGGAACATGGAGTTAGGGTCCGCAACATTTTTGAGGAGATAACCTAGTTAGGTTTCAAGAGATATTGTTGAAAAGAGTAAATTGAATTCATATAAAAAGGGGGAGTAGTCTTTTTTCGTTTTGAACAATTGTCTTTCATGCAAGGAAGTATGTTGTCTAGGAAATTTGTCTAGGAAGTATGTTGTGGGATTTACGCACTAGATTACTCCACATAGCAGAGTTGTGGAGTCTGTTATACAAAGTAGATCCGCTGTTGGAAAGATTTTTCATTATGAATCTGTTGCATAGATATTTAGCTCTGTGCTGCAGTATGCACAATCTGGACTCGCCTAATATAATATTGGTGAATGTGCTACTGCGGTGTTCTAAAGCGATTCTTGGAGCTGCGTGTTGAATTCTCTCCAACTTTAAGATCAAGTTTTTAGTTTTAGGAGCGTAAACAAAGAAACTGTAATCAATATGAGAGCCAATGAGGCTTTTGTATAAAGAAATAAGCGTGGAAAGTTCAGCTCCCCATTTTATGCTGAAGAATAAAAAAGTACTATTTACTAGAATATATTTATTAAACTACAGATAATATATTATCAATTATAGCACGGCCACTTGCGGCTTCTACGAGTCGGTGTTCGAGACTCGTACTCGAAGCGCTATAGGCCGCTACAGATTCACAGAGTACACAGCGGACAATCAATTTGACCTTCAAAATAACCGATCAAGGACATTCTTGCGGAAATTTTTTGACATTTTTCTTTTTTTCATCGATCTGGGGATGTAGAGTTCACTTATGAGAGTCACGACGAAACATTTCTTGACACCCTGTACATCACAGTTAAATGTAGTGAATATGAAATTTGTACAACGCGATCGCGTTATATGGGACTTAAATGGATATGCAATAACAGATAACATGTTATAGGTATGCAATAAAATTACCTCAAATTAATATAATAATAAAAATAAAAATTCAATAATCATTATTTACTGTTTTATGAAAACAATCATTATTTTATAAAACAATTATTATTTTCGAGAGTTCGTGGGGAGGGTGGTCATGATGTGTGTATCGAGATTGAGGCAGTGAATTTACCAGACGTATTGCAAGGATATGATGGCAAACCAAACCGAATTAAAATACTTTCGCTACTCCTGGCTTACTACTGGTTATTGCATATGAAATGGCGGTTTTTCAAATTAATAGATTTTATCTAATTTTCATGAATGAAAGTCACTGTTAAATGTCGAATGTCATGTTATATGTTTGTTGAGAAGTTCGTTTGTATGCGAGCGTCGCCATCTATTAATATGCAGCAGAATAAGCGTTTGTGGATGTCGTGATCGATGATCGCGGACGATGATCTTTTGTTTGAACAGAAGATTAGCGTATGTGTAACATGGACGGTCGTTCGCCGTGTATACGGATCATAAACCGTTAGTATTCGCGTTCAACACAACAGTTCCGATATCTGGATTTTATCAGTCAGTTTACTACCGATATACGACATGTCAGCGGAAAAGACAACGAAGTGGCAGACGCCCCATCTCTCGTAGAAACAGTGACACGGCACTAGACTATGATCGTCTAGCCGAGTCACAAAGTTCGGACGAGGAATTAAAGTAATTCCTCACCGCGTCTGGCCCTTCGCTCCAACTCAAAAAGATCAAACCCATAGGCAGCGATACCGCCGTGTACTGCGATGTATCAACGGACGCATGCAGGCCGTATATAACACCTGCACATCGCAAACAGGCATTCCAATCAGTAGACTGGTTAAGCAACGTTTCGTCTGGCCGTCGATCGATCGCGATTGTAGGGCACAAAGCTGCGTACAATGTCAGCGAGCAAAGGTAAGCAGGCACGTGAACCTCTACCGCGAACTTTTTGCCGCCGTCGAGCATGTGCATAGCGACCTAGTGGGCCCGCTACCAAGTTCGGAAGGAAAAAGATATTGCCTCAGTTGTGTAGACAGGTACACGCGCTGGCTCAAAGCTTTCCCAATTGCAAATATCGAAGCAGAAACGGTCACGAAAACTTTCATCAAATATTGGATATCTCGATTCGGCACGCCTGCCCGCGTCACCACCGACCAAAGCAGACAGTTCGAGTCGAAACTATTCAACGAGATCAGCGCAATACTCGGGACACATTTGCGAACAACGGCGTACCACCTGGCCGCGAACGGCATGGTGGAACGGTTTCACCGGCAATTAAAAGCAGTGATAAAGTGTCACGCCAACGATCGTTGGACAGAAATCCTCCCAACGGTCCTCCTTGGCATAAGAGCAGAGCATCGCGAAGATCTACACGCATCCTCCGCGGAATTAGTCAAACGATACGCTTACTGGCCGACTTCTTCGCGGAGAGCAAAGCGAACGACGGGAACAACATAGAACCGGCCGACATGGTTAGGTAGCTAAGGGAGACTTTCAATAAAATCCGACCTGCGGAAGGGTCATCACGCGGAACACGAAAAACGTTCCTGTTTAAAGATTTAAACATGGCATCGCACGTATTCATACGCGTAGACCAAGTGAAAACCCCGCTGCAAAACCCGTACGAACGCCCGTTCCCGGTTGTTTCCCGGGACGAAAAAACGTATGTAGTCAGGGTAAGAGGAAAAGACACACACGTGTCTATTGAACGTCTCAAACCTGCCTACATACTCGAAAACAATAACGACGGGTATAACGACACTCACGAAGAAGTACGTCTGCGCATAACGCGCGAACCCGCGATTCGAGACACGCAAGTGTATACGCGATCAGGACGTCGTGTCAGGTTCCCAGACCGCCTTCAGGGAAGCTGATGAACCAAATATAAAGTTTCTGTAAATAATTGTAAATAGTAGCATTAGGGTTAGATTAGTAACGTTTACACTGGCAAGGGGATGATATAGCGGCTAGCAGATGTCGGAGAAAAGACGTTTTCTCAGACAAGAAGTTAGGAGAATTTACGACTCACGTGGCGCCTGTGCTATTGAATTGCGAAGGCCAAGTTTAGTTTTTACAGTGAGTAAGACCAGACGTCCGCACTTATAGTTTTTAGAAATTCGGCCACAATAGCATCTCTGCGAAGCGTCGTAAACTCTAGGATTCCTAAGGGCCACCCAGATCGTCATCTGGAAAACACTTGAAGAAAGTGAGGCCCAGAGGAAACCCTGCTACACCGCCACAATTCTGGGTAATCGGCCCCGGCAAAATTGCAGCCCCACTCTCGGGAAAAGTGCGTCACGAACGCAAGAAGTAGGCGGCGCAATTTCGTGACAACCTAATTGACTAAAGCTCAAAATCGGGTTGCCCAATTAGGGATGTCCGAAACGGGACCGAGTTTTCCTGGTAGCGAAAAAAGCGAAGAGTCCCAGTCGAGTTCAGTTCAGTTTTAGTTCAGAGTCAGTGTAAACATCCCCAAAAATCTACGACTTTCTAGAATGGTCTACGATTTTATGTCCACAGCCTAGTATCCTTTTCCTAGGCTGGAGTTTGTTTTTGCCCTACCGAGCCTTTCCACATCCTGTCTCTCCTTCCAAGGCAAGAGAAAGTGTCCTTAGATGAGAGTATGACAGAACATCTGGCAATTCTCGGCAGGGTCGAGGTTTCTTAGGAATTGACCTGGCTGACCGCCTCGGAAGGTTCTGCCGCCTCTACTGTTCTGCGCCAGAACACAGTAGATGCTGAATGTTTCACCCCACATCTCCATATTTAATTTTGAATTTAATAACAGAGTCCTTTTTCTAGGATACTACGGTTCAGCCTTTCGGCTTTATCGTTTAGCTGTGGCGAGTACGGTACTGTGAAATCTAATATTGTTCCATTGTCTTTGCACCACTCTTGAAGGTCTTTGTTCGTATATTCTTTACCATTATCACACCTTAGTTCTGCTATCTTTTTTCCTCATTTCGCTTGATCTATCTCAGATATAATTTTACTGTTTCTGCTACTTCAAATTTACCTTTTATAAGGAAGAGAGTTGCAAAGTGAATGATGTCGTCAAGAAATGTTATAAAATCTCATCCCAAATGGTGGATTCTATAGGACCGTATACGTCTGAGTGAATGATTTCCAACGGTTTCGATGCCTTGATTCTCTCTATATTAAATGGTTTGCAGGTTTGTTTCGTCTTTACACATATATCGCAAATTTCTTGATTATTGGAGAATTTATACCTTCACTTAGACTTGTTAATTTCTCCATGTTCGAGTGTCCTAGTTTTTGGTGCCATTGTAGTGTATCACTGTTCAATATTAATAGACTTTCCATTTTGTTCGCCTTTTTAATATCTATAACATACAAACCGTTTAATCCTCGTGAGCCTTCTAAGTAATTTCTTTTATTAAGTAGTATTTCGACCTTGTCCTTTGTAAATTTAACTTCGCCATCTTTATCTGTTATCACATTTACAAACAACAAATTTTTTGTTAGCTTTGGAACTAGAATTACATTTTTTAAGATACAATTTTCGGTTATGAGTTCTCCTACAGCTTTGGCTTCCATTGTTATGGACTTTTTTGCGGTAAAGATTTCGGTATTAAGTGTTTTTACAATCGTTTAAAATATTAACATCGTTGACCATGTGGTTCAATGCTCACTCAACTACCTAGCCTTCTTTTTGAGTGTTACTCAAGCGTACTTCTACTTACCTTAAACTTTTTAAGTATTACGGCATAACAGCCTTATCAGCAGCATTTCTGCTTGCTTCAGTTTTATCCTTTCTGAAATAACAATCTTTTTTGACGTGATTGTTTTTTTTTTCAAATACTCCATTTCTGTGTCCTGAAGGTATTCTTGTATCATTAGAGAATTTTGTCTTCTTTCCACCTCTGTAGTGATCGCGTAATGTTATTGCATTCTCGCAATGCTTAGCAATATGAATTTTATACTGTTCATTCTGCCTTGAATGAAGTGAATGTCGATTTTACCATTGTAGTCGATCCCTGCTCATACCATAAAATTTCCAGCCCTAGCTTGTCATCTGATTGTCCTTATTTCCTCTTTTCGTACATCGTGGTAGTAATATGTGTCCATCGAGACTATCAAAATTGAATTTCTTTTCATCAGTAAACATAATTTTCTTCCAAGACCTCTTCCACTGTATATGTTCTTTCGCGACCAACAAACCGTGGCTTTATTTTAATTTTTTATCTAGTTATGCTGCTGGACGTTTGGAGCACACGACGAACGTTTTCGAAGTATTAACCTCAGCTTTGTGAGCAATTTCCTTTGCTATTGCACAGGAATTACTCGCAGTACGCAGAATTGCTCGTTTGTCGCGGTCAGATAGTTCACTTGGCCTACTACTCTTCTTTTTGCCGTAACCATCAACATCTTTCAGTAGATGGTATATTACTTTTCGGCTCCTTTTAATTTCCCTCGCAATTTCTGTAATGGTAAACTTTTTCTTTTTTAAAGTAATAATAGTTGCAGTTTTATTTTCAGTTAATTTTTTTCCACACTCTATTATAGAAATTTATAGTCTTTATGAATCGAAACATGTTTACTGTTCAATAAGTAACAGAGTACTGAAGAAAGTATCAACAAATGCTGAATGTGCTATTATTTAGCGTCTCCCTGTTCACATGTTTATATTTTTTTACGCAGAGTTTGCTAAAGCCAGGAAAAGGTATATTAAGGTTTCATATTCGTATGAAGTTGTGTTTACATATCAGTCAAAATTTTCGAACTTCTCAATTACAACGTGCGAAATCAAAGATAGCATGCTACTTTTTTATTTGGGAGTGTATACAGTCAGTCATAAAAATCTTCATATAGCCCATAAAGTTTAATTGTTATAACAGATATAGTAATTTAAGCTATTTTTTACATAAAATTGTATGTTAATTAAATTGAGATGCGTGTTAAACAAATAACATTGTTTATTAAACTTATTAACAAAAGAACGTAAAAAAATGTAAAATATAAATCCATAAAAATATAAAATATAAAAGTGTTCATACACTTATGATATCTACGTAAAACTAAAAAAAATTAAACTTAATATTGTATTAATATCTTGTAGGCACTCTTTTTGCATCAATAACGGCCTGTAATTTTCTCAGCATTGACAAAATTAATGTTTTTATAATATCTGGAATAATTTCGTTCCAAGCTCTTCGTAAATGAAAATCTGTAATATATTTTTTGATTCTATTACTTAACTCTGCCCAAATATGCTCGATGGGGCTAAGATCTGGCGATTGGGGTGGTGTTAACAATTATTGTGGTACATTATACAATAACCAATGTTTAACAACCACAGCTGTACGTTTTGAATCGTTATCCTACTGGAAGAAGACCCATTTTCCACGCCCAAACGTTCAATCGAAGTTGGCAAATTATCTCGCAATATATTCAAATATTTTAGACGATCTATGATATCTTACAGAAAAAAAATTTTCTGTCGAATCGCTATTCAAATGCGATGTCATCAAAAATGAAAAACCCTCTTTATTTGTATCATCCCACAACTGCACGGTGGCATTTACAGATTGTTGTAATTCCAAAAAACATAGAGGTGTTTTTAAATTATTAGCCAAAATAACATACCAATTTTTCATATTCATTGCATCATCTATTAAATTTTGTCGAATATTATTAAAATTTGACATTGCACACTTCATGGGATTGGAATCACTGGCAGATCTATTGTTTATCAAATTATCAAACAAATCATTCAAAGAATCGAGCCATGTGTTGTATACTTCGTATATTTATGTTACCTGCTAATGAAGCGCTAAAGAAAGCAGCTGAAACTTTTTTACTAAAGACTTGAAGCGCGAGCTTGTATTTCATTTTGTCAAAATTATTGGGATACATATAAGCTTTTCTGACAATTTGTAAGCAGCTCGCGTACTTTTACTACTTTCCAAGTTCCAAAGCAAACTTGGCATCTTGCTACGAAACTGGAGAATTATTAATTAAAAAATCAGATTTTAATAAATTGTTTCTGATTGCTTTAAATAAATGTAAATAAATAATAAATTTTTTGATTATTCTTTAGAAAAAAAGGATTTATCAATAGAAACTTCAGCTGTTAAGCTTTGATTATTGCCTGATCCCAAACAACTGCTCTTATTTTCAAATTTGTTTCATGTAATACATCTAATATTTGATCTAAAATTATTGATAATTCATATTTTTTAATACTAGATTTTACAAGAAAGAAAGCCAATGGTTGTTTTCAATTAATAAACAGCCTGCGTAACCTAATTACAAGAATTTGTGTATCCAAAGATCCTAAATCTCCAAAACCTTTTTGGGGATGTTTGTGGTGTGAGGATGCAGGTTAATTCTGATTGACACTGGCGTATGGTGTATGTATTACTTTATTTATTAGCGACATACATTGAAGCGCGAAGGACGCGGAAGACGCGGTGAACATGTAGTCCTTCGCTGATGTCCACGTCGCGAGCCTATCTGTGCGTCACTTGCCCGAATTTTCTTTTTTTACTTTTACACTGAACTCTACTCTTCTCGCTGAACTGAAAAACTCTGCCGAACTGTACCGAACTCAACTGGAAGCTCCTCGCTTTTTTCGCTGCGAGGAAAACTTGGTCCCCGTTTCGGACATCCCGAATTGGCCGATTCGATTTTGAGCTTTAGTCAATTAGGTTGTCACGAAATTGCGCCGCCTACTCCTTGCGTTCGTGACGCGCTTTTTTTGAGAGTGGGGCTGCAATTTCGCCGATTTCCCAGAATTGTGGCGATGTAGCAGGGTCTCCTCTGGGCCTCACTTTCTTCAAGTGTTTTCCAGATGACGATCTGGGTGGCCCTTAGAAATCCCAGAGTTTATGACGCTTCGCAGAGATGCTATTGTGGCCGAATTTCTAAAAACTATAAGTGCGGACGTCTGGTCTTACGCACTGTAAAAACTAAACTTGGCCTTCGCAATTCAATAGCACAGGCGCCACGTGAGTCGTAAATTCTCCTAACTTCTTGTCTGAGAAAACGTCTTCCGACATCTGCTAGCCGCTACATCTTCAATGATTTACAGTATTCGACAAAATGATAGCACACACTGAAAATATATTATTTTCTTAATTTGAAAAGATTTATTTTACTATGCTTTGTATATTTAGAGCAGGGCATAAATTTAACTGTAAACTTTTATAAATATAAGTTATTTAGTAAACTTTTAACTTCTAAATTATTTATCTTTCTGTTTTAAATTAACTTTTACATTAAAATTTTAATTCTGTTATGAAAGTTCAATTTTAACAGTTATTTTGTATTTGATTAATAAAGATTCTAAAGATTCTAAACACCATATGAGATCTTGTATGAAAAACAACATATTCGACATAAAAACAATAAAAGGAATCTTTATGAGACATAACGAGAATACTTATCGGATATACATACCAGAAACAGAAAACATAAAATGCTGCTGCGATGTAAGGTTTGATGAAGAGAGAAATGGATCGGATTTGCTACGCTACGAAGAAGGTAAGAATGATAAAAATGAAAACCTAATTACCATAAGATTACCTAATTACCTAGAAATTGTCGAGAAGGATGAAGACGATAACGAAGTTACTTAAGTGGAAATTGGAGAAGGAAATTAAATAATTTTTAACCGTGTCGCGTAATACGGTGCCCAAAATGTCAAAAGCAATAGCATCTGAGAATCTGTGACGAAAAGTCGCCCAAAGCGTAGTGGTCAGGGAAAAACAGATTCCTTCAGAGAACGTGTTGGCACTAAAAATCTAGCTGAGATGCGCGAAGCAGAGACGCGCCACTTTGGCATCTTTGATAATACTACTGATGAGATTGAAAAGTTGCTAAAAAATCTAGCGATAACCGTTCAACGTGTGGCAGTTCCTTTGCTGGTAGCCACGCGTGGGATTGGCTTTTCATCGGTGGTATAGCAGGCTCTGCATGATCTGGAACCAACAACAGATTGAGGAGATTTGTGCAATTTTCCAATATTTTAGAATCTCTCTTTCTCTCTGCTACTATAAACTGTATCTCGCTAGGTACGGTCAAGGCGAGGTGATCGCCTCTAACGTAACTATTTCATTCTTGTTGAATGAAGAAGTGCGACAGATCTGGTGTACCATTATCCGGATTTCTTTGTTTAACATTTTGTCATCGATCGGAAAGATTGAAGAATCTACGTGGCATTCATATCCTGATTTGTCGCATTCTGATGACGGAAAGCATGCTGCTCTCTATTTGTATCCTGATAACATCCGTAATACGTTGGAACGCCTTTCTAGTCCAGATACATCCCGGCAGTTTCGGGATTCGTTCTATTCTTTGAATCCTTTACCTGGTGCTCGTTGGATACGTCCTCCTGAAGGAGGTTGGCTGATAACCCCGACGATATCTGGCCAGCAGATTATGGTCCGGTCCAGATGCAGAATGACGTTCACGCTTATCGGAACGTTCTGACGCACTTTTCTGAAATACTCTCCAACTGTTCTTGGAGTGGTAAAGCGTCTAAGACGGGACTTGTTTTCATGGATCCTGTTCCAATGCGCTTTAGCGCAACGTTTACTGGCAACACAATATTCTATTGTGAAATTAGCTCGGACATGCGATCGCGGCGACGTTCTGCAGATCGAATGCCATCTGGCTTCGTGCTCTCGTTAGGATACCCTCCTTTGCTTTGGGTACCCTATCTCTGTGTTTGTCCATTAGTTATAAACATTAAACATCAGAATCGTCCCATGGTCCTCAATCTCGAGTGGCCTCTTCCATGAAATAGGCGAGGAAGTCTTCCCACGCCTAGGAACGGGGGGTCTGATTAACGTTTGCTCACAACATAAACCGCCACTCGGATTTAGTTTCCGAGATATTCGCGAAAAACTTTTGCTACTGCTACAATGAACTGTGCCTATATCTACGCATTCGTAGCATCGTATGTGTCAGCACGGGATCGCTGCTTGTCTACTGTTTCTGTAAACATATCGTGGCGGCAGGCGACCAATATGTATAACGGTGAACTGGTTGGAAAAATACCGGTCGTTACAGGGGCCATATTCGTGTACATGGGAAAGAAAGACTGATCAGAGTGGATTTGTGTTAAATTTTCTGAAGAGGAACCTCCCTCCCCCCTTCGGGGGGTCCGACCACATTATTATCGAATATCACACCTCACAATTACACGAAATCGAAAAATGTTGAAGTGACTAAAAGTTGAAGTGACAAGTTGTTTGCTTTAAAAAATCTAACTCAAACTCACTTTGATCAATCTTTCCTTCCCGTGTAAATTTCTTCAGGATGAATTCAAATTAGTAAAGAAAATAAATATTAAAGTTAATTATTTATTGTTCTATTTCTGTTGTATTATTAGCTGGAAAGATATCTCCTATTATATCAAAAAATGCAGTTATGCGGTTGTTAAAATCATATTTTCAGCGGAATGTAAATTTTACTGAATAACCAATGTAATAGTAATTGCGTGTGCCATAGCGTGGAATATTAGTTTCCCTCCAAGTACTCAATATGTTGCGTGTGTGTTCCTGATGTATAAAATTCATTTTATGGTTAACTGTTAAATGTTTGTAGCCTTTCATACTTAAACAGTTGTAGGACTTCCAACAGTTTGATATTATGGTTGTTCCCGATTTTATCCATCGTTTTATAATATCTAATAAGGTATCAGAAGTGCGGTCTTCAACGGGTTGAATAAAAACGCGGTTCAAATCCTCTAAAGATCCATTGTCCAGTGATAAGGCAACCTTTATTTTATTTTCGTTTTCCTATCTCGGCCTCATCAGTTTCGTCGATTGTTTCGTTTTCTGCTTCTATCATAACTGAATCCTTTTCTACCCACACGACACATAATTTATCAGTGAATTGAATAAAATTGCACTGATAATTGATGGACCATTGTGTATTCGAGAATAAAAATAATGAATGGATTTGATGTATAAATCACGAAACGTACAAAATATCTATCTATCTTTTTCTCACTCTCGAGTCTTATGGGACACTCTCTAGATTATACTTCTTTTCACTCTCAATACTTGCTCTCCAATATCCTCACATACCTCTCTCTCATTCGCTCTATCTTGTACCATGCTGTATACAAAACACTCAGACCATACCACATTACACTCATTACACGCCTACCCGTTATCACAACATAGACTTAAAATTGAATTCGCTCATACGATGATTACATACATACTCGCCACACTGATCCTTCCATGCAAATACGCACTTTCACTCCATAATATGTTATGATCTAATAACTAGTACCATGTAATTCCCTGCGAAAACTTGCCCAATCAACTGCCGTGTGTTGCGTTATATTTATTTCATTTCTAATAAAATCTTGACGCGGTGGCATTATGTGATATGCTATAAACAAATATTTTGAATATTTAAATAGTCATGTTGAAATCATGTATTACGATATGCACTAATTTTTGTTGCATATTCCGTTTTCAGTTGTTTTTTTCCAACACTGAAATATTGAAATTGAGCAGAATAGAGTACATTTTACCGATTCTAATAATTTTTACGGAAATATTTCGTTTGAGAATAAATATCTGAAACTTTAAGCTTTTCAGAAGAAATGTTATTGGTTGATTGCAATCCCGTGAATCACATTCTTTTGAATTAAAAAATTTAGTAATTTATCATAATCATTACAGATGCTTAAAACTTTATGCAGTTTCATGATTCAATTCAATTCAATGTATATGTTTTAATATGAAGAAAAACTATTTCTATACACTTTGCATTTGTTGCTGTTTTTTTCAAATACCTTATTCGACTAACCCTGTCTATGTTGTGCCGGACCGACTGTTAGACATTTCCCGTTCAGGCCGCGTGGAGCGTCCTATGCTTTACGATTATACAGTTTCGCTTCTGACGTATGCCTTACAATTTTTACAATAATACAAAGACCATAGTAATCAAGAAGAGGGTGTACAGTTTAAGATGCACAAGAGAACAAAGCGATAAATTTAATTTTCAAGAAATTATTTTAAGCAGCACGGGGTTGAATATTTACTTTACCAGGCGAGTTGCATCCTCCTATATATTTTTAATGATATCTAAATTAATTTAAAATAAAACATTTTATTTCAAATATTTTTAATATTGTTTACGTTACAAATTTGCTTACAATCACAAAGGTATATTACGGTGAACTTTGTTGAAACATAGCAAACATAAATGCGGTTTATCGATACAACTATCACAGAATGTTGCAACTTTTATGGTAGAATTTCTTGCCAATTGTGAACCAAACATTTTAACGTTATTTTAGTAACAAATTTTTACAGCGTCTTCTTACTGAAATGAAGTTGTCTTTCCTTTTTTTAATGGCGAATTCTTTTTGGTATTATGGACAGAGAATCATTGTTAGTGCAAGACATCGAAGATATAGTTAATCTTTTCTTAATTTCAATGGTTGATTTTATTGTTTGTAAGACTATTATATCAGTCCTGTGTTGACTCGCGTGAAGGTGGGACGTGTTTAGTTCCGTGTGTGCTGACTATACGTAGTGCTAACTGCTCTGGTTTCGTGTTTGTCCTTGTCGCATCCCAAGTCGATTGGATGCGGCAAACGTACATTTCTACATATTTTTTATTCGAAAGATAAATTCCTGTGTACAGGAATCTTTTCCTTAAAACAATGGATAAAGTAAATGCACCTCAAGATATGATTTCTCCAGAATCTACATACGCGAGTGTGATTCAAAAAGAAAATTTTCCCATGAAGGAACATGCCATTGTACTTGATGCATACGAAGATATTACCATAAAAGATTATATTTTGGGAGTTGGAATGGCTCTGAACCCAACTAATATTCGATTTGTCTCAAGAATTGCAAATAATAAAATATATATGTACCTCGCAGACAAAACATGTGTTGACAAACTTACGTCTGGTAATTCAAACATACTCATCAAAGACCGATTGGTTTCTGTTAGACCGCGAATTATGAAAACCAAGCGAATTATTCTTTCTAACGTCTGTCCTATTATTCCTCATAATGTTATACTAAATGCATTCAAGCAAATGGGAATTAGAATCGTTTCTCCTATCTCCTTCATAAAAGTAGCATTCACAGAAGTAGGAGTCACACATACTCAGCTTTCGCAGGTAGATATACATTCATCCGGACGATGTAAACAAACTTCCGGAGAGTCTACAAGTAAATTATCATGATATTTCTTACTGGATCTTCATCTCAATGGACAACTTAAAGTGTTTCCAATGTAAGAGGGAAGGACATTGGCGAAACATTGTCTCAACTCTAATAATAAACCGCAACAACAAATTGAAAGCTCTTGATTACTGACCCAAGTGAGAGATACAAACAAGGCGGAATCATTTCGTCCTTTGATTACTGAAAAGCAACAGTCCTTAAATGAGGAGTATAAGGTTCCCATCCGAAACAAAATCTCCAATTAGAGACCACTCTCTACAAGCTCTAACAGTAGTTCCTCGCCAGTTGACCCCACGACAATGGATAAAAATGTAACCCCCACCACGATGGATGCAAACTCCGCCTCAAACAGGGAGATCTCTCCTTTTGTAACCCCCACAAAGCGACCTATCAGTCCGCTTAAGAAGCAGAAGAAAGATGGAATTAAGGTTGGTCAGGTTGAACCAAAAACTATTGATTTGGCACTTGAACCAGTTAAACATATTTTTATTAAAAATCTGGACATACATATATATTATAAAATTCGAACAGTATATAGAATTGCTAATTAAAGCCAAAGGCAATCCGGACATTGTTCAGTTGCCACAATCCTACACTAATAACTTTTCTTCGTTAATTAAAATGCTGGGGGAAACCTGCTCCAGCTTGTCAAACAGATCGATTAAAAATAGAATTTCATGTATTAAAAAACTTGAACTTCGTGGCAACTGGACCAGGAAAATAAGGATCATGAAGATGGGTCTTTCTCATCGCAGGATCTGGACTCGGACTCCATTTCATCAGAGGACGACGCTTCGATCAATCTCAGTCCATTTCTAATTAGCGTTTCCATAAATTCAAATTGCCGTCACCTCTGGGCTAGTACTGGACTGAAGTTGCCATACTGGAACTGCAGAGGAATTTGCAGTCGTAGAAAGGAACTACAAAAACGCATAGAAGAAGTCGATGTATTTATAGACGTGGAAACTAATCTAAAAATCATAAAAAATTTGATCTTTCCGGTTTTCACACATACAGAATTGACAGAATTCACTGACCTGGTGGTGGTATTATATTTTTGGTAAGAAAAAGTCTAAAATTTACACTCATCCAAAATCTGTGTGGTATTACGGACAAACTGGAAACAGGAATGATCAAAATACATTACTTAAGTTCCACCTTAAACTTAGCTGCCTGCTATAGGGTTTCTGGACGCTCGGTCTCACAGATAAATGGAACCAGTCTTTTCCTCTCTGAGTATACATGATCCCAGTCTCATCTTCGGCGATTTCAATTCCCATCACACTTCATGGAACTCCAATATAGATACCAACGGAATCAAACTCCTAAACTCGATAAACGACTCTGATTTAATATTAGTTAACCAAAATACACTTACTTACATTAACTTTAACCAAAATAGTTTATCTAATATAGATCTAGTTCTCTTCTCACCAGCCATTTATGATTTAATTAAATTCAATATTCAATATTCTCTATCATTCCTGGAGATCAGATCATTTTCCTATAATTGCAAATCTTCTGGTCGATAAAACACCTTACATCCAAAAACAACGGGGATTTACCTCCAAAGAAACTAATTGGATCCAATATCATGATGAAACAATCACATTCGAAATTTTTAGACCCTTCGTTCAATTTACTCGATACTATCAACAAATTTTTTTTTAAATGTTATAATGGAAGCGATTTCAAACTGGACCCCTTCTTCGAAAACCGCTAATGTCAGACAGCACCGGAACCTAGACGAGTGTAGTAAGCTCATACTTAGAAAAACTGCACTTAAAAAGTGGAGATACTAATGCAACAGAACCGTTTATATAGAATATAAAAAACATGTAGCTTCAGCGAAAAAGTATATAAAGAAATGTAAAGTTGACAATTTTAGAAAATTCAGAATGTATCAACTTTGAAACCAATGTGACATATGTCTGGAAGAAATGCAGGATCCTAAAAAATAAATGAGTCAATGTTAAATTCAATGAAGGCTACTCAGATCGATTAAATAAAATTGAAGATGCAGTTAACGAACTCAATCCTCCTTGGGTTTCCTTTCGCCTTTCCAAAATTATACGTTAATGAAAATAATCAATTTCTCAGTTCGCTTTTCGGCCTTCATGAATTTACTCTGGCCCTTAATAGTTATAGCCTCAAGGCCTCCCCAGACTCTAACAGAATTGAATGCATTCTAATTGTCAAACAGTCTCTCTCAACCAAACTGATACTACTTGATCTGCTCAACGAGATCTATTCGCTCATATATCCTCCAGTGTGGAAGGAAAGTCTTATGTTTTTCATTAATAAGAAGGATGGTAATAGAATCCGACCCATCTCATTAACTTGTTTTTGTAAGATTGGAAAAAATGATTAAGTCAAGGTTTTAATAGAAACTTCTAACCTTCCCTCCTCTTCTCAGGCTGGCTTTCGACCAGGAATATCTTGCGCTGACAATCTTGCAATGCTGACTATATCCGCGGAGGAAACCTTTTCAATGGGCAAAGATGTACTAGCTTGCTTTTTTGATGTCAAGGGAGCGTTTGACAATGTTAACAGTGATATTCTAATGAAAAAACTCTGTGCTATGGGCTATATCATAACATTGTTAATCTCGTAAGCTTTCTAACGCACGAACGTAATGTCACGTTTGTCGTCAACGACTCCTACACTTTCACAAGAAAAGTATTTAAGGGCCTGTCCCAAGGTGGAGTCCTCAGCCCTCTCCTATATCTTATTTACGTCAGTGATATTACAGTCGGCCTAGATCCTTCTATCCAAATTTCACAGTTCGTGGATGACAGCTATTTACTGTCCAGTCACAATACCTAGCAAAAGTAAAAGAACTTTAGAAAAAACCATTGTCACCTTAGATGCCTAACCACCTTGAGCTATTTTTAGTAACTGAAAAGACTATCCTTATTCACTTCAACCAAAAAGGGATCCGACCAGGTACCTGTTCGATTGTTGAGAATATTTTTCAACTACCAGCTTAAATTCAATGTGCACATTGAGTACGTCCGCAATAAATGTTCAAAAAGACTAAACATTCTTAAGTTTATTAGTGGCATAAAATGGGGAGCTGGATCTTCCACACTTATTTCTTTATACAAAAGCCTCATTCGTTTTTATATCGATTACAGTTTCTTTGTTTTCGCTCCTAAAACTAAAAACCTAATGATAAAGCTGAAGAGAACTCAATACGCAGCTCTAAGAATTGCTCTAGGATACCGTAGTAGCACTCCCATCAATATTATATTGGGTGAGTTCAGATTGTGCATGTTACAGCACAGAGCCAAATATTTATGTAATCGATTTATAATGAAAAATCTCTCGAACAATGGAACAACTTTGTATAACTGGGTTAATAAACTCCACAACTCCACTATTTGGAGTAATCTGGTACTTAAGTCCCACAACATACTTCCTAGTAATCTAGTGCTTAAATCCCACAACATACTTCCTAATCAATACTCTGGTACATAAAAGACAATAGCTTGAAACGGAGAAAAACTATTCCTCCTTTTTATATGAATATAATTTACTCCTTATAACAATATCCGAATTTGAAACCGAATTGGGTTATCTCCTCAAAGATGCTGCGGATTCACCAGATTTAAATACCTTCTCACTATTGGGCTTACATAGTTATTTCTCTATCTTCTCAGCTAAATGTATTGCATTAAAAAATGCTGTCAGATTGGCTCTTTAGTCCTCTCATGATAACATTTTTATATATTCAGACAGTTATCTGCCTTGCGAGCCTTAATTAAAATCTCAGTCACTATCAAAACTAACTCATTTATTCTCGATATTTGAAGGCTTATAAATCTGCATTCTTCAGCCAAGAAGAAACTATATTTTTACTGGATCCCTTCTCATATTGGAATAACTTTGAATGAAAAAGCGGGCAGCTTAGCTATAGAAGCGTTATGTACTAATGTTTCGCTAGATATAATGGTTCTATTCTCTGATTTTTCCCATAGCTCTAAAAAGCAAGCTAAGACTGAACAGAACGACAGATTATTTCGGACTCTGAATTTAAGGGTACAAAATTTTTCAAAAGCTATTACCATCCTTCTGCTAAACCATTTCATGTAGGTTTGTAGGTAGTTCATGGTTTCATGGTTTTAATGAAAACTCCCTAGAGACTTTATTTGTTGGACGAATAGACTCCGAGCAGATCATATGCAATTAGCTGCTTCCGTCTTCAAAATTAACTTAGCTCTTGAAACAAAATGTTTGTGTGGTAGTGTAGTTCAAGATCTCAACCATATAATTTGGCAGCGCCCCACTTTCAACGGCAATAGGAATGTCTTAATAAATAAATTATGTGGAATGGGTTATTTCCCTCCCCACACAATGGACTTCTTTTTAAGCAAACTATATATTACTCTTGAGGCCAAAAGTCAATTTGATTGCTGTCGTTTGAACAAATTCGAGCTTGTTGATTAGATGTTTTGCATTAGGAAAGTAAACAAGGGATCTACTCCAGATCTTATTAGAGACTTATTAGAGACTTGTATATAGTAATAAATAAATAGTATATGTTGTATATAGTATATAGTATATAAATAAATATATAGTAAATAAATATATAGTAATTAGGGTATTTGGATGTGAGTTCCACCAAATTCCGCTCAAGAAGTTGATAATATTTATTAATTTTGAGCGTTTAGCATGGATTTCATTGATGTGCCCTCGAAAAGCTTAAGAACTTTACGTTTTCAGAATTCATAATAGTGTGCTGATTAATTTTAAGAGAGACAGTATCTTCAGAGTGTTTTTATCTTTTGTTAAAAACTACTAGTTTAGTTTTTTGAGGAGATAGTTCCAGTCCTATGTCGATTAAGTTTTTCCTAATTATTTCTAAAGTACTTTCCATTAAATGGCTTGCGACCTCTAGGATGGGACTCTTTGTGTCCAGTCATGTCGTCCACATATTTAGAGATTTGCATTTTCTTTGGTAGATTTCTGCAAATTTTAGAAACATACAAATTATATAACAGAGGGTCTGTTTGTGTTCCAGATATATGTCAAAGACGTCCTGCAGCTAATTCCAGCTGCAAATTTCTTAAAACTATCCCTTTTTTTTTATTCTTAAATAGCTTTTTTAACGGCTATTTGTTTTTTACAGTTGATGATCTTGAGAATATTCGGGTGACATTGTCACTTTTTAAAAGCCGCTTTCCTTATATACTTATCATAGTTTATATCCTACAGGGAACTGGATTTCTGTGAAATTACTTGGATACATTTCTTCTTTTAAATGTGTATTTAAAAACTGTTTTTTTTATGTTTATACCATTATGTGATATCAATCTATTGTACTTATCTATTGCTGTACCCTTTAAATCTAGAACAAGAGTCTCGTAATGTCCTTCCATCAAATCTCGGTAGGTGGTCCAGTATGTTTTTATGGAAGATATTCTATTGCTCATTTTCTTGTATATCATCTTTTCAGTCTTTAAACTAATGGATATCGGGACGTGGTCAAATCCTAACGGGTCTTCCTCTTGTAATATTGTGGAGATATCCGTGATTCGGTAGTCAGACAGTACCAAATCTAGATTATTCCTGGAATTGTTTGAAATATTAAAATATGATTTGTGAGTTAAAATGTTTATTTCGTGTTTGTCAAATAACTATAAAAGAGACTTCCCATTCTTATCCGAGGAGTTACAATTCCACTCTATATGGTGGGTATTAAAAGCAAAAAAAGGGCCATTTGGTTTAATCTCGTTAAGAAATTTGTCCTATTTGTTCACTTTCAATCTGTTCCCTGGTGGTCTATAACAGGCAACTATATTGAATTTCCTGGATACGTTTGTAACCATGAAACAACAGGTTTCCACCTTAGGATCGCCTGCATCCAACGCATCATACGTGAGATAATTGGCAATGAAAATAATGATATCACCTCCCCTGCCGACCCTCTTATCTTTTGTAATAATATTGAATCCAGATAGGTTGAAAACTATTTCTGACCTAAGCTAAGATTCTACACATACCAAAATACCAATTTCTTTGGATAAAAGTGTGATTTTGTCTTTTTTGCCAACAATGCTTCTACAGTTTCAAAATACAATGTTTAGAGATTGCATTGCTGTACTATAACGTTAATGTATTATTGATAAAATTATTTAATTAGTTAACAAATTGGGTAAAAAAAATGTCTGTGTCTGCTTCTACCATCTTGTTAAACTCTGTTTTTCTCTTACGACCTAGCTCATTGGAGCTGTATGTATACTTCAATTGAGTCCTGGCGGTCCAACTGGTCTAAGTGTTTCCTGCTGCTTCTGTCACAACTGTTTTCTTCTTTCAAATGGTGTCTTCTGAATCCATCATTTTGATATCTTGTCTTTTTTTCGGGCTTTTTATTCTTCTAATGATGGCTTCTTCCAGGTTCCTTTCTTTGATCAACTCTATGAGTTGCTGGAGCAGCATTCTTCTTCTTCATTGGCTTTGTTCGACTCTTTTTTGAATCTTACGCTCATCTTCTTGTCCTGATGCATAGTTTTGCTCGAGTCTGGTATCTTTTATGACAGAAATCTTTCCATTGCTATCCCACTTATTGCTGTTGCATTTTTCCTTTCTATGGTATGATTTGGTGAGAGGGGCAGGAAAATCTTTTTCCTGCACTATTTTTATGTTAAAAGAATTGGAATGAAAGATCCTTGCTTCCTGCATTGTGATATTTTTTTCTTCCTGGGAGACAGTGCACGGGTGGTGAAGGGAACTACGATTTCCCTTGCAGTTTAGGCAATACTCAGGTATATCGCAGTAACCGTGATATTCGTCAGAACATCTAAAACACTTTTTATTATTTGATTTGCAGAATTTTTGTATGTTCCCAAATTTTAGGCACTTAAAACACCTTTTTACCTTCCAGATATATGGAGTAACTTTAAGCTAGACATGCCCCCAGCTTATTAGTAGTTCTGTTGGAAACGAGTCCCCTTTAATTCTCATTATGATTGCCTTGGTGTCTCTCCAGATTGTTTGTTCGTCCATCGATATTCTTTTTTCCAATTTTTCAAATTGCATTTGGCCTTCGTTTACTACTAATTCCTTCTCAAGCTCTTGTATGGTGCCGTCCCAATCAGTAATAATTCTCCATCTTTCTAACGATCTTTTTGGCTTTAATCTTGGCATTTCTGCTGAGTTTTTGCAGAATATCGTTAGCTACTGCAACAGATTTTGTACGAATTTTTACTAGTGTTTTAGAAATCATCCCAACTGATACTATATTTTTTCCTCATGACATGACTTGTCTATATATTTTAATTATGTTTTTCTTTTTGTCGTTCGAAGCTTCTTCCTGTTTTAGATTTCTATTCTATTAAGCACGTCCCATTTTGACCAGATGAAATCTTTCATTCTTCGTATCTTGTTCCTTTAGAACAGATTTAATTGTATTAGCAGCTTTAATTTTAGAATCATTTACTGTGTTTTCTACTTCAGAAATGGCCATTTTTCTATCTGTTTTTTCGGATCCATAATTCTTTTCCCTTTTTCACTTGTTCAAACTGTACCTCCATAATGTTTTCTTCATCTTCCTTTGTTGCAAACATTATATTCAAGCTTCCATTCTCCTCGCCTGGTTGGCGAGATGCCAAAGCTAACCCCAAATTTGTCTTACTTCCTTCCATTTCGACTTTAACCTTTAATATAAATTTTTTTCTCCTTTTCTAATTTATCACCCACGATATTTTTACTGACTATTCAAAAGCACCTTCAAACGGGGTTTCATGTCCTCTTATTCTGATTTCCTATTTATTGCCAATATTATCCCATCTTTAGTTCGGCCCTTCTTCTGTCTATCCACCGGGATGCATTCCGCTTTAAATCTAATATTAAAATATTAATGTTATTTAGTATTAAAAATTACAGTATTTTTTTCGAATATGTTTTAGCAGTTTCGCTTCATTTTGTTGTTTATTGCAATTTCTTTGTGGGGTTGCTGGCTTTTCCACCGGATCCTGATTTTCAATAAAAGCCGGTTTTAATCTTTTCACCGATATTGTTGCTTCTTTTCCATTTATAAGAATAATAAATCTCTGATCATCTATTCTTTTTACTACTTGGTGAGGTCCTGAATAAGGTGGTTTCAATGGAGGACGTAACATGATACTTCATCGAGACATAGAAAAACATATGAACATTCATAAAGGCACTCTTGAATGAACATTTTCGTTTTTGTATGATGTGGTGTTGGACAGATTGAATGGATTTCTCTGTGTTTTTCTAAAAATATTTCTGGGTCTGGTTGCTGCACATCCTCTATAAAGAATTCTCCTGGTATTCTTAGAATCTCTCCGAATACTATTTCTGCTGGAGATGCCTTAAAATCTTCTTTATATGCAGTCTGTAATTTAAATAATACCGCTGGTAATGCATCGACCCATGGAATTTGCGGATTGCACATTAACGACGATTTTAAAGTACGGTGCCACCTCTCCACTATTCCGTTTGATGCGGGGTTGTACGGAGATGTTCTAATTCGTTTTGCATTTATAGTTTTTGCAAGTGCCGCAAATAAAACACTCTCAACTTGAGAACCCTGGTCAATCGTGATAGTTGTTGGCGTTCCGAATAAACAAACCCAATGTTTAAAAAGTGCTGCTGTAACAGTGGTCGCTTCTATGTTTTGAAGTGGAATTGCCATTGGATATCTGGAGAATCTATTATTGTTAAACAGTATTTATACCCTTTTACTACAGGCATATGGATTATGCCTAAATGTATATGATTAAACCTGCTGTCCGGAACATTGATTTTCTTGGGCTGTAGTTTATTATGTCTATGTATTTTTGCTTTTTGGCAAGAAATATACTTCCGTGTCCACTTAAGTACGTCCTTGTTAATTCCTGACCACACGTACCTTTCTTTTACTTGTCGACACGTGGCTCTACCATTCAGATGAGATAATCTGTGCACAATATTAAATGCTGTGTGTTGTAAAACCTTTGGAATATACGGACGTACACGCCCTGTTGATGTATCAACGCAAATCTCGCTATTCTCCACAGTGAGTTACTGCAAATTCATTGATGTTCCGCTGTCTAAAATTGCTTTTAATTCCTTGTCCACATTTTGCTTCCTGTGGATCATCTGTGGGTTTAGCACGGAAGGTGTTTATGTTTGACAAATCCTTGACGAAGCGTCTGCTACAACGTTATTGTTTCCTTCCACGTAGACGATCTTTGTAACAAATTGGGAAATGAAATCAAGTTATCTCAATTGTCGTGACAATGTTCTATTTGTTCGTTGTGTGAATGCAAATGTCAAAGGTTTATGATCTGTCTTGACAATAAACTAGCGGCCTTCTAAAATATGTTTAAAATGTTTCATGGCAGCGAAAACAGCAAGTAACTCCATAATTCCATCGTAAATATTATAATTTCTTTCTGCTTGACTCAGTTTTCTTGAAAAGAATCCAATAGGTTTCCACTGGTCATCTTCCAACTGTTCTAACACAGCCCCAATAGCTGTACTAGAAGCATCTGTCAAAAATGTTAATAGTGCTGATGAAGATGTATAAACAGTGAGAACCGTGGTTCTCATACACGATTTTTGCACTCTGCAAATGACTGTGTTGCTTCTTTCGTCCACACTATTTTAGTTTTATCGTTTTTATTGACCTTTTTGTTTTACCTGTTAAGTGAAATCTATATCTGTGTCAGATGTGGTATGCAGTGCATGTAGTAGTTTACTATTTCCAAAAAGCGTCGGAGTTCGGATATGATTTCCGATTTTAGGAAATTATTAATTACATCAACACATTCCTCAGAAGATTGATACCCTCCTTCAATTATGTAGTACCTAAGAAAGTCGTCAATTTGTGTTTGACCGAAATTACACTTTTTTAACTTAATAATAAGCTTCGAGGGCATGGGTGCTTCGGTTATCGGTCTGCCTGGACTGTGGGCATAGCAGAAACACTGCCCTTCAGACACTAAAGGTATGCCCTGCTTTCGGGAGTTTCTAAAGAGCAGGAGCAAGATACGCAGGAGCAAGATCCAACTTCGAAAAAATCTTTTTTTGTGAAGTTTTTCAAACAATTCGTGCACAAAACGTGATGGATATCTATCGGGATCGTTTGAGGATTAAGCTTTCTGGAATCACCACATGTTCTCCATCCACCATCCTTCTTCTTTACCATATGAATTGGGCTGGACCATGGATTACAGGATGGTCGTATTATCCTGTGTTCCAATAGGAAATCAATTTCAGCCTTTGCCACATATAACTTTTCTCCTGATAACTTTCGCGGTCAATCCTAGACTGGCTGCCTGGTAGTGAATATGTAATGTGCTACCGGGCAGTCTGTAGTTATTGCGGGTGAGTGCTCAGTTGAGTTATTTCAATATATTTATTCAGTATTTTGTGGTAGTCTATTTGAGTATTCACTGTGGATATCTCTACAATAGCTGCTGAATGAAGTTCCCTACGAGTGGCAAGTGAAGTCCAAAGATCTCGTAGTCTCTTATTTTTAAAATCTATCATTACTCCGAAATGAACCAGGAAATCCGTCCCTATAATCGGTGAAGAAACGTCTCGGATAAGAAATGACCATTTGAAAACACGTCGAAGTCCTAAATCTAACTACATTATTCTGCTACCGAATGTATTAATAATTGAATTGTTAGCAGCATACAGTTTAAAATCAGGGTTTAATCTTTTTTGATGCAAACCCTTTAGGTAGTACAGACAACATTGATCCTGAATCAATCAAAAACCTTAAATTTATTTTTTTATCATGGATATGGAGTTGCACTTCTTGAGGAGGCTTACAGTTGCTGTCGTACACTGCCTCCATAGCTGACAGCTGTTGTAGTTTTCCTGCTCCTTTTGAATACAAGCACATGGTGTTATATATCGGTAAGCTTCTGCACCAAATTTCTTATGAAAACAAATTTGTGGTCGAGCAGGTGTGTTGGAACGAGATCTCGGGCGACGTTTTCGTTTGATGCTTGTTCGTATCTCCTCTATGTCGTTTTTAATTCTTGAACAAACCTCGTCAAGCTTTTATCAAGACTCTTTACCTTTCTTTCTAACCGCTCGTTCATCCCACTTTGTGTCTCGACTGCACATTACAGAGCCATTTGCTATATTTTCCAGTATGTTATCGGCAATCTCTGATTGTTAATATGTTCAGATCTGAACATAGAATTCTTCTGACACTGCTAGGTAATGTATTCAACCATAAAGAGCGTAAACATTTGTCTCTAACAACATCCGCTACAAGCTCTCTCATCTCCCTCAATAATTGTTTGGGTTTTTTATGTTCTAACTGAAGTTCATTTAATAATCTTTGTAGCTGTTTTTCTCTGGAATCTGAGAGTCGTTTAATTAGATTTTTCTTTACGCATTCATAGTTGTCTGACTCTGGCGGTGTCCGTATAATATCAGAAGTCACGTCGGAGTCACCAATTATTTAGCCGTTTTGCTTACTGATAGCAACGGGTAACTTTAAAGGTGGATATAAATGTTTTTGAAAATTTATTATAAAATGATATTCTTTGGTTTGTCTTCTCTGTACGATATGCTCTATAATACTACTACGCAGAAACTAAGAGCATCGGATCAAACTCCGATCGCTCTGGTCGGTAAAGAAGAGTGGTACACTCTGACATTCTGTAGCGACCTCTTCAGAATTAAAATCAATGTCATCTACATTAAAGCAATCCTTCCTGTAAACCGACGTTGCCAACTTTATATAAACTTTTAACAAACTCTAAACTAAAGAATATTTATAAATTGTTATTTTATTTTTATTGTTACTATGGAGATGTTTGCTGATAAATAGAGATGTATGTATAGACCCCATTATAGAATTTGTTATTCATTCTTTAACTAACGTAAAACAGTTATCTCTTTGTGTTATTTAAATATTATTTATTATAGTTTATAAAAAGTTATTAAAAGTTACGGAGTTCTTATTTATATTTGTAGTATTGTGATATAAACTAAATTATCATCATAATCACTATAATTCCTTCTCAATACCGTTTCCGTTTTCTTATTCATCAATTTTTAAACAGCATTCATATAAAAATTTCCGCTGCTCGATGTTTGGCAGTGATTTAGTTAGCATATCTGCAATCGCGTCATTAGTAGGACAATATTGGATTATAATTTTCTTACTCTCTATCAGATCTCGATTTTTTTTTATTATTATTATTATAAGAAAACTACAACAGACTCGTTTGAGTCTATCAGTAACTCAGATACATTAAATTAAAAAATAACATGTATAAGGGAAGCACCTTTGTGTGTCTTTTTACAATAGTAACACAATAGTGTGTTTTTAGTTTGTTATTAAATCTTGTGGTTTTGTTCTTTTTAGTCTTCGTGTGTTGTTTTCTGTGTTGAGTAGTTTGTTTGCTAGATAGTTGGGGTGTTGTTGTAGTCTGTTGTTATGTGTTTTGGCATACTGTTTAATGTAGTCACGAACATATTTCATATGTAATATTGTATATGTGGGTTATCGCAACTAAGGCTTTTCTAGGTAGTTCTTGCAGTAGTTTTGCGGTAATTAAATCATATCCCAGGGCTTCCTTACTATTTAGTAATTATATTTCTTTTGCGATTTCTGCAATCGTAAAATGTTTGATCTTTGAGGAGGCATCAGGAGATAAATTTAGGAAATCCTCTATAATTTTCAGTTCATCTTGTGGTGTTGGTATGTCATGAGGTACAAATATTTGTGATAAGTGTTTTGTAAATGTTTGAGCTTTATCTCCATCCTCTTTTGCCCATGATCCGTCCCCTTTGTAAATTGCAGCATTATGCTGCACAGGTCTTTTTCGTCGCTTTCCATAACGAGTAGTCTGTTTCCGGGTGTGGAAAGAGCATATATATTGCTCGATGTTATCATTTCTAAGTTTGCATAGTGACTGTTTCAACTGTTTAGTTAGCTTGTTTAAGATTTTTTTATCATCTGAGTGTTTTACTGAGCTGCCATTTTCTTCTGGCCCTTCTTTTTTTGGCGAATTTTTGTCTTATATACATTAGATATTTTACCAAATCAATCCATGCAGTGTGCTGTAGTCGCTCAGTTAATTTTTGAACAGCTTGATTTATATCAATAGGTGTCCTAAACGGGGTTGGAAATTTTATATGGTCGTTTAGGTAGTCCCTGAATGCAACCCAGTCTGTACTTGAGTTTTGTAATGAAGGTTTCTTTTCTTTGAGTAGTATTGTAGTTAGTAGTGTAAGATTAATGGAGAATGACCTGAGCTTAAGTCGTAATTATCCTGTATATCGCTGAGGTGAGTAGCGATCCCTTTTGTGATAAAAAAATCGAGTAGATCGGGTATCTTAGCGATGGCCAGTATGTTGAGTTACCTGAACTAATTGGTCGGTATCCATTGGCTACTATTGCTTTGAATAGTTTCCTCCATTTCGGATTTATTATCCTTGAGCCTCAATGCGGATGGATATTATAGTCCAGCTATGAACTTGCCTCCTAAGGTATCAAAAAATTCATTGAACTGATTGTTATAAACAAGATGTCTTGGTAGGCAATATACGGCCGCTATTGTCAAGGGACCAGTTGATAATTTTACTTTAATTGTTGTTGGTTGTATATGTTTTTCATACTTGTCACTTTCTACGTGCGGAGATTTATCACTGTTATGGCACTTCTTCCGCGTGCTCTACCACTAGGGTGTTGAGTGTGTAGCGGCCTACAGTCTCTCGAATACAAATCTCGAACACCGACTCGTACAAGCCGCAACTAGCTGTGTGCCTAGCGTCGAAGTCTAGCGATCTTTGATGTTAAGCAGAACAGGATGGGTGACCGTCCAGCCTAGCGAGTAGTTATAACAACAAGTGTCTGGGGGGGTCGCTGCCACCAGCCTCACTGATGAGAGTTTAGGCAGCGACTCCGAGACGAAATGCACAACCTTTCCTCACCTTATCTACCCACTATCTCAATCCCTTCAAGTGTAATAGCTTTATAATAGTATTTATAAATATTAAAATAGTCTTTGTTAGTAAGATGTGCTTCTGAAATCAGCAATATGTCAATTTCTTTTATATTTAGGAAGAATTCAATTTCTTGTTTGTGGTGGGCCGTTGGCGTCCCATACAATAATTTTAACTATATTATCCATTGATATTTTGAGAGTTTTTAATAATATTTTAGAGTTGTTAGTAGGTTAATAATTGTAGTATTCTGGTTCATTAATTGGTTGAACATATTTTCGAATTTGTCGAGAAATTTAGTTACAGTTCTATTTACATTCGTGGGTTCTTCTTGTTGTGTATTGGCTTTATCAGCCTGCGAGTAGGTTAGATTTTCATGTACCGGTTTCGTGTGTGTATTATCGTACTTACTTGTGTCTTGTTGGGGCGGTGGTGTTCAACCTTGTTCGTTGAAGTTTCTTGTAGACAGTGCATGTTTTATAATTTGCTAGGTGCGGACCGCACAGCACACACGTAGGCGGACTATCCTTATTTTTTCTACACTTACTTGTGGGATGGTTGCCTGCACATTTTACACAGTAGTATGCTTTGGTACAGTACATTTTGGTATGGCCATAATCTTGGCATCGTAGACTGTAGTATTATCCTTTTCTTACGTCCTGATTCTACTACTGTCTTAGTTCCTAACAGGTGGGAGAGTTCGTATATTTTTTTATTGATGTCATTTGGCTCCTGGTCTACAACATTGGTAGTGGTTTTTTTTGTTTTCCAGCTCGATATGTTGTTTACGTTGCGAATTATCAGTTAATTCCTGTTTAATGAGGATTGTTGGTATGGTTGGATGTAAGTTTTTAATGACGGTCCTGTAGGTTCTCTCTTGTTTTAGTTGGTAGATGTGGAATTCTACATTGTTTTACTTAAAGTGTTTACCCAGTTTTCGGTATGCCTCTACAGAATGTGTATTTATTTTAATTGAGTTATTGGCAGCCGTTTCCCTTCGGTGTTTTCTATTATATTATGGATACTATATTTATTGGCGTGGGTTACATTCGGTGTTTGCTTTTGTTGTTGTTATTGTTGTAAGAGAGATATTTTTTGGGTCTTTTTGGGTTGCTACCAGTCGACATTGCATCAGTTAGGAAATTTTCGTCGAGGTTATCTTCCTTTTGGAGGTTTTATATGGGATTATACGCCTCAAGGACACACTTGGCTAATTAGTACAATTATTTTTTGAAGTATTAATGGTTCCCGAACTTTGATTACGATTTTAATTTTATTTCAATTTTCTAATTTTATTAGGTTCTAGGAGGTTTATATACGATACAAATAGACGTCTTATCTCTACGACAGCCTGATCGCAACTAAGTAATGAATGAAATGTAAATAATTTTACTTAATTTTTTCTTGAAGTCTTCTAGCAGTCTTGCTATTCACATCATTTCCTGCCATTCTTCGTTTAATGATATATATTCAATCTTCGTCGATGATATTGCCACGCAGGATTATTTATGGCAAACTTATAGCACTTTCAATATTTTATTATATATCCGCTATTCGACTTCCTATCTGTTCGGGATTCAATTTGTCTCCTATTAGTTCGCCATTTTGTACTTTGTGATTTCCTAATCGCAATTTATATTTTCTTGCTCCCTTGATGCATCGTGTTGTTTATTTTGCTTTCGTCCAGTCTGTGGTTGTCGGACAGTTCTTCTTTCTGCTCAGTATTGCCATGCTCGCGATTATGTTAGGTCTCGTACAGTTTGCCACATAATAAATTCCCAATCAGACAGAAATATTCTGCAATCTGATAGCTGTTTAGTATTCTGTAATTTTTCGTATCCTGTGTCCATTGGTTTACTGGAGTCTTTTTGCATCCTTTAGTCTGTACGTATTTAATATTTGTTCTGTATGTTTCTCCTGATTTATGCGATAGATTCCGTATTTATCTTTCTCAATTTGTGTGCCCAGATAATTTGTTATTTTACCATTTTGTGATTTTAAATAGAGCTTCAGATTCACCTCTAGTTCCTCTGCTTCTTTCGTATTGTTTGTGGCTAAAAGTATGTCATCTACGTGTATTATTAGGTAGCTTCTTACCTTTAAATCGTGTCTCACGTATAAGCATGGATCTATTTTGCTTTACTCATATTTTAATTTCGTCGGTTCCTTTTTTATGCACTGATTCTACACGTTTTTGTTTTAAGCTATATATTGTCTTTTTGAGTTTTAGTACCCAATGCTCTTTTCCTTTGATTCCGTAGCCCTCTGGTTGTTTCTGTTATTTTAGGTGAGAGGATTTTATGAAACAATAGCAACTTTATACGCAATGGATTTGTTTTTACTAGTAGAGAGCTCAAGAGCGACTGTTACAATTTTAAGTTCGATACACAGCAGTTAGTGTGACTCCAATAGTTCTAGAACCTAGATCTATGATCGATAATTAGTTGCTCTAAGTATTTAGATGGCCATATTGCTACTGTTGATATTGTCTCATAACACTAGTTAAAAAACATATCTTGTATACCCGTAGCGTTTCTGTTTCTTATTTCAACATTATGGTTTTAGAAATAACGGTTCTTCTCTAGATAGTTAATTTTCTTACATATGTATATTACATCTTTGCATCTCTTTTGTTGAATGGTTCCTCGTGCTGTTCGAAAAATATTCTTTGTTTCCGCCTTGCGAATAATTGCGTCCTGACGAAGATATAGACCTATGATTCTTCGTCCTGAAAAAACGGTCTTTTTCGAGATGGTTAGTCTTTTTACAGATGTTGCATCTTTTTGTTGTAGATGTAAAGAAAACAGAATCTTGTGGAATATCGTCTGCGTTTAGTGTGCTTCCTTTGAGTTACAATCTTGTTATTAAATTCGTTAACGTTTTCTCTGTAAGTAGTGTGGAATCTCAGGTACTGGCGAAATGCCGATATTGGTTAGGCAAGGTGACTAATATCTTAATATCAATCTGTTGATTTAATACGTTTAGTCTGAATGCTAGATTCTCCAGAATACTTACGTCGGTGGACTTCCTTTAAGAAAAGTTAAAATAGTTAAAGAATTCCTGTGGTATTTGTTCTGTATCCTTTCCGTATATTGTTGTTAATTTATCAAACATTTCTTCAGAATTGCCACAATTGAGGAGGTGCATTTCGTTCTATAGTGGTTATTATAAATTTTTGAGCATCTGCATCTTTGAGTACCTATTCTGCTCTTTTTTTTGTCCAGTCATCCGCAGGTTTCTCTTTCCCGATTATTAAATCATATTAGTTCGAGAATTTAAATATTGTTATTTGAAATTTCCACAGCTGGAAATTCGTTTCGTCCTATAGCTTTCCAATTTGAGTGGTATCCTCACCGTTATTGCGCAACTATCACCATTCCACCCCAGTCCGCCACAACACATCCTTCCGTGCCAATGTTCTGATCGGAGGATGCTCGCCGCATCTCCTCTTACGATGGCAACGCATCTTAGATCGTCTCCTGTTCAGTCAAGGTGCTCCTGCATCCTAAGATTCTGAAAGAACCGCCAACACGACACTCACTTGATCATCGTGTGGGCGAAGAGATCCTGCGCCCTGATCGAATGGTTGAGGTTTGTCTGCAGGATGAGGCCCGCGTGGGCCGTCATTCCTTGGCATTCGTGTCATCCTCCTCAGCCGAATCCGCGGTCGACAACAGGTTGAATCTCTTTGCCATTTTTGTACCAGTGCTGGTTGTTGCTGTCGATGTCGAAGCCTGAGATCCCCCGTCCGCCGGCTGCACCGTTGAATCACGGCTGGTTTCCTCTTTACTTTTCGTCCCAACTTTCCTCTTCTTGGGTGGATGGTAGTGTTTCCCATCTAGGCGATGATTTGTCGGTCTTCCTGCGTCTCGGCAGAGACTGCATTGGATCCGAGTAGAACAGTCTCCATGTGCCTTTCCTGGCCACACAAGAAGCTGCTATCCACCAATTTTGCGAGTTTGCACCACGTGTCTGTATCCCATGCAGCGAAAACACTGCATGTGACGGACATCCAGGGAGTCGACTTTCGCCGAGACTCATCTAACCAGCATTCTATTCTACCTCGCCACCGCGATCGGACACTGCACTCATATGGAGCCCGTTCAGAACGACGCATAACCGCGCAGGTTCTCACATACTCAGCGTTACATCCACCCCAGGCGGCGACTGCAGCCGCTACCTCGGCCGGAGTAACCGAGTCATCCAACCCGCGTAATTTAAGCTTATAATCTAAGCCATTTTAACAGAGCTATTCTCATGTCCCCATCCTCGGAGAAGATCGCAGTCAGCTTGGCTGAGAGTTGCCAACTCACGTTGCCAATCCGCTGCTTCTGCAACAAAGAATCGCGCTGTCTCAGTGCCTTCTTTTTCTTATCATCGGCTCTCTTGGTCTTTCTGCCAACTACCTGCGCTCAGGTATTCAAGTCGGAGCGAGAGTTTTCCTTCACGGCTTCCCGAGGATGTGCGCGTAACATGTTCCTCCTTTCGGGATGCTTCACGTTGCTCCGTGAATCCTTCCTTCCGCCCCTTTTCGGGGCAGAATCAGATAACCCGGATGGACCCGGGATATCTTCCTTCCAAGGGATGAAGGAGGACCATTCCCCCTGAGTTCATCTTTTAGGACGGCGACCTTTAGTCGACTATCAGTTTCTTCATCGAGAGATGGAGTCTTCCGTACGTCCCGTCTGCTTGTCACCTCGCCGTGTTCCCAGGCTCGCTTCCGACGTTGGGAGTGCGTAACGGCGCTCCCTTCTTTTCCGTCCCAGCGCGTTCCTTCTTATGGTACCCCTACAGCGTACCATCGGAGGATGAGGATGAGATCTTCTTCCTCCTTTTCCTGCTCGCCTTTCTCCTTGACGATCCCGACTGGTCTTCCCGTCCGTCCTCGGAAAGCACAAGTGGTCGACTCCGTGCCGCTATCCCTGAGGCTGTCAGTCGTTCACAGAATATCGCAGGCCTGGCCCTGCACTTGCGAGTCCCTGCGATCATCCGATGACGATGCAGACGAGGCTTGCTTTACCACCCCTTCTGCACCGGGTCCTGTAACAAAGTCCCTATTCGGTCGTTTTGCCATGAAAATTTGATTAATTATCTCTCCTCGTCGTTTATTTGGCCAGCACAAGTTTTCAATTTCGCTGAAGAAACACTGTAGGCCTTACGTGAATCATCAGTTAGATTCGCGTCAGGAGAAACTCCTGAACTCAGAAAAACTCGCATCAGTCTCAGCTCCCTTAACTTTCTTATTTTTAATGTGAAGGAAATCTTGGATAAGACATCTGACTTTCCTGAGGGGAGAATAATGTCGGATTCCTATCGACTAAAATCTTCACGATGGTCTACCACGTGTTTTTTGGAAAATCTCGGGGCCGAGGCAGAGACTGAAAACCCGAAATATTTTGAGGTTTAGGTATTATACCGGTATTTGCTCCATATTATCGTAAACGTATAACCGCTATTTGGAAAATCGGTTTTAATACAAGTATAAGACGATCATACCGATATTTTATCCGATTATACCGGTATTTAAAAATACCGAAATATATACCGATACGGTGTCGCTTTACTGGCGAAAACATATTTTTCATTTCCTACGTATACATAAGAGTAATGAATCAGTAATTGAATTAGTATTAGAAATAATAAAGAATAACAATCTATAAATATGGTAATGGTTAGAAACGAGTATGAGAGAAAAGTAAACATTTTATTCTTCATTTGCTCGAATAATTCATACATTATCTATACAATCGTCATGTAAGTTGTAACGATGAGGTGATAAAACATGTTTTATAGTAGTAGTAAATGATATTTTATTTTTATTTTCGCGTTCCAATTCCATCAATATTTTTTCAACTTCATCCGTCTCTAAATTTTCATTCTCAATACACTGAGTGCAATTTTCAGTGTCATTTGAGTTCTGTGGTTCTTTTCATACAATATGCGTCCACAAGTCGATTATATAACGTTGTGCTCGCTTCTTCTCTTCTGACTTCAAAACTACATTATATCGAAGATCAAGAAATAACCCTGCCAGAAAATCGTTCTCAAAAAGTAATTTCTCTCTTGCTGTTATAGCATTAATAAGATTTATCGACAAATCAGTTTTAATTTTATTGGTTTGTAATTTGCAATTTGTTCAAATATGAAAAAATCTCCGATAGTAACATAACATAGTTAATTGCTCTTCTTGCAATTGTTTTGTAGTAATACGGGCTAGTGTTAAATTATTTGCTATGGATTCTATTAAAATTCAGTTTTTCGCTGATAAATCTTCATCAGACTCAATGCAAAAAGATTTTAATTCTAGCAAGCTTCAATAATCATATCTACGGTCGAATGTCACCGCGTAACACAATCTAATATAGGGCTTTTTTGATGCATAGCTTTTAATAATCCTTTTAGTGCTAGCGTACGTAATTTCCTACATACTTGTCTTGCCTTATCAATAACATCTGCAATTGATGTTTCTTAGCATTTTTGACAGCTAATTGTAGAGTGTGAGCAGCACATCTGACGCCTCTAACGATATATTTACTACCAACATATTGAGTTACTTCATCTGTTTCTGTTACTATACTAGAACTAAATTCAAAATATAAGGATGAATCATTGTTTTCATCCTATGATATTTCTAATGTGCTAGTAGTCTCGTTACCGGTTGCACTATTATTATTATTATTGTTGTTGTTGTTGTTGTTATTATTATTACTATTACTATTACTACTACTACTACTACTACTACTACTACTACTACTATTATTATTGTTATTACTGTTACACTCACTTGATACCAATAGAATGACAGATACCCGACTCATATAGGAACAAATAATAATCACATGAATAATAAAGTTATATAAAGTTATAAAGTTAATTATACATTTATGTATTTTTGCAGGTATTACATACAATTTGCCGGTGTTATGTCGAATGGGCACCGCAAACATATCGATCACAATTATCGCAAATGTTTGCGTATCTATTGTTATCTACCCAAAAGCAACACCGAGCTTGCTTTTGCCTTCCTACTTTTCTTTTTTTTTACAACATTTTATGCAATTCAATTTGCTGGTTTTCGAATTGTATGGTTCGCCTATCTATATTTTTTTTCGCATAAATTTTGCCCTAACTGTTTTAAAAATATTTTTCGTCACATTTTTAACGTATTTTTACTTTCCCATGCAGGATACTTTATTTGCCATAAAATGAATTATATACGCATTATACGCAGCGATGTCGATAAAATGCATAAATAAAGATAATGGCCAACGGCGAGTACACCGACTACACGAATACTCTCTTACAATCTTATCTAAAACACATACACCACTTTTTGTGGTATTATAATAATTAATTATATAGGTTTAAATTTTTCTATTGCTGATAATGTATTATGTTCGTGATGTAGCGTGGAAAGTAAAATAACCGATAAGATAATGGCCAGATAAGATAAGATAATGGCCAACGACGGATACACCGATTACACGAATACTCTCTTACAATCTTATCTAAAACATATGCGCCACTTTTTGTGGTATTATAATAATTAATTATATCAGGTTTAAATTTTTCTGTTGCTGATAACATATTACGTTCGTGATGTAGCGTGGAAAGTAAAATAACAGATTTTCGTGGCTTCGGTATGTATGACACTAACGTTACTTTATCAGTAAATAAAAATTCGGATGAATATTGTGACCGGTTTCTTATTTCTGTTAATGATTTCGGAAAATCTCGTCTGTTTTTTGGCACAGTTCCAATTAGAAATAGTTTTTTATCCAACAATTTGTTCACCTGAACTAAGATCTGTGATTGTCGGTAATTATACTATGATTCTAATATTTCCAAAAATTAATTAATTGTTTCACGACTCGTTGCCCTTGTTTTTCTGAAGCATTTCCACGTTTCCTAATGTATACATCCATGTTACAACAGTGGAATGTTTTGGAATTGCAGAGTCCATATCATTATTTCATACTTTCCTGGTTTGCTTGGCATGTATACCTTGAAGGAGCAACAGTCGCGAAATGAAACTAATTTTTCGTTTGACGAAACCTATTTCTATTGAATTATATCTGTCTTTACAGTTTTTCACAAAAATATTTGTAATGTCTCTCAGTGGTGCCAGTTTATCGTCAGCTTTTCTTTCTTCACGTGTAAGAGGATCAAAACGAATATATCTCAATATATCTACAAAATGGTCTCGCGACATTGTTGCTGCATAAAATCGTTGAAACAAAGAATAATCTACTTTCCACAGATCATGTTTAGATTGTCTTGATTCTTTGTATCTTTCAACGAGAAGTAGAAAACCCAAGAAAGCGCCGATTTCCATACGATCCACCGGTTTCCACTGTTTTTCACGCAACATGCACTTCTTTGCTTTCTTATTTGTGTGTAAAATGATATTTATAATTTAATCATCAATGAATAAATGGAAAGATTCATCTATTGTTTGAATATGTTTACTTTTTGTTGTCAGCGAATATTGACGAAAGACAATCGCTGTATGCTTGCTGGTTCCATATATTGCCAATTACGTCCAGATTCCTGGTTTTCTAGAACTACATTATCCACAGTTTATGATATATTGTCTTCTTGCATTTCGACTTCGAAATCTTGCATTTCGGATTCAGCGTTATTGATACACTTATCCGTTGTTTGATTGTTCACTATCAGAAACGTCTTGCGTTAATTGAGCGAACGAACACAAAGAGAGAGCGCTCATTGGCGATGAAGACATTGCGCCAACAAATGGAAACAACAAATAGAAAATACTAAAACAATAATAAAAACACTAAAATAAACGTTGAAATAAAAAATTGCTTCGATTTGCTGCACACGTCTTTCTGCCTCAGAACGTTACCAGAAACTGAATTTTTTCGTCTTTATTCTTCGTCGCTCAGGCAATTTGGCAGACACGTGTTAGCCATATGACGTTCGTAGGTCAGTGCAATCACTAACACAAGCAGCTCCCATTACTGTGTGCGTTATTGCATTCGAGTTGCTCTCAGCTCTGATACAGTAATCGGAGGGTTAACCTTCTGCTTCAAACACAGGACATTCAATGTGTGCTGGACCAAGTTGCAGCCAGCACCACACTCCGCGCATACGGTGGATGCACCAATCCGACACAGGTACTCCCCAAAGCACCTAGTGGCCGGTCAGAATTTGGGTCATCCGATAAGTAAAAGTTTCTGGACTGCGGTCCATCTATTGTTCCGAATGGGTAATAATTGCGTTCGTGATTGGCCGGTGACTTACACTATTAACCTCGGCCTTCCAGTTCTTGTAGGCACTTAAAAGCACTTAAGGCGACAATGGCTAATTTCCGTTTTAGTGCAGGAAACTCCCTTGCTGCGAGAGGCCTGGATTTTTTAAAAAATTGCAACATTTATCTGTAAAACAAGTGGAAACGGCACCATTCCGGAAAGTAAAATGGCTACCTCGTAGAATATTGTTTGATATTGTCGCCCGTATTGCACGGATGGCCATAAGCCTTTGTAGTCTGTATAAAATTTTAGCACCTGTCTTGTTTAGATGAGATCAGACCAGGCCCTCTTACAGAGACATCGATCTAATAACGCAGGTGTAAAGGTGCCTCACCCCGATCTTTGGACCGCTCACATTCGGGAGAAGACGACCGATAAGATGAGCAGCCACTCCTTCCACCCTGAAAGCCTGTTCAGTGAATAGTCTCAAAATATAAAGTGCTTATCCAAGGTAACATCCAGATATTGAATGTTATCTTTGGCCAATATTCTGTCATTCCCGACGCATCCATATCTGCGGAGCACGACGAGAAGCAGGTCATGGAACCAGGGTCTCGGCTTCCTAGGGAGAGAATCTCAAACCCAGATTCCTAATGATCGAAATTCCTAATGACCGAGGCCAATTCGGCTTCCATGAGTCTGACCGTCTTTGACCACGATCTACTCCCGGTGAGCAATGTGCACGCCGTCGGGAGTCGCCGTGCTCAAAGCCGGGTCGAAACGCAGATTCGACAAAAGCGGGCCTAGCATCGAGCCCTGTGGGACCCCTCTATTGATTTGGCGGGCGACTCCTCCCTCCCCACCAACGCTATATAACCGTTCTGTTATTCAGGTAATCCTTAATGATGTTCCGGATGTACATAGGCACCTCATGCCTCCTCAGCGCTTGATGGATCCTCGTCCACGGGAGAGAATTAAAGGCATTCACAATGTCAAGCGACATTGCCAATGCCATCCTCCCCTCCCCCCCACCCCCTCCGGGAGACACCGCTGAGCGAGCCAGGGAGACTACACGATCGATTGCTTCGATCGCGGATTTCTCCGCTCGGAATCTGAATTGCCCCTCCAAAATATTGAAGCCCACTTGGCTCAGGTGTTCCCAAATGCGGTTCATCACTATTTTTTATAGCATTTTGCCGGTCCTATTAATCAGGAAGATCGGCCGAAACGAAGACGGCGTCCTCTGTTCCTATTTTCCTGATTTGGGGATTTCCCCCTCGCCAAGCAAACGTTGAACAGTCCTTTTATGCTGCCATGCAAGCACATTCGCCGTCATCACAAGTATTTTGCCAGGGACCCCATCTGGGTCAAATGCGGTTTGGCGGGCTTCCATTCTTTTTACAGCTCCAGATAGTTCTTCATCCGTTACGGATTCCGAATCCCTATCGATAATACACAATCCCGTTTCGCTCCGAGCCTGAGGAAAGAGAGCGTTGAGCGTATCTTCTAGGAGCGATGGATCAAGGTCTCTGTGAGTGGAAGGGCCCTGGAACACAGCCTGTCAAGGACTAATCTGTACGGGTGGCCCCATAGGTCTCAATTGACAGCGCTAGCCAGCTCTTCCTAGGCCTTAGTTTTGGCTAACTTGATAGCTACTTGTAGATCGGCTGCGGCTTCTCTATATTCACTATAGAGGCGTACCCCGTTCACCGGTGTTCTGATCCTCCATCTGCCAACCCGCTGGAATTTCCAGACAGGGGGCACGCTTGTCTCCTATAACAGAATACCACCAATAAGTGGATCTTCTGTAGCCAGATAGTGAGCGGGGCATCGCAAGATCGCAGATTTCTCTAAGTTTGGCTTAAAGCCAAGCTGCCTCTTATTCTGGATCAACGAAGGAGCCCTCCGGCCTTTTTGGCTATGCCGCCAAATGGGCTGCAGCCAACAGAAGGTCTCGAGTTAGCCTTTTTACAGCCCATCAACCAGAGAGATGTTGTCTGTTAGCATCCTGGCTGCTGCCGTTTCTTGTATACATGGAGTGGAGACACAACAGCAAGTACCGATGATCGCTAAGCGTCTTCACCCTTTTCATGATCCTCCAATCCTTAACCAGCTTCGCTGCCAATGGAAAGGCCCACGATAGTTTAGTCGATTTGTTTACTGATAGCAACGAGTAATTTTAAAAGTGGACACAAACATTTTCATATTTTAAAACCTTTATTATAAAATATATAAAATGATATTCTTTCGTTTGTCTTTTCTATACGATAAACTCTGTAATATTACTGAGGAAAAAACAAGTGTATTTGGAACGACTTCAATCGTCCCGGTCGGTAAAGAGGAGTGGCGATGTCGCCACAATAGGTCGACCACGAACTTCCCCTGTCAGCGTACACATTTACTGATGTTTCTGCTGTTTAAAAGGCAAAGCCCATTCAGTAACTGGCCCCTAGTGTTCAAGTCGCCAAGGATAAAAATCTTTTGGAGCGAGAAACGCGCTAGACTATCTCTTAGCGTGTCCAACATCTTCTCAAAGGTCTCAAGAGACAAACCAGGAGCAGTATAACCCCCTACGATACCAATTTTACCCTATGCAGCCACAATAAAGTCTTGTGCGCGCCCCAGAGCACGAAGTGATGGGAAGATATCGTTCCCGTTGCGGATTATAGCCACTGAGTTCATGGCATCGGCGACCCAATCGTGACTAACAGGGACGCTGTAGGGCTCCGCTATGATTGCCAGTTTAACTCCGCCGTCGTTTGCATGAGAAAATCTTCAGCCTCAGCTGAGTGGTTCACATTGGACTGCAGACAGAGACTCGTGAGGGCCATCACTCCTGGATGTCCATGGCCTCTTCAGGGTCGCTTTCCTTATTTGCGGGACACCCAGCGGATACCCCCTGTAAACATGAATCTTCCGTAATCACCAGGGAAATATCCTATTCTACCTTAGATGCAGACGCCGAGGCAGCAACGGGATTCTTCGTTTTCCCATCGGTGGACCTCTGTACTGGAGGGTTGCAGGCTCTGCTTCCCAGTTTGTGCGACGCGGCACGACCCAAATCGGAACATAGTGGACAATTAAGTGGCGCTGGGCACGTACGTGCGTTATGGCTTTTTACTTCGCAAGCAAAGCAGCGATCACCACGGTCTACCTCGTATGTGCACTGACTCATTACGTGCCCGGTTTGCAGGCATCGATAATACTGCAGTGGAAAGGACGTCCTCTTGTGCCGAGGACCATTTCACCGTAATTCTTTTTGCCAGTGCAACTTTCCTACCAACGCAGGGCATTGGGCTCATATAGATCCCATTGACATGGGATAGTGGATAGCAGATCACATCGGTGGAAACTTTTTCATCCTTACAAGCCCCAATAGCCGCTACAGCACGCACCACTTCCGCCAGAGTGACAGATTCGTCAAGTCTGCTGGTCCGCAGTTCAGTCATCTTGATGGGACGCGCGATTTTCACCTTTTTCCTTCCTTTGAAAACGTCCTTTAAACCTCGAGACGAGAACTTCCACCTTTGGGCCGCTTTCTTTACTCGGAATCTCCAGGACAACACCGCCGTTCACTGCACATCGACAATGAATGTCCGCAATTCCGATCTCACTGAGCTTTACGGATCAGGCCACCTCAAGTAAATCGCCGTATTTAACGTAACTATCTGGGGCGGTTGTCACTTTCTTGAACTATTCATGGGCGAACTGGACAGTAGTGACCTTATTCCCTTCAGCCATCTTTTCCTTTTTACCCAGCACTTTCGACCACATAGTCGATTGAGGGGAGGGGGAGCGGTCAATCCATTGTATGAGTGAGCAGCGGCTGAGGTTCTAGAATCGCAAACAAAAGAATCGCTCTGGAGATCTTTCCTGTAATTTCTCGGGCAAATAATCGTTATATTCTTGTTTCTCATATGAAATTCAATCGAAATACACTATTATGAGTTTCGCTATCGGAGATTCGAAAATTTCGATTTCTTTGAAATATCTTCTAAATTAGCCGAAATATTTCGAATTCGCGGGTGTCATCCAGTTAACTTTACCCGTTTACAGTCATCTAAGTATTTATTTCTGGGAATTATTCCAACGGTTGAGGAATTATTCAAGATTTTTAATGAAGTTCTCTGCGACATCTTTTGATTTGAAGATAATTCTACTAATTTGTCGGCCGATTCCTAACCATATTCGTAATTATCGCTGGAAATTCATAATAAGTACGTCAGAAATATCAACAAAATTAAAAGTTTCGCTATCCATGATTAGTTAATTTCAATTTTTTTGAATTATTTTCTGGATTGGTTGAAATATTTTTAGTTTAGTGGTCATCCAATTACTTTTTCCAGTTTGCATCCATCTAAGTTGTTATTTCTGAAATTATTCTACTGGTTGAAGAATTATTTAAGATTTTTCATAAATATTCATTATTACTGGGAGTGCTTCCGTGTTCTGGAAAGTGTTTCCCCTTCGCCTCACCAGCGTCGTACATTCCCTTTGCGAAAGAAGAGGCAGATGTCACATTCCTACATATTTCTTTTCTTTTCTAATAGCAAGAATCATATCCGGCATCAGCTTTGCAACTCCGCGATGTATGACGACATGAGTCTCTATCCATATCTATCGCCAACGGCCCTGTGAGTTTTGTGCTTCTTGTAATAGGATGTGCGGATATTGGTCCATCTCTCCGACACGTCGCATCAATTATTTCTTACGGCGGCATTCGAAAAGGAGTTAATAAGACTCCTATATTGTTCTTGGGGCTCTACGTTATTCGGCGTCGTTTCGTTATCCTAACCATATCTTCTCACTTTGTAGCATACTCCACGATTGTCTTTGTCGATGACCTCCTCACAAAAGAAGACCACCTTGTTCTACAATATCTCATTAACAGCATGTTATTTACTACTGCTGATAACTTCCACCAATGTTAACCTCTATCGTGTCTTTGCTACGCGAAGGCTGGACGTCTCTTGAATACATGTTGAGTCCACTATGGCTCCCTGATCGCTCCGCGCAACATTCTTTATCTCAGTCCTTGGTTTCGATCCTCAGCCCACCGAAACCGTGAAATAATCGTATCCATTGAGCATTTTCGTCATCCGGTAGAAAAATCTACCGAATCGATAAGCAAACGTAGAACTTGCGTAAGTTTCTTTTCCTAGATATGATATGGCATTGACATATTTTGTGTCTATATGAACCGTCGAAATTAAATTCTTTTTCTAAATTGCTCGTGGATCGCAACATGTGTACCTGATTTTCTCCAATTTTCTACAAATCATTCTAAAAATTCTATATAATTTATTATTTTTTTTGGCTTCCTAAACGAATAGGAATATTTACATATATCGCTCTCACATAGTGTTAAGGACGCGTTTCATTATTGCACTTGCGAATTTGATTTGACTGATTTATTGTATGTATAGTAGAAGTTTACTTGTTCCTGAGTTTTAAAGATAACAACTGATTCTGTAAGACTTGATTAACTTGTTTATTTTGGATTAAACAATGTCATCTCAGGAAATAATAATAATAGTTGATAGCATAGCAGAGCCATATTAGCTTTATTTAATTTTAACGGACTTGTGGATACTAGTCTGCCACTTAATAATTTCTAATTGTATTAGTGATGGACTTGTTCTCACAAGTCTCATTATAATCAAATAAGGCTTAGTGGCTTTGCTATACAATTAATGATCGTAGCATCATCCAGATTTGGAAGCCGCTTCTCTTCATTCAGTTATGTAGAATTTTACAAGTAATTCACAAAAATTTGATTTTTAACACATGTATCTAATGATATTAGTACATGTAGCAAATACAAAATACAAAAAATAAAATAATAAAAATATATAAAATAAAATAAAAAATAAATTAATTAAAAATATACATATACAACATATACTATATAAAAAATTATATTTGGAATAATATATAACTGTGACGTTAGACGCCGTTTGTTTAAATCTCAGAATTATCGCGGCGTGTTGGATACGTGGTATTCCATTGAAGGAACAAACGAAGGTAGAATGAATCTGCATCAGAATCGATCGAGTCTTTGTTCTGTAGCAATCAGCTTCAAGTAATTCTCCGAACGGTACAGATCAAACAGCGAAGATCGAACGAACAAAGACGAACCTCGATATAATATTCAATGAACACTATTTATAACATTCTATTTCCAAGCGATAGTAAACACTGCGAATGCAAAATTGGGCAAAAGTTAATGGAAAAATAGTCTTACTCTTGGTCTTCGTCTTCGTCTTAATCTCATTATCAGTCAGTAGTCGTTCTGATTCGCCATTTAAGTAATCGTAATCTCAATTTTAATTTTGTTAGTCTTAGTCTCAGTAGTCTTGATCTTAGTTCCATCTCTTTCAAATCTATAGTCAGTGTTAAATTTTGTACGAATATTAGTTTAAGAATACACATATATATGTTATATACAGGGTGTGGCACGGAACTGTCACCACGATTTTTCAGGCGTATCTGATTGTGTGACAAAAAGTGTTTTGAACAAAAACTAATTAGTTTCTGGTTGGCTACAAAGTACAATATAAAAAATTCCAAAAACTTTTATTCGATAAAAAATCATGGTCACATTGATTTTTTCAAATCGCCGTGTATTTTTGACTTCGCAGGATTGTTGCTTCTGAAAAAACAAATTGAACGACCTACTATGACCATCAGATGACTTTCACTTTAGAAATTTAGGTTTAATCAACGGAAATGTTAATATCGAAAATTATTTTATTTCAATTATGTACTGTTGCACACTTTTCAATGTTATAAAACTGGTGGTGTCTCTCTAAATATTTTATAAATAGCGTACATATTTGCAGCTCTACGTGCATTTCTATCACATCTACCGAGCATAAGCAGCATATCTACCTTTTCACTATTAGAATACATGCTTAGTTTTGTACTGACAGATTAAGACTGAATATCAGAATTATCTTAGCAGAATGAACAATTGTAACTTGGTAGGGAGAAAGTTATGTTGATATTAATATTATGAAAAAATATTAACATAACTTGCACTGTAGTGTCAGACCGTCAAACCGACAAAAGTGTCCAAATAATGTGTAATTAACCGTCTCATTTCTGGTTCAGAGTTGATCCTAACTGGTTTAGAGAACATTTTCATGAAAAATTTACAATGAACAATTTCTGTTGATTAAACCTAAATTTTTGAAGTCAAAGACATTTAAAGGTAATAGTATAGTAGGTCGTTGAATTCGTTTTTTCAGAAGCAACAATCCTGCGAAGTCACAAATACATAGTGCCATTTTAAAAAAATCAATGTAACTTTGAAAAAAAAGTTTTTGGAATTTTTTACTTTGTAGCCAACTAGAAAGCGATTAATTTTTCTTCAAAAGATTTTTTGTCACACAATCAGAAGTGCCTGAAAAATCGTGACGTCAGTTATATGCCACACCCTGTATCTTATATGCTATAGTGTCTTCTTATTAATTATTATCAACTAAGCTCCTGATGGTTTTTGCAATCTCTGTGTGCATACAGTGTTGTTAGAAAGTTGACTCGATCATCTTTATTCACTAATCAGAACCGGACGAACGTGACTGTTGGCTCACGAGGTTACTCATTGACACGTAACTCGGCTAGATAATAGCGTTTGCTATTAGTTCATATTACGAGCCGGGACATGACATTACGGGTCCCATTGAAATCATCGACACAGATTTTTCCGACACTGTTTTCACCGACAATATTTGGACCTAGATTTGTCCGACAGCGACATTGCCTGACAACAGTTTCTATCGACAATGATATTGACCGACAACAACAATTTAGACAATTACGTATCGCCAAGACGTTGCCTCAGTTTGCGGTTATGGTCTTTTTTGCTTCTAGTATATCGAATAGAGTCATAATCATTCTTATTGTTAGTGAAAATAGTTAATTATACAAAAATGCCTCTACCATCCCCAGAAAATGATGGTTCTGTTATTGTAAAAGCTATATGATCAATTAAAAATAAAATATAACTAAACCTAACCTAAACCTTGTGTTATCATTAAAAAAGCAATAATGAACAAATATCATAATAATGTCATCGGTCAGTATCGTTGTCGATTAATACTATCGTCGACTAAAATTGTTGTTGATAAAAACTGTTCTCGGGCAACTCCAGAGTCGATGAAATATTGTCGGTGAAAACAGTGTCGGAGAAATCTGTGTGATTTCAATGTGACCCGACATAACATTATATTACTTAGCATAGTATTTGCTAAAACAATTCAAACACATCTGAAGTAAATTGTGACAAATAGGACAAATGTTCTAATCTTTTTTACATTTTTTCTAGCTTTCTGACATTTCAGACTTTGTCTCTTCTTCTGATAACATAGAACGCACAACCTTCTTATTGTCTTGTGGATTTTATAAACTTGTAAATGGCGAGACGCTCTTTTGTTTCCTTTTCCTTACTGATGGACCTAGAATTTTCCGAGTATAACCATTCTCTAACTACAAGTTGTCGAAATTTTTTTATTTTTATTTTTGTTATTGCTTTTTGGTACACGATATGTGCATTTACTTTAGAAGTTCTTATAAATAAATGTATTGCCAATTTGCGATACTATTTGATGATTTTCTTCATTATTATGGCATATGATACTATCTGACACATCTCAGATATATTTCTTTGTATTTCATTCAGGACAAGGTCCATGCATCATCTATGCAGCTGGTTCAATAAATCCGAAAAAAATGTCATGTATTCGTTACTGTACCACTTATTTGATCGAGTTTCACTTTATGGGTATCTAGAAATAAGAATTTATTTTTATAGCAGTGGATTGTAGATTGATCTTGTGTAATTGAGATATGATATATTTCCCGTTATTGACGAGACTACCTTTACTTACTGACGGAGATTTACTTTGTGGCTTACTTTGGAAACTTTCGAAATTCTATCTTTCTACTTGATTGTTAATTGCTAACTGAGATTCAGAGAAATTCTGAATTCATTTCGATGACCATTTGTTGAAATTCTGCGAGATTCTCTTCATGCTAACGCAACGGATTCACGCAAGTTTAGGAGGCAATGATAATCAACTTACGCAATGTGGAGAATAGGAAATTTGATACAATGACTTCCTCAAAACTCCTTTTTTCGTCGGTTGATGATTCTTCGTTATTGGCTTCTAGTTCTAGAAGATTGCGAACTTCAAACTGATCTTTGCTTCGTTTTGGAGTATGTTTTATACTGGGAAATAGTTCACTGACAAAGATGTACTTACTCCGGAATGTTGGTTGCGAGAGCTGACGAAAGGGTCACTAAGCTTGATGTTGCGCGGAATGTATTTCACTATTTACACTTTCGAACTTACTATACTTTCTGCAGACTTACTATATTTTCTGGTATTTTCTTTCTTTTTTCTTTTCTGGTAGTAAGTAAGATTGCAGTGCTTTAGGTATTTTAATGTGCCCTGTAACCTGCATTAAGGCTGACTGTAGTTAGGGAGGCGATGTTTCTTGGTGCTTGTACGATGATTGAGTGGGGTAATACTGCCGGTTCATTATGTATTATAAATTTCCTATGAAGTGGGATGTGCGTGCTAAGTAGTTATTACTCAAGTATTTAGGTAGCCTGGTCCTGATTTTGAGTGGGATATTTTCGATTTTGTAGTTTCCTGTGTTACGAATGAAAGGGTTGTAGTGTTCGTTGTCATAAGCTCTTGTAAGTGAGTTTTGTATGTATTGGCTTATGGTAGGTATGCTTATCAATTTGTGGAGTAAAGCTACGGGGGCGTCTCGTTGTTTGTTGAAAATTATTCTGTGAAATTTATTTTGTATCTTCTGTGTTTCGTATATATGCGTTTTGGCTGCTGAGGCCCAGATTTGGTGTCCATGCGTGATAATTGATCGGATACATATGAGATATGAGTATTTTAATTTGCTTCTTGTTGCTTTTTTAGTTTGTTGCTATTTTAGTTTGCTGCTTTTAGTTTGCTATTTTTAATTATAAGTGGATAAAGTTTAGTAACAGCTAGATAGGCGAGGTTTGCCCTTTTTTCCATGTTAGAAACCCAAGTGAGTTTGCTATCGAGAGTGACTCCTAGGTATTTGACGGTTTTGGACCATGGGACATTATATTTGTTGACTACTATTTGATTTGTTGCTTTGCAGGTTGTAATTTTGTCTGGTCCCGGTGTTTTGTTGTTTGGGAGCTTCATGATTATTTTGTGTATATGTTGGGGAGTTATATTAATTTGATAAGGGGTGTGGATGTTGAATTCTTGTGTTGGGCTTGTAAATTGGTGGTAGTTTTTTATTTCATCGTCTAGTGGTGAATTATCATTATATGCAGTGTTATATATGTTGGAAAAACATAAAAATATTTGGCTATGGTTTCTGCTTTGTCTAGGTCAGTGTAATGTATTTTATTTGTTAGCGGGTCATTGAATGCAGGAATATTGGCATTTTTGCGTCCTGTTAGCTTGTAGTTTTGCCAGAGGGTGTCATCAGCTTTGTCGATTTTGTCGAGGCGTTTTTGCCACGAGTTGTTTCTAATTGCTGTTAGCCTTTTTTATATAAGTGTTGTTACGGTGTAGTCTGTGTAGTGGATGTCCAATCTTTTGATATTTGCTCTTGTACATATCTGTTTTTGTCCCTGACTAAGTTTTGCAGGTCTGTGATGGAGGGTCTGTCAGTTGCTCCGATAAATCGAGTGGCCTTACGGAATGCGAAGTAAATATCGCGTTGTAGTAAGCTGTAAGTCTATGTCATCCTGGCTTTTGATGTTTTTATTGGTAGGGAAAGTGTTGCATATTTTCCTGTACAGGTTCCAGTCGGTGCAAAGTGTGTAGCGGTTTCATTTCAGTGCATGATTGATGGTCATTTTAGTATAACTGGTAGGTAGTTGGAGGAGATTGGTGGTAGATCGTTTATTGTTCTTGTGGTGTATTCATACGGTATATTGGTTAAGAATATGTTTAGGTTGGAGGAGTTGCATTTAGGTTGTCCGTATATGTATGTGGGAGAATGTAGGATTTGATTAAGAATATGTCTAGGTTGGAGGGGTTACATTTAGGTTGTATGTGTATGTAGGAGAATGTAGGACCTGATTCTGAGTGAATTTTGAGGGTGACTCCGTTAGAGTTTCTGCAGGTGTTGTTCCATATTTGGTGCGTTGTAGTCACCACCCGTTATGTATTGGACGTGTCCATTTTGATGTATCATTTGGGCCAGTTCTTCGGCTGTGACTTTGTGTCTTGGTGGAACGTGTGCGGCAGTGATAATGAGAGCGGAGATTCCTTTGCTTTTACGGATATTGTGTCGACAGAAGTGATTGTGAATTGCGCGATGATTTCGGAAGGGATTTTATTGTGCACGTCTATCATGACTCCCTCACGGGAAGACTTGCTTTGGTCGAGGATTCGGTCTTTTCTGTAAATGTCATAGTCTTGTAGGTTGATCTATCTATTGGTCGCAGAGAAATTTTTGTAGTTCAGGTTTTTTGTTTTGAATGCTAGTTCCATAACATGATCTTGAGTGTGTTGTTAACGGCCAACTTCGAGTTCTTTTACAATGAGTATGATTGGCTTGACCCTTTCTTTGTTCGTGGTGCGTTTGGTATAATGTTTTTGAATAAGTTTAAGAATTTTGAGGAAGGTACCCTGATCAGTGTTTTCTATTTCATCCAGTGCGTTACCTATTTCCAGTGTTTAGGTGTGAGGCCGTAGATTCTGATTGCTCTGTTAGGACATTAGTATATATAAAAAGGTTTGTATGGGATGTTTTTGTGAATATTCGGAGTTGGTTTTTCTGTATTTGCGACTGCAGGAAATGGCTGCTAGTATGGTGAGGATTTGGATGTTGCAGGGTTTTGTAAGAGTTCTTCTTTGCGAGGTAAGATAGAAGAGCAGGGAATTTAAAGTAGTTTGCAGTGTGATTTCCCTTGCAGTTTGTGCAAGTTGGCAGCACATCGAGGGATTTAGTATATTCCTTCGTGATGTGCGGTCCGACACATTTTACACAAACTGCATTTTTGTTGCAATTTGTGGAGGAATATCCATGGTAATGGTTGCATTGTATGGAGGGTTTTCGAAACATATTTTTCCCAGTATTTACCTTGATCTTTTCTATGAAACGAATCTGGTTTACCTCTACAAGAGTTGTACCTGGCACGAAGAACTCTAAACACCGGATACTCGGTGTGTGTTGGGAGTTCTGTGCTGGTTTTCAAAGCTTCTAGCAGTTTGGTGTAGTTAATATTATCATGAAGGTAGATTGGTGGAGGTTTTATCTTGTTTGGTGCCAGGGGATTTTCGGAGTGTACATGTGATTCGTTGTTCTCTTTAGCCATTTGTGAGTCGTGTAAAAGGCATTCAAAGCGAAGATATTGACTCGGTTTTGGGTAGGAATATTAGGTTTGTTTTCCATAACTGTGTTGGTTTTTTTTTGGGTCTTGAGTTTGATAGTCAGGATGATCTCCTCCTGTTGTTATTGGGTAGAGTACACATTCCGTGGCCTGTTTTTTGGCCGTCGACCATGTGTCTGTTCTTTCTGCCTCCGTTTCTGGGTTTGTATTTTCCTCTTTTTTCGTATTCCACTATTCCTTGCGTGATGAAGAGATCTGGGGCTGGCACCGTGGCACTATCTTCTCGAATTCACTTCGGCTCAGTGATATGCTGAAACTATGCATAACTTCGCGCACGATATTATATGTATATTTCCTTGATGATTACTATATATATATCCCTAAAATTTGTTAAACATCTTCTTAGTAACAGTTAATAGGTTGACAATTTTTAAATTTTCTATTTTCTTGGAGTCTTATAAAGTTGACGCCGTCGATTTCTCAGAAATGCACCTTTCGGTGGAACAATTGAGCGAACGTAGACGATCTCAATTCTGCAGAAGTAACGGTCGCTACGTTGACTTTGTCACGCGGAGAATGTCACAACGGTAAAACGTAAAGTGATGGAGCGCGACGGTTTATTATAAATGTTTATTTGAAATAGTGGTATATTAGCTCGGTAACTTTCTTGAAATGTTAGAACCGTAGTTATCTAACGTAATGGAGAAATGACACGAAACATATGCCGTTCAACTCTGATCTGTTCTTTATTGAAGTTTAGTTTCTCTTATACATTTGGTTTTCAAGAGTAGTGGGGGACCTTTTTGAGTCTGCACATTCTAGGATGATGGGTCATCTTGTCTCGTTGCTGGCCGGAAATGGGTCAGATAAGCCCTTGTTACAACCTAATAACTATCTATTAGCAAACAATCAGAAAGACGATATTATAGAAAACGACAGAACTTTCTCTTATACCATTAAATCGAAGTCTATAACAAATTAGAGTTCAAGATGTTTTCCATAATTTGAGAATTAGAAGGAATATTTGTTTTAAAAAATTCTGAGAAACGTTTATAAAAGGAACTCGTTTGGTTGCTCGATGGAGTGTCGCCTATGCATTCGATCAATCGGTCAAATGGAAAAATTCGTAATCTTCGTAAGATAATTTGTGAAATCTGATCATGGTTGTAAATTTAATTGTTATTTTATTAGATTCAACGACCATGTGGATTAGGATAGTCATAATAATCAAACATAAGGTTTCTTTGGGCTCATGAGTATTTTGTAGTTCTATAATTATATAGAATAACAAACGTCTTGGTCACATTTGGTGATAAGGAACTTTGTTCACAACCCATTTGTTTTATTATCTTCAATTAATCAATGAAGAATATCTAGGAATCTTTGGACGAAAAATTATATGTATTTTCTAGAATATTTCTGCGAAAAATAAGATATTTCGATCTGATCGATTATTGTATCGATCTGATTCTCACATTCTTTATTGGTTTAAGTGTTTTATTTGAGCATGCGAAAATAGATATCGATCATTTAAACATGATAAGTTATCATGATCTTAGGATAAGGAAAATCTCTGAATTTTTTATGAATGTAATCAGTGAAATAAAAACTGTATCTAATATTTTAAAACCTGATGCTATGACTTTCGCAATCATAGAACATTAATATCACCAAGTGATACCAAATTGAGAATAGTTCAGATGAATAATAAATAAAATGCAATAGTGTTTAAATATTTTTTACTTCAATTACTGTAATTAATAAATAATTATTGTAAACTATTGATGTAGATTTAACGAACGTAATTCTTGATCACATTCGTCAAAAAAGCTTCTTTTGTTTTCAATACACATTCCTTATATATAGAATCTTTACAGAATATTCTCCATATTTTCAAGTTATAGAAAAAGAAAGACACGAAAAAGGAAAAATATTCGTGGTAATTAAGTATATATTCATGATAATTAAGTTGTGAATAAAAAGAACTAATGCAATCATATTCTATGGTTAGCATTAAACATGATGAGAGAATAATATATGTCAAATGATGATTTACTTAACAACATTTTACTTAATTAATTCTGTTTCTGGATTCAGTATTAATTTTTTAAATATGATTTTACTCTTAATTGATGTAGGAAGTGCATCCTTAGTCCTAATGACCGAAAGTACTAAATATAATGTGAGGGACGCATACCTTAGGCATATCCGGGACGCAGTACCGCCAGGCCCATGAAATAATTGCAAAAATTACTTTATGGGTCTGATCTTATCAATAATCATAAAATGCCTTATCTTCCCGATCACATGATCGGGACGAGCACAAAGAAAGTCGGCCTATATAAGGGCCGAATCCAACACGCAGGGAGTGAGTGTACAGCCATTCGCATCATAGATATCATAACATTCAGATATTGAGAATCACTCGAGTATTATTATATAGACTGACGGTCATAGATATTCAGCATAGTTTTGTAATTAGTATTGAGAGTACTGATTCGATAATAGAATAACATAGACAAATTAGACAGATATTTGTTCGCATTGCTCGAGCGTCCGAAAATATTTGTTAAAATTCGGGCGAACCTTGAAGATCAAATTCAATGTCCTTGCATTGAAAAATTCAAAAGCTACTGAAAGTTACACTCAGAGAAGACTATCGCGCTCGGGACAATCTGAATAAAAACCAGGTTGCCACAACCCAGGCTTATTCCGCAGCAAAGGATGCCAATAAATAAACCACAGCAGCAAAGAGAAAACTATCCGAAGACAGAATAAAAATCGTAGCTACTAGAGAAAAAGATCAATATCGCTCTCTAATTCAACTCCAGACATCAAAATTAACAAAATTGAAGGTATAAACTCCATAAATCCAAATATTCAAATAAAACACAGATTCAGCGTTTTCGCTGATTGCCTCATAACTGATCAGAATAATGAAATACAGAAACAAAATACAGAAACACTTACGGGAAACACTCCTACACATAAGTACACACTAAACCCAATCCCAACCCTTCTCACATAAAAACTCACAGTGCTAAACGCCCCTCCCCTCATTGTCAAAGAGAAGTACAAGAACGCTTTCCAAGTCGAGTTCATCCTAACAGTCAGAAAATCATGTTTTCAACCTCAATGATTTCACTGATTTCAAGACAATGTTCAAAAGGAAAATATTGAATATCATACTTACATAGTTAACGCAGAAAAGACAACTACTGTACTGCTCAAAGGATTCATTAAACTTCCAATAACTAGAACATGTAATATCATCAATTAAAAATCAAGGCTTAAACCCAATCCATTGAGAAATTCTGACACATACAAGATACCAAATCTATCGATCCATCGAGTTATCTTCGAACAATTATTGCTCAAACAAATCATGTCAAATATATTGAAAATATCAAGATATATTGGGAAAAGTTCGAGTCACGTAAACCCATCATCCAGTGTTTTCGATGCCAAACTCATGGCCATACATCAGCTAAATGCAACAAAAAAGAAGTATGTGAAAAGTGTACTGGAGCCTAGAATTTGTAAGAAAACATTGGAAACTCTACCTACATTTCCTAACTGTAAGGGAAACCACACAACTAATTGTTCTAAATGCCCTGCTTTACTAGCTTTCATTTCCAGAAGAAAAAAGATACCTACAGCGATAAAACCCAAACAGCTCCTTAACTGTCACTTATCCTACCACATACACAACAATTTCCCATGCCCAGTTTTCCCCTCAACAAAATTCTCTACAATTCCTCTTCCACTTACCCCACTCATCGACTAAAACATAGACTAACTTATGCAAAAATGCTAACTCAACAGCTTCCGCACCACCCCTTACCAAATGAGCCATACAATAATCTGGACATCATAGAACAAATAGACATTTAAATTAACAGATCTCGATTTATTTCTTCGAATAATTTCACTAATACAAAAACATTATATAAAGTGCACCAACAATTTGAACAAAGTCAAAGCTACAATTTTAATAATCAAAGAATTAGAAAATGGCCACTCACAGAAACCTACTAAAGCTCATATTATGGAACGCAACTAGCGTCAAAAGCAAAACAATAGAACTACACAAATTCTTTATAGACAACAACACGGACATAGCCATTATTACAGAAACGTGGCTAACGCCTACTGACGTTCCTACTTCCCAACTAGAATATTCACAAAAAAGACCGATTCCTCACCACCTCCAATAATCCCAGAGAAGGAATACTAATTCGTAAAGACATCCCTGTTGAAGACATCCCTCAACTCCTCTCATCTAACATAGAATACCTATCAATAAAATTAAAACACCTACACTCATTATAGGCGCCGCTTCCAAAAATTAAAATTCTCTATACAGATCTAGATAACACCATCCCTTTCATAGACCCGAATACTTCCTCATCGGCGGAGATTTCAACGCTAAACATCGCATTTGGAACAACATAAATAGAAATGCGAATGGATCAACAATTAAAAACCACTCCGAATTAAGAAATTACCAAATCATCCGTAGTCCAACTTATACACAACGTCAACCAAACTACACACCCACCAACATAGACTCTAATGTATTCTTCAATGTACTCTGCCGAACTATCGATGACCTACCATTAAATCATCTCTCAACAGAACTTTCCCTACACATGCACAAGACAGAAAGAAAACAAAGACGGATCACACAAATTGACCAATAACGAAAATATACCAAACTCTGCAGTAGAATTAACATTAATCCACACCTAATCAACAAATTCAACATATTGAAATAAAAACCCTTACAGTTGCTCTCGAACGTTCAAACCGAGCAGACCTTGCTCGCGAATGCCGATCATACAGTATATAATAACAAAGTGCTGTGATATTGTATGCCATAGTATGGGTAGATTTCCCATCTCCAACACACCATGAGTCACACTGTGTGCATCAACAACGAGCAAAATACGCTACTGTTACAATGAATAATTCTTTCCCAACTAAAGAGCAAGCAATCCTAATCGATGCTATTGACAACACAATAATGAAAGACTATGTACATGCTGTCGCTAAAGTCACTGGCTCAGAAGCTATCCGTTTTCGCTTCCCAAATCTCTAACAGTCGTATCTGCATCTATCTCGACAGAAAGACTACAGCACAAGACTTTGTAACTAATCACAGAACGATCACTAACGTATTACAGTTGGACGCTAATCAATCCAACCCAGAGATTAATACTTTCGAATGTCTCATCGTCTATACCACATGAATACATAGAGAAATTCTTCATAAACATCAACATTAGAATGACATCTAAACTAACGTTCCTTCGAGCGAGTATACAGAAGGCTTTACACATATAATGAGTTTCAGAAGACAGGTCTTCATCAATCCACACGACCTCCCAAAAATTCCGCAACACTTCTTAATAAATCACGACTATACACAGTACAGAATTTTCGCGTCTACAGATAAACTTAACTGCTTTCAATGCAAACAAAAAAGCTACGTCGCCAAAGATTGCAGCAATCCACCCCAATCTACAGCAGTAAAGCAAGAAAAATCAATGGAACCTAAAAACAAACTGTCACAAGACGGAATGCACGAATACACAAACACAGTAAATAACACAAATATTCCTCCCAATATCTCAAACATAACTGGAATCGACGGCACCAACAACTGTCGGAAAATCCTATCTGAAACAGACAGATTAATGGACTACGAACTTCCCAACTATAAAAGACCACTATCTGTGCTTACAGATCCTTGCTTGGAAGACGGAAACAAATACCCTTTTCCACCCCCAACTAATCCTAAGACCACCCTCACTAGTAATAACAAGAAATCAATGCCTACCACCACTAAAAAACGTCCTAAACGTAGTCAATCGCTAACCAGGTTCATTGGAAAACTTGATGAAATGCTCAAACCGGTAAAGCCAACCCTAGATAACATAAAATATAAAATATAACTTTGTCCATAACTACTATCAATTCAAGAGTCTTTAAAAAACGCGTACAATTGTGATAACAGGTGACACAGAGGTTCTTGGATACAGAGGCACATGTCGCAGAGGCGAGCAGAAATGTATCCTGAAAGTAGGAATTTTGTTTTAAGGTTGTTGACGTTGGGTACTTTAGTAATGAATACTCAGACAATTTTCTATGACTTATTTTATTTTATGTTCTGGACACGTGTACACTCGATTCGACGTTCTTTCTTTCACTTGACTATTTTACTACTACTGAAGTCGCCTTCCTGTTCTATTACTATATATACAACATGGTCCTTTTCTTTTTTTATTATATATATATATATATATGTGTGTGTGTGTGGGGGGTGTTAGGCAGTTCTGGGAAAGAGCCCAAGACTTTCCCTGGTGCTCGACTGCAGATGTGTACATAAACAATAAAGAAAATTAGGCCTGGGCCTTAAGACTGTTTATGGCCAGCCCTTCAGGCCTGACGTCTAAGCTAAGAGTATGAATGCGTTTGCTTGTATGTGTGTATGTGTGTACGAGTGATGAATTTTGTGCAGAAGAAAGGAGTGAATGTCGAGAAGTCAGAGACTGAGTATCGAGAAGTCAGGGAGTGCGTGTCGAGAAGGCAGAGAGTGTGTGTCGAAAAGTCAAAGAGCGAGTGTCGAGAAGTCGAGACGTAAAAGAGAACAGAGTGAGAGTTGCGAGAATTAAGAACTCAGTGTACATCGTTATTTAATATTAATAAACCAATATTATTTATTCAATTCCAAATAAACAACCATCATTTAATAAAATTCCGTCCGGGATACCTACAAATTGGTGACTCAGCCGGGATTCCTACATATATATGTATATAATACTTAATTAGAATCTTATTACTAGTTCTATTTTTACTTATACATTAGCCTGTCAGGTTGCACTATTCTTCTACTTGAACGAGACGTTGTTTTATCTGAGATTAGATTTTCTGGTCTTTCTTTGTCTACTTCATTTAGTTCACTCGTATCACCTATTTCATTTGTTTGTGATCCTAAACTAATGTGTTGTCCGTGTCTGTATGTGTTTTAACCATCTCTGACAATTACATGCTTCTTCTATTCTTGCAGGTCTCAGTACCTCTTGAGGGGATTTCTTATAATATACAGGACCAATTTCTAATTTTGGAAGCGGTCTCGCATTACGATCATAGTATTCTTTTACCCTTGTTTTATATTGTATTCTTAATTGAATATGACGTTTTATATTGACTGCTTTAGATTTTAGTGACTTCCAATTTGTGGATAATACTGTACGTAGTTTACGCGACATCAATAATTCACTTGGTGAACTGAATTCACCTTTAGGAGTTGTTCTAAGTTGCAGTAATGCAATGTATGGATCAGAACCATCAACTTGACATTTTTTTAGTATATCCTTAACTATTTTCACACTGCGTTCTGCTAGGCCGTTGCTTTTAAGATAGTATCGACTCAAGAAAGTGTGTTTTACATCCCAACATCTCATGAATGTTTCAAATTCTGCTGAATTGAAAGAATGTCCACCATCCGAAATTGCTTCCACTGGAATTCCATGTCTCGCAAAAATTGATTTTAATTGAATTATGACGCTTTTACTATCTGTACGGTTAAGTAATGCGATTTCAATATATTTTGAGAAATAATCCCTATTTTTTTCCATGGTAACGATGTTTCATCATTCCGTAATATTGGTTCTTTAGTATTGCTTTTTCGGTACATCAGACAGGCTTCACATTGTTCTATTTTGTTTTTTAGATCTGTGTTCATGTTCTGTCAATGGATTATATTATGCAACTGCTTTAAACAACAATTTAGATCCTGATGCTCGTTGTGAACCTGCTTTAGAATGGAGTTTCTCATTGTACTTGGAATTATTAGAGCATTTTCTTTAAAAATTAATTCATCTACTACTAAGATCATCTTTAAGGTTATAATATATTTTCGCCATTGAATTACAGTTTCCTTTAGATGCTGGCCAGCCGTTTATACAATACTTCTTAACTAATTGCAATGTGGAATCAAATTTCGTTGCCTCTTGTATTTATTTTCGGTTACAGACAAGTCATTTCTTATCATGTTGACATAAACGTCTATCGATTCGCTTAATTCGTTTAGCTCTGAATCCTGACATAATACTGCTCTAGACAATGTATCAGAAATAAACATTTTCTTCTCTGGAACGTATCTTATACCTAAATTATGACCCTGTATCCTAAGCATTAATCTTTGTATTCTTGGAAGCAGTTGTTGTAATGACTTTTTATGAATAGAGACTAAAGGTTTGTGATCAGTGTGCACGATCACTTCTTTTCCATATAAATATTGATGAAACTTTGTACAACCAAATACTATGGCTAAAAGCTCTTTATATTTAACTATATATCTTTTAAGATTCCGACAAAGTTGTGCATGCAAATGCGATTGGTTGATTATCATGCATAATTACTGCACCTAAAGCATCTTTAAATGCATCTACTGACAAAATAATTTCTTTTTTTGGGTTTAAATATGTTAAAACTGATGTGGCTGACACTATTTTCTTTGATGCATTAAATTCGCTATCATTTGTGTCCATTCCCACTTCTTTATGTAACAGTTGTCTTAAATAAGACGTTTTCATAGACGTTTCATAGATAAATTTTGTATGAAGGACAAAGACCTACAAAGTTAACCATGCCAAGAAACTTTTCTGATTCCTTTACATTTTTTTAGCTTAGGAATGTTTTGAATGGCTTTTACTCTGTCTGGGTCAATAGAGATGCCTTCTCTTGATAAAATGTAACTCTATCTACACCAAATTTACATTTCTCATTATTAAATTTTAAGTTAATCTCTTTTGCCCTTTTTAACACGTTTTCTAAATTCTTATCATGGGTCTTTTCATCGCCACTGTAGGAGACCCAGACAGTACAATAAATAATAGAATAAATATGTCGTCTTTAACGACGTGGATCCTGGACGTGGTACCGTCAAGGCCATGAGGTAATTGTCAAAAAAATCCTCGGGGTCTTGACCGTGTGGACCCCAGGGAAACAATAGAACTTCCAGATCTTTCGACCCGGAAAAGACACAAAGGGAGGTATATTAAGGCCCGACTCCAACGCACAGATTTATTCCTTAGTTTTCTACACCGAGGTCAACTCCACGCATCAAGATATCCATTGAACTGCCTGTGCGCATCTCCTACGTTTCCACTTGCAAGTATTCATCTTTGCATTTAGCGTTTGGACGATAGTCCGCATTGTATACTTGTGTAAATATTCTCGTTAGAATAAAACGTTTCATAAAGCATTAAAGCCATATATTAAAAAGTCGTCAATATATATTAACACACCCGGTAAGTCTCCGAAATAATGCAACATTTCCGCCCGAAAAATTTCACTGCTAGACTGAATGCAAACGGAAGACGAAGAAATTGGTACCGACCAAAATAAGTGTTAAAAGTACACAACTTTGAACTCTGCTCATCAAGTTTGATCATCTAAAAACCATTTTTGGCATTAAGTGTTGAGAATTTAGTAGCACCATTTATTTTGGCTTTAATCAATTCAATATCAGGAATAACAAAATGTGTTCTTATTATTGCAAGATTTAGACTTCTAGGATCCATGCAAACTCGCATCGATTTCTGCCTTTTCTACAATCGTAATTGAACTGACCTATTCTGTTGCTTCATTTATTTTAGCAATCACCCCCATGCTTTCCATTCTTTGTAGTTCTATTTCTAATGGATTAAATCAGTCAAAAGATATTTTTCTGTCTTGTTCTACCATTGATTATACCGAATGGTCCACATCTAGGTGAATTTGTCTTGGCAGACATCCTAAACCATTAAAGACTTCTTCATATTCTTTGACAAATGTCGATGTATCGAATTGAACCATCTTATACTCTTTTAATTAAATTTAACTCCTGATATGTTTTAAGATCTAATATTGTCTCACATGATATCTTGACTATAATGAATTCAATGTCATAATATTGATTTTTCTCTGCTTCACATTTTATCACTGACTTGTCTACTACAGTAAGTTTTTGACTTGTAACAGTTGTTATATTAATGTACTTGTTTTTATTTTGAAGGAAACTGTCTAGTAATCCTAAAAGTTTTCAAGTATTGCACGACATTAAATTTACCATTGCTCCTGTATCTAACTGACATTTGATTGGTATGCTATTGATTTTTATCTGGATATACCAAAATTCCGGAATATCTATTGTTACATCTAATTACTCCTAAGAACAAATCTTGTCCTGTCTGTGCCATATTTACATTATTTCTAGTTAGATAATTATTACAATTATTATTATTATTATTATTATTATTATTACAATTATAATTATTATTATTGCAATTATTATTATTATTACAATTATTATTATTATTATTACAATTATTATTGTTATTATTACAATTACTATTATTATTACTATTATTATTACAATTATTATTATTATTATTACTATTGGAAAGTACCTCGCATAATCGTTAGGTTCCTGACATTTTTTACAAATTACTCCTATTGCTGGGCATTTTATCCTATGAATTTGTCCACATCTGCCACATGGTTTCCCTTTGTGTCAGAACTGTTGAAATGATTGTTGTATCATGTTATTTCTATGTTGACTAAGAGACCTCGCTCACCTATCTTCTCTGTTCATTGTCCTTCTTGTTTCTTGACTCCTCTTGACAGCTCCCACAAATCTAATGCTTTAGCTTCATTTTTTGAGGAACTCATAGTCTTCGCTATGTCGATTGCTTTTTGCAATGTAACTTGTTCTTCCATTAGGATTCTTTTTTGTATCTCTTGTATACTTTTCTTAACCCACAGATGAAGATATCACGTATAATAGATTCTCGTAGCTTTTCCAGTTTACAAGATATACTTAAGTTTTTTAGTGCTGTTACAAAATCTTCCAACGTCTGACCTTCTCTCTGCTTTCTTGTGAAAAATGTATGTTTCTCAATGGCTATATCCTTTTTTGGCCTTAAATTTATCATATCTTTAGAGTTCACTGTGACTATGCCCATCTCAAAACTTGTGAAAATAGGCATTGCCTCTTCTCCTAAATGATATATCAGTAAGGCTACTTTTCTACTGTCTGGCTCCTTATCCAAAGTCATAGCCATTAGATATATTTTGAAACTCGTGCTCCATTGTTGCCATTCAGCACTTAAATTTGAATTATTAAAATCAAAAGATTTACCTTCTCATTCGTGGCCACGTGTTTAACCGTAGATTGACTTGAAGTTAGGTTATCTTTCTTGCCGTGATCTGTACTCAACATTTTTTAATATTTTTGACTAATTTTTTTTAACACCATGTGTTTTAAGGTTGTTGATGATTGGTACTTTAGTAATGAATACTCAGACAATTTTCTATGACTTACTTTATTTTACGTTCTGGACACTCAACTCGACGTTCTTTCTCTGACTTGACTATCTTATTACCACTGAAGTCGCCTTCTATTACTATATTTACAACATTACTACTGAAGTCGTGTTCCTATTCTATTACTATATTTACAACAGGAATATTGGAAGAGAGGAATGCCAGTCGCGAACGGACCATCGACGAATAAAATTTGTGCAGA